>JAQHUG010000054.1:3211038-3244875 GCA_028555095.1 Dicrostonyx torquatus | reverse complement strand
CTCAGGGTCTGTCGTTATGTCTCCCACTTCACTTCTGGTTTTGTTATTTTTTTTTTGGATTGAATTTTGGATATTCTCTCTCTGCCTTTTGGTTAGTTTGGATAAGTGTTTGTCTTGTTGATTTCCTCTAAGAATCAGCTCTTTGTTTCATTCTTTGTATTGTTTTCTGTGTTTCTACTTTATTGATTTCAGCCCTCAATTTGTCATCTACTCCTCCTTATTGAGTTTTCTTCTTTTTGTTCTAGAGCTTTTTGGTGTGCTGTTAAGTTGCTAGTGTGAGATTTCTCCACTTTCTTTATGTAGGCTTTTAGTGATATGAATTTTCTTCTTAGCAATACTTTCATAGTATTGGGAATGTTGTGCATTCATGTTTGTTGAATTCTAGGAAGTCTTTAATTTTTTTCTTTGTTTCTTCCTTGACTCAGGGGTGATTCAATTGAGCATTGTTCAATTCCATGAGTTTGTAGACTTTCTGCAATTAGTATTGTTGTTGAATTCTAACTTTAAGCCATGGTGATTCAATAAGATACAGGGGGTTGTTCCAATTTTTTTTTGTATTTATTGAGGTTTGCTTTGTTATCAAGTATGTTCTCAATTTTAAAGAAGGTTCCATGAGGTGCTGAGAAGAAGATATATTCTTTTAGGTTTTGGTGAAATGTTATATAGATGTCTGTTAAATCCATTTGAGTCATGACATATGTTAGTTCTCTTATTTCTCTGTTAAGTTTCTGTCTGGCAGACCTGTCCTTTGGTGAGAGTGAGGTGTTGAAGTCTCCTACTACTAATGTGTGGGGTTTGATGTGTGATTTAAGCTTTAGTAATGTTTCTTTTATATATGTCGGTGCTCTTGTATTAGGGGTATAGATGCTCAGAATTGAGATTGCATATTGATGGATTTTTCCTGTGATGGAGTATGAAGTATCCTTCTCCATCTCTTTTGATTGATTTAGTTTGAAGTCTATTTTCTTAGATATTAGGATAGCTACACCCGCTTATTTCTTAGGTCCATTTGATTGGAAAATCTTTTCCCAACCCTTTACTCTGAAGTAATATCTGTCTTTTGTATTCTGTTGGTTTTGCTTGCATTTGTAATTTCTGTTCCTTTACCCAGATTCTTCCACTTCCAGAATTGCCTTGATTTGTGTTTTCTTTATTGCTTCTATTCCAGTTTTCAATTCTTGAACTGTTTAAACTGTTTGCTTTACTTGTTTGATTGTTTTTTCTTGGTTTTCTTGGCTTTATTTAAGAGATTTATTGATTTCTTCCAATTTTTTAAATTTATCTATTCCTCCATTTCCTTACAGGAAATTTTCATTTCCTTTTTAAGGGTCTCTATCATATTCATAAAGTTATATTTAAGGTCATTTTCTTATGCGTTAGGATGTTCAGATTTTCCTGTTGTAGGACCACTAGGTTCTGGTGCTGCCATGTTGCTTTCTAGTTGTTGAACATATTCTTGCATTGGCACCTACCCATTTCTTCCTCCAGTTGGTGCAGTCAGTATTTTTACCTCTTGATCCAATCCTTGCAGTTGCTGTGTTTTAGGGAGCTGTTCTCGATCTGCTCTGTGCAGTTGCAGTCTGTGCCCTGGAGAGACACTGAGTTCGAGGAGGTGGTTGGGTTTGGAGGCAGAGTGGGACTTGTAGTTTAGAGGGACCAATTGATGGGGGTGTGTTGGAGCAGCCTGTTTACAGGAGAGAGAGGGACCTGGGTTTTTCCCTGAGGCCTAGGACCTGAGGCCTAGAGCCTAGAGACTGGACTATCCAGCTGGGGGACTCACCTCTTGGTCTGCTCTGTCAGCCTTCAATATTCCAAAAGAATAAAGTTCACCACACCAAAATCCAGATTGCACACTAAAAGTAAGGCATTGTACAAAGCCAGCTATTTTATATGTCATATACACACACATACATACATATGTATACATACATATATATGTACCATGTATTTGAGCTAGGCTCTCTCTGTATGATCTGTGATGCTGGGTTTACTTGTACTCTAGCACTTCTAGCACCACTCTCTATTGTTTAGAAGGAGCATTCTGAGACTTACACCTCAGTTTTAGTACGAGGTTACAAATACTGAGTTCCTGCCTGTGAGACTGCACGGATAAAGATAGTTGTCAGTGTTGTTTATTGTTGGCCCAAATAATACTTAAGACAGATGTGTTTTGGTTGCGTAATTCAAGATTTTTGTTTCTTGGGATGGAGAGATGGCTTAGTGGTTATAAGCAATGGCTGATCTTCCAAAGGACCAGGGTTCAATTCCCAGTACCCACATGGCAGCTCACAACTGTCTGTAATTCCAGTTCCAAGGGATCTGACACCCTCACACAAACATACACGCAGGCAGAACACCAATGTACATAAAATAAAAATAAATCATTAAAAAAGATTTTTGTTTCTCATATTTTAATGACAGTTGGAAATAGTGACATAACAATAAGTGAATGTTCTCTAAAAATACATGTCAAGAGAGTGGATTTTTTTTTAAACAAAAGTTAGTTTGCACATTCAATGTTTAACTAGGGAACACTCAGCTTTTGGTTTGCATGTTTATATGTATTGAATTTTCTGTTTTTATTAGTTTTGGGGGGAATTTCATACAATTTGATTTGATCATAGTAACTTCTCCCCATCTCCTCTCAGATTCATCTCCCCTTCCTCTCAATTTTGTGCCCTTTTCTTTTTTTAACCATCAAGTATAGTTTTGCTGCCCATATATGCTTGTGTGTATGGCCTTCACCAGAGGGATGGTCAACTGATCCTCCCTCTCCCATCAACTGCCTGGAGCCCTTGATAGGCGTGGGACTTCATGCCCACCTTCCCTCTCTATGCTGGGACTTAGTGGGTCTTCGTCCATGCAGGTCTAGTTTATGCTGTCCCCAACCGCTGTGAATTCACATGTGTGACTGCCTTGCTGTGTTGGGGAAACATGGCTTTCTCACAGTTACCTACCACTTTGGCCTCCCAGTCTTTCTGCCCTTACTTCACTATGATCCCCGAAGCTTGGGAGGAGTGGGTGCCGTAGAGATGTCCCCATCTAGGGCCATCAGCTCCCGTTCTGTTTTTCTCATCTGATGTTCTTCTAATTTTGTCGATTTTATTATTGTTTGTGTTTATTTGTGTGTTCGTTTGTTTAACATGTATTTCACATGTTCAACTATTGTGTGTTTATGGCTCTAGTTGGGAACCTGGGAGAGTGGGGCCTAAAACTGAGGTGGACTAAAGCCTCATGCCATAGACAACTTTATTCAGAGCATCAGACAATTTATACTCTGCGAGTTAAGAAGAGCCACCTGAGTAAACTATTCTGTCACAAAGGCAAGTCATACATGGCAAAAACGTGTTTTTCCATAGAGACATATGAACAAATAACAATAGCCAACTGTAATGAATAATCTGAATTTAGATCATTCCTATCTGCTACACTTGGGAAGAACACAAAAATACATTTCCAAGGACATTCTGTATTTTGAGGAAACTGAAGTCACAAGACTCTTGTTTTGGAGTTTTCTCACATGACTCCATTCTTAGACTGTGTTCCAACATCCACGCATATTTTTAGCACTATATATCTATCACCCAGTGCCATCCTGGCATATCATATGAGCCCTCAAATGATCAAATAAATGTCAAGAGATTAACCTCTAAATCTGGTTTAAATGCAAATCACTTACATCCTGTCTTGGTTGGCTGCTTTGGTCTGGTAAAAATGACATCTTGCTTATAATCCATTGAGTCTCTATAGTATTCAAAGCACTTCCACAGGACTCATTGAAGGACTACTGTGTTCCAGCAACTCCTCTGAGTTTTAAAGACATATCTGTGAACCCCAAAGATAAAAGCTACTACTTCTAATCTTTTTCCTTCTGCCCCAGAAGATGAGGCTTTCTTGTGGGCTAATCCCACAGGTAAGCAGTAAGGACCTGGCCTTGGCTTCAGCAAGTGTTAGGTTCATCAGAAGCAGCTCAAGGCTAGCACCTCCCTGGAACTCATCTGTGGGAGTTGAACATCCCAGGGCTGCTGTCAAAATGGGAAAACAATCATAATTTTGTTGCTCTTCAACCGAAATCTGAAATTCCAAGTCTTGCTTGTGAGGAACCAGAGAAACAGTCTGGTTGAAGCACGCAGTCTGAATTGTTGAGAAGAGAGCTCTGCCTAAGCCAACTCCCGGAAACCTAGGAAAGCTACCCTGGGGACTCTGTCCTGAGAGAGACCGTGGATAGGAGCATTGGCTGAGCATGGAAGACAGCAACTCTGGACAAAGCCCAGCAGAGCACGGTGGAACACAAGACCAGACCTTCTCATGCTGTCTCTAAGAAGCTCATGTGCAAAAATGTTCCTTTTGAATTCCCAGGATTTCAGTTTAATTAAAAATGACTGAAGAATAATTCATAGCTTTAAAAAGCTCTCTGCTTTCATGGAGATGATATTGTGTGATTCGTGTTGCTTTTCACAACATCTCTCTGGTGAGCTGAGAAATGTTTGTATTTATTTACTAACAGAACTGGCATGAGTTAGGTTAGAGCTAAACTAGCCAATGAGTCTCAGCACCACAGGTGCATCACGTTCCCCTTGACCTGTCCTGCTTCCACAGGCTCCTCTCTATTAGATCACAGGTTTGCAAAGAACTATAAGGTCTACTTTATTTAATATCTATGAAATAAATGGCATAGATGCAAATTGATGTCATGTTTCTGATTTTAAGATCATGCCGCTTTAAGATACCTTAAATTGAAAGAGGGGAAAACAGCATGTAACTTCGAATTGCTTTGTTTAGAGCAGGCTTGCCATTTATTTAACACCTGGCTTACAGGCAGTCCTGTAGGTGTTGGGCTTCCTGTTGCTAAATGTTCAAACACTGTACATTAGCATGGAACTCCAGACAGTACCCACCCCAGATAACATATTAGCTGCTAAGTAAGGGAAATTCTTATGCCATCTGCTGCCTCTTGCATGGTGTGTTATCACCCAGCTCATTTTCTAAGTCAACACACCAAAGGAGTCATATGTAAATTATGGTGTTTTGCACATTTTTCAACTGAATAAGCATTTTATAGGGAAAAAAAAAACCTCCTTTGTGCCAGTTCTCAATTTTAATGGGTGCCTTAGAATTTTTTTCCTTTGAACTTTGTTTCTGTGAGATAACCTTTTATTAGCTCGAGTTACCTAACATTCAAACATAGATTTTGTCTTTGTTATGAATATATAGCTCTTCTTCATTGCTGATAGCAAGCCAGTTCTGGGGGGGGGAAGGTATTTTTATTAGTCTAAGTATGGCAGCTTCTAGAACAAATTGAAATGATCAAAAATAGGCTGAGTCTTGCATAGAATAAGCCAGATATGGAAAATATATCTACTTGACAGAAATGACAAAGTAATTTCTTTATAAATCTGCTGTACCAGCCAGGCATTTGATATAAATCTACTTGACCTTTTGTTCCACTACAGGATTGTATTATGGTTTGAATGTAAAGTTTCTGCTGAAGATTCGGGTGTGAAAGGCTTGGTACCCAAAGCAACACTGTTTAGAAGTGGGGCTCAGAAGTGATTGGATTATGAGGGGTACACCTTCATCAGTGGGTGAGTCTACCCACGAGTTCATATTTTCATGGCATGGTTGGGAGTAGAACGTAGGTGGTTGGTCTTTTTTTTTTTGTAAGTCTTTTTACTCTTTGAGGGGGCCATCACCCAGCTCCCAAATAAATCACACAGAGTTTTATTCTTTCTTATAAATGCTCAGCCTTAGGTTGACTTTTTCCTTGCCAGCTTTTCTTAAATTATCCCATCTGCTTTTGCCTCTAGACTTTTATTTTTCTCTATTTTGGTATATCTTTCTTTCCTTCTTACTCTATGGCTTGCTGTGTAGCTGGGTGGCTAGCCCTGGGGTCCTCCTGCTTTACTTGCTCTTTGATCTTCTTTCCCCAAATTTCTCCTGTTCTCTCTGCCTGCCAGTCCCACCTATCTTTTCTCCTGCTTTGTTATCGGTCATTCAGCTCTTTATTAGACTGTCAGGTGTTTTAGACAGGCAAAGTAACACAGCTTCACGGAGTTAAACAAATGCAACATAAAAGAAAATGACACATCCTTGCATAATTACACAAATGTTCCATAGCATAAACAAATGTAACACATCTTCAAATAATATTTCACAACAGTGGTGAGACTAGGAGAGGGCATGTAGCTGAAGGACGCAGATCGCTAGGGGTGTACGATTGGTCATTATTTCCTGTTCCCTGATTCTTCCCCCTCTTGTTTCTGCTTCCTGAGGGTGATGAGCTGGGTGGTTCTATCCCACCATGCCTTCTCTGCCATGACTAGAGACTGTACCGCAGGCCCGAGTGACCATGGACTGAAACTTCTCAAACCATGAGCCCAAAGAATCTTTTCCTTTTCAATCATTTATTTCAGGAACTCTGTCACAGCAGTGCTCTTAGTTTTTTCCCATTGCTGCCATAAAAAAGTACCAAGGATGGAGAGATGGCTCAGCCATTCGGAGCCCCTATTGTTCTTGAGAAGGACTTAGGTTCAATTCCCAACACACATCGTGGCCCACCCACTCACCATAGTGGTCCATGACTCCAGCACCAGGGTATGCAATGCCCTCTTCTGACCTCTGCGGACACCAGGTATGCACATGGTGTGCAGTCATACCTGCAAGTAAAACACCCACATAGAAATGAAATAAATCTAACAAAAAGAAGCTAAAAACAAAAGACCTAGTAAGGACTGGTAAGTTGGCCCAGTGAGTAAAGACACTTGCCGCTGACTCTGATGGCCTGGGCTTGATCCGCTAGGACTCACAGGTGGAAAGAGAACTGATGCCTGAGAGTTGTCCTTGGGCCACCACACGTACTCCATGGCATTCCTTCAACCCCCACCCCAAGTAATGACAGACATGTAAAGAACAGCGAAAGGGACTTGAGGGAGCAAGGATTGATTTTGATTCCAGGTTGAGGAACCTCGCCCCATCATAGTGAGAAAGCCAAGGCATAAGGAAAGGAAGTTGCTGAACACACTTTGTTCATAGTTAGGGAGAGCAAGGAATGCTGAATCCTCAGCTAGTGATCTCCTTTCTATGCAGTCCAGAGTTTTGGCCCATGTCTAGGGTGCGTCTTCTCACCTTGGCTAACCTAATCAAATTCCTCACAGGCGTGCTCAGAGCCTTGCCTCCTATGTGACTCTGGAACTAGCCAAATTGACCACTACCATTAGCCATCTCGACAATGGAAGATCGGCAAAGACTGATGGGATTACCACATACAAACATTTCTTAGGGTGTGTCTACTCAAGTGTTGAATTGGTGTGTGTCCATACTGGACCGTATATGTAGCATACACACACATGGATGCCAGAGGACCTTTGGTGCTGTCAATGGGGATCCGTTGACTTTGTTTTCTGAGACAGAGTCTTTCACTGCCCTGCATCTTACCAAAATAGACTAGGCTGGCTGGTCAGGGAGTCCAGGGACCCACGTGTCTCTGACTCTGTAGTTCCGGTTGAACAAATAGTAGGGACCTATCATGTCAGATACTCCTAAACATCAACTATGGAAACAGTCATGGGTGGATAATACAGACATTGGGGCTAGCTTCACAGAAGGTTGAGCGAGTGTGAATATTAATTTGCCTGATCAGAAGGAATTCTTCCTTCCTGCTAAAAGGAATGGCAGATGTGCAGTCACCCAAAGAGAAGAGGTGGATGTCTGAGAACTACACAGTCCAAAGGTCTGAGGCTATAATATATCCTATATAGTGGAAGAGATGGGAGTAGGGGTGTGAGTCACTGCACAGGCAAGGAGAGACCAGACTGGGACTGACCCAGGGATGTCCATGTTATCTTTTGTACAGGGATGGAGAGCCTGAGCAAGGGACTGATGAGGGCATTCTTTTTGTTTGTCATGCTGGGGTTTCCACCTGTGACCTCACACAGGCCAGGCTAGCTCTATCACTGTCTAGTCTCCTACTAGAATTACCATTTACGGGTTTAGTTATAAAACTTTAATACAGATTCACTTACTTGTTTAATTCAGTAGCAAGGCTACTGATCAAGGTAGCAGCTAGGAATGCCCTACTCAGCTCCAAGGGAGACCAAAAAGAAATCTTAACTGTATATCTGGCATGGGAGGTCCTTCTGTCTATGTGTTGCTTTTATTGGTTAATGAATAAAGAACTGCTTTGAGCCTACAGCAGGGAAGAACAGAACTAGGTGGGAAAGCTAGGCTGTATGCTGGAAGAAAAAAAGGTGGAGTGAGGGAGAAGCCATGAAGCCACCACCAGAGACAGAAGCTGGGAACATTACTTGGTAACCCACTACCACATGGCAATACACAGATTAATAGAGATGGGTTAAATTAATATGTAAGAGTTAGCCAATAAGAAGCCAGTAGAGCTAATAGGCCAAGCAGTGATTTAAATAATATATTTTCTGTGTGATTATTTTGGCTCTAAGATAGGCAGGCAGTCGGGAAGAACAAGCGGCCTCCTAGAACATATACTGAAGCACAATTAATAAAAGCTCAGAGAGAAAAATTGTGATTCAACCTGAAGACCCAAAAAGGAAAGCAGCCAGCCACTGGCTCTTACTTTAGTGGAAGAGATGGGAGTCCTTCCCATCTCATGAACATCTCATCCCAGTGCAGCGAAATGGAGATCCTGCCTTCAGGATTCTCAGAATGAAACTGTGTCTGAGAGCTGTCTCCTCCCATTTTATAATCCTCTCAAGGGCTGGGATTAAAGGTAGTCATGCACTGCCCAGTTTCTATGGCAAACTAGTGTGGCTACTGGGCTTAAAGGTGTGTGTTACCACTGCCTGGTCTGTAAAGCTGACCAGTGGGGCTGTTTCACTCTCAGATCTTCAGGAAAGTTTTATTTATTAAAATACAATTGAAATGACACTACAGTATAGAAGCCACCCAAGGGGCCCCGTAATGGCAACCACTATTCAGTTAAGGAAAGCTGAAGTTTCCCTAAGCAGTTATTTCAAAATCTTTCTCCTTGCTCTACCCAATTCCAATTTTGGGAGTGTTTTATCTTTGTGTGTTTTCCCACATTCTAAACTACATGACAACATAGATTTATTATAAAGTCAGAGCTCAACAATGCCAGAGAAAGGGATGCCCATTCCTTTTTCCTCCTCCAAGATTGCAAAACAAATGAAGTGGGTTCTGGAGGCACAGGCCCAGATCTGACTGTACAGACAATGCAGAGGTGAGAGTTTTGTCTTCTTGGGTGGATTGCCATCACCTCTCAGTGAATGGCTCCCGAGGCTAGAGATGAGCCCTTGAGTCACGGTGCATTCGTCCTTGCAATCAGTCAGTAAGCCACAGTGATTCGCTATTTGATTAAGCACTGTAAGCACCATTTCCATGAAGGAGTCAAGGGTCCGCTTAAAAATGAACACCTCATCCCAGCGCAGCGAGAGCTGTTTCGAATGGCTAGGTGATCCCAAACTGCTGAGCCTCATTTCTTCAACAACGGGTGGCATCAGAAAGATGATGAGTGAAAATTGATCTACCATTAAAAGTAGATGACGCAGCCGGAGCGGAAAGCTTCTCAATGTTGGGAGCGCTGCTGGTTGTGCGTCTGTCTCAGATACCAGCCTTGGCAGCAGTCAGTGGTGAGTGCGGTGCAAAGTGTCTATCGATCCCACTAGCATCTCTATTCGATGAACATGATTCATTCCTTAACACTCACTTCCTGATAGTAGAATCAAAGTCAGAATGATGGGCTCCGTAAAGGGCCAGTGTCTCTAGCGTCAGTATTTGTTTCTCGTCAGTAGATTTGCTTCAGCTGTTATAGCGCGGGCACGTTTGGCAGCAGGGACATCCATTCACGTCCCTAAAGCTGCAATGGGCCCCAGACTGTCTGGACCCCCTATGAAAATAGAAGACAAGCAGCTTGCGAATGAGTAGTGACATTTACATTTTTGGAAGACTCAAGCTTATGGATATTTAATGCCAGCAATATCTAATTAGCTTTCTTCACGTAAAAACGAGTTGGAAGTAGCATGCCAATTACCGTTTCTAAGCATCATACCATTGCATACTTCAGCACTATCTCCTAGCAAAGCCTTTTGTTAGAACTATCACAGAATTCATGTTGGATGCCTGTCCTTCCTGCATGGCTGCTGCTTTACAGGCCCAGGTGGACACAGTAGATAGCAAATAGGGAAGTGTCCAGAAACCTCAGGAAAAAAGAGAGGAGGAAAACTGTCTAAACAACCCTCAAGCCCTCCAGCCCATCACCGAATTGCCCAGTGTTGATTGTTTCCCTAAGGCAGCTACAGTGGCAAACAGAAGCTGCTCATTTAAATCTGTCTTTCTTGGATCAGCATCATGTGTGATGTGGCATTCTTCTATTATGCAAACAAAGACAGTGATTTTAATTACGTGGAAATGGACTCACTGTGAGCTTTTACAAAGAGTAATGATTTCACTGGGAAGGGATGTAAAGAGGACGTCCTCATCTTCACAGGCTTTGGATTGGGTGCGCACGTGTCTGATCACTGGCGTTCAAAAGAGAGGAGGAATCTGTGCGTTCGATCTCCATTCATATAATCTTCCCAGAGAAGAGATTACGTCATCATTTGCAGCACTTGCTTCCCAGTCATTGGCTCCAAGGCTTTGCGAGCTCACTCCCTCACTGATAGATTACTGACTTTGCTGTGCTCTAAGTGTGCTGGGACAGCAGCCTTTGCTTCTCTGGGTGGGCTGCTTTCCCTCGAGGTTGGAGCGTCTGTCTTTACTCCCTTTACAAATCAATACAGCATAGTTAATAGGAAGCATTCAAAGAAAAGTTAAAGATAATGAATTGTGCACAGATGACTTCCAACAAAAGAAATAGTCTGTCCACTTTGACATCGCTGGTGTTTTGACTTACATCATAGGTATATGTTCAAGATAATTGTTCAGTGGTAGGAGAATAATCACACCGAGGTGGTTACCATAGAAAATTCAAAGAAAAAAAATCCCCCTCTGGTTCTGTCTGTGAAGCGTCTCATAAAATCCCGCTCTTTTGCTGTATTGCTGACGCGTTTTGCTGACGGCGCGTGTGCCTGAGCTATCTGCTGCCACCCCCGTTCTGGGATCTATATAGCACTAATGCTTTACAGATTGCTCATGTTCATTCAATAACTGCTCTTTAGAGTTAGTATAACCTTAAAACTTAATTAGGAATCAGAGCAAAGGTCAATGACTGCCTCACTGCCTGGGCCAAGGCGGGTTGAAATGATTACATTTTTGCGATGTCTGTTGCTCGTTTTCAAGGAGAACTAGAAGCCGTAACCGTGTGAGGCCAGGTGTGCGTCTCCATCTGCCACCCCTGATAGCTGGAGCTACTTCATCCACACTGATTAGCATCCTCTGACAGGGGCAGGTCTCTTTAGAAATTAGCTGAGACAGTTGAAGGCCTTGCTGAAGGGTTTCTAGAACCCACCTCAGCTTGACTTTCGCCCTCGATCAGGAGATTGTGAGCGCCTTGACAATCCTTTCAGGATTTGAATTTTTCATTTAGAGTCTTAGCCCACCTTTAATATATTTTTATCCTTTGAGTCAGTAAGCTCACCTCCAAGAACTTGGAGGAATGAAATTGCCTGAGATATATTCAGTTATCTGTGTATGAATTACTTATTATAGCCTGATTGCAATACTGTCAACCTGGGTGCAGCCAATAGTCTTACATAAGAGGATGGTTAAGTAATGCCACAACTACAGTGGAATCTTCTGCAATCACATTTACTTAATAAGATTAGGAAATTCACATGTATTATGTGTAATATAAGGTTACATATATGTAATATAAGGTTAAAAAGCAGAATAAAATGTTTATATGCTTTTTAATTTTGTAAATTATGTTTATATACATAATTTTAGAAAATGTGTTTATGTTTAGTTGGTAGGTCATAGATGCCCACACATACACATTCTATTTAAACCTATCTACATTTTCCAGATGCCTCCAATTAGATGAAGAGTTAAATAACAACCATAAACTAAGTCAACGGCTTTTTCTAACAGACAACCCAAAGACAGAGATTCCCATGCAGAAAACTGTGGGAACACCCTTATGAGGAAGGGAACATTTGTGTGAGAGGCTCAGCAAATGTCAACACACCAGTTGTGGAAAAAAGGAGTGCCCATAGATTTGAGCCATGTTGGCCCTGAGAAAGGAGTGACAATTTCATGTCAAGTCAGTACTAAGTAACAACAACAAGGTATCAATTCTTCATCATCATCTGCTCCCCCCACACACACAGGGTTTCTCTGTGTAGCTTTAGAGCCTGTCCTGGAACTTGCTCTGTAGACCAGGCTGGCCTCGAACTCACAGAGATCTGCCTCCTCTGCCTTTCATCTTCAATGTTGTAAGGAGTCAGTGTGCTTGGTTCTCACCCCTGGAGCAGAGGAGATGAGAAGAGAGATGATACTTGGTCAGCAGGTGGAGCCAGCTGATAGAGGGAGGGAATCGAAGTTGGGATGGAGGCGCAGCTCTGGGGAGGCTCAGAACCTGCTGCGGATGGTGAGGGAGAGGAAGCCAGGAGAGGAAGGATAAAGTTTACTGTAGGAACACTCACAACGATGAGAAGTATAGGTATGAGTAATACTCGAAACTCAAGCCTAGAAACCAATCATATTTATTTATTTAGTGTGTTAGTCTATGTATATGTGCACATGTCCGAGTGAAGAATGAAGAACAATGTGGGGTGCCCCCACCTCAAAAGCCCTTATTTGTTGGCCTGGAGCTTGCCAATTTGGATTTCATGGCTAGCCAGCAAGCCTCAGAGACCCTGCTGTCTGTGCCTCCCTGGCATTGTAGATGTAGGCTGCTTGCCTTGCTTTCTCCTGCAGGTGGTAGAGATGTCATGCAGGCTCTCACACTCGTATGGTCAGTACTTTACCAACTAATCTATCCCTCCAGGGGCTGGAGAGATGACTCAGCGGTTAAGAGCACTGACTGCCTTTGAGGACCCAGGTTTGTTTCCCAGCACCACATGGCAGCTCACACTGTATGTAATGCCAAGATCACACAGACACACATACATGCAGGCAAAACACCATGCACATAAAATAAAAAACAAATACAGTATTTAAAAAAAAGCTAATTCCAATTGGTTCTACTTGGTAATTTCTCCAGCGGCAACTCATTTCACATAGTGTAAAAGCTGTAGTCATGAAATCTAACTTTGAAAGATGTTCCCATGAAAATTGGGTACCATTTTGTTCTTGGCTTCCGTTCTTGGATTCTATAAAAATGATACTTTCAGCTGATGTTACTGGCCACACTGCTTCCCTAGGGCTTCCAAGAGCTCTGACAACAAACCTGGAATCTTGGGACAGACAGCAGACTTCATCCAGAGGTGGACTTTAGAAACAGCTGCAGTGGATCTCACTCTAAGGAATGCATCATGCCGTAAACCCAGGACTTGGATCTGGCAGGTGTCCTAGCGTCAAAAATCTGTTTCAAATGAAGATCATCAATGTGATTGGCTGCTTTCCTCTGGTTTAAGTAATGATACCGTGTAGGAGACTTCCCCACCTGCATTTACTTATCCTCTTAAGATCTGAAAAAATACTACGGTCATGCTTGCTGCTAATTAATTGGTTAAGTCTGTGCCTGAGAAACATCCACCGTGCAAGAGTAGATGGAGGAGAAGCTTGTGGGAGACAAGAAATGAAGAAGGCTGATGCTCAGGTAGTGATGTCGGAGGGTGGTCCCTGGGAAGCCCCAGGAACTTGTCAACATGGTTTTGTGGCTGACTCCAACTGCCCCCACGGATATTGTGAGAATCTCACAAGGAGTGAATGCCCAAAGTGCACACTTTGTGCAGATTGCATGATTAGGAGCCTGTGTCTAAATCTACCGCAACCTTCCTGAGGTCAGAGTCTGAGTCAGCGGGAGAGTTGAGAATAGAACTCTGGCACCTGAGAGAGCTGAGAATAGAGCCCCTGGCACCTGCTCGCCTTTGACCTACTTCCTAAACCACCCGGAACAAGGTGCACACAGGCAAAGTGTGTTTAATTTTAGTGACGTGAAACCAGAGGTTCCATCTTTGCCACCTAAACAGCGACAGTCATGTGAAACACCTTTTCTTTTTCCTTCTTAGCAAAGGGACATCTTCAAATAATAAAGGATTTAAGGATACTTTCGTAGATGCAGAAAGCTGGGTTTTTTTTTTTGTTGTTGTTGTTTTTTTCCGAGACAGGGCTTCTCTGTAGCTTTGGAGCCTGTCCTGGAACTAGCTCTTGTAGACCAGGCTGGCCTCGAACTCACAGAGATCCACCTGCCTCTTCCTTCCGAGTGCTGGGATTAAAGGTGTATGCCACCACCGCCTGGCTAGAAATCTGTTTTAAATCAGAAGTTTTTGCCTCATTTAGATGGAAATGAACCTGAAAGGGCTGGATTAGAAACTGTCCCATGAATTTTCAGCCACAGTCTCCTCTGCTCCCTAAACCAACCCAAAGAAAACCAGTGGTAAGAATGTGTGCTTAGAGTGCATCAAAAACCCACACCAAGGAAACCACACTAGGAATAACGTTTTGGTTCCACCTGCTTGTTGTTCTCAGTCTTAACTCTGATAAATAAAACAACTTAAACAGATAAAATGAAAGGGTATGTGTAGTTCCTGGCATGGGGTTGTCCTAAGCCAGTGGATCTCAACCTTTCTAATGCTGCAACCCTTTAATATAGCTCCTCATGCTGTGCTGACCCCAACCATAAAATTATTTTTGTTGCTACTTCATAATTGCAACTTTGCTATTGTTGTGAATCCTAATGTAAATTTCTGATATGCAGGATATCTGATATACCACCCCAAAGGCTGCGACCCACACGTTGAAAACCAAGGCTCTGAGCCCCTTCTACACAGACAGGCTAATAGTTTTGTGTATCCGCAATCTGTTACTAAATAGCTACTTCAGCTGGACATGGAAAAGAATAGGGACTTTTGTGGAAGCAACTGCTGTGTCGCTGTCCTCTGTGTCAGCTACTGGGCAGTTCCACTTCTTTGCATTTAAATGAAAGTTAGTTCAAATACATTTCTGTTGAGTTGTTCACACCAGCTACATTCCAAGTGTTCAGTATCTACACATGGGTCGGACAACACTCAGGTCGAGCCTTTCCATCATCTGGACAGTGCTGTCAGGTCCCAAGAAATTCAGGGTATGGTGATCAGCCCCCATCCTGTTCCAGACAAGTTTGCCGTTTACCATGTAGCAAGGGCCTGGGTAGTTCATGTTCTGGCAGGGGAGTTTCCTTCAATACTATATCACTCACCCAACAAGGATTTGTTGAGCAGCTACTATATTTCCTGGCTTTGTCAGGTGAGTTTAACATTTCAAAGAAGACCCCGAGACAGAGGCCTGAAAGATTAGGGCGCTGTTTGGGCTGAGATGGTCTTCATGCATATATAAAAATTGGATTGCTTTTATCTCAACTCTCATTACCTACCTTCTGCTTTCATACATCCAGGTGCTTTCTACTACAAAGAGTTGCTGGATTCTCTGCAGGCACCAACCAGGTATCTTACAGTTCGGATTTTTCCAAGACTAACCACTACTAGTGCCAATTCCCTCAGGTAAGGGAGCAGTCTCAGAAGACTCCTGTCCCCATGCAGTCACAAGGCCAGGTTGTCATTTGTGCTTCTGAGCAACTGGCCATGTGTAATTCAGCTTCTGCCACCCTCCCACTTGGGGCTGTCTCTTATTAGACTGGCTCTGATAACTTCTAACAGTTCACTTGCTGGACGGCTTACTGTGCACAGTACAGTCTAGGAATCCTGGGCTGAGGAATTGCATGTGGCTGGGTCCAGGATGGGCAGTGAGCTCTCACACCCTCTCTGCTGTGCCCACCTCCCCTGGAGCTGTCAGACTCTGTGGGTTTTAACCCATATTTTATGAAGACAGATCACATAGGCACAATGGATTGTTAATTTAATCTCCAAAGGGTGAGAGGTGAGGATGATGTTCCAAACTTCTAGTCATGGTCTTTCTGGTGTGGGAGGTTCTTCTGTCTATGTGTTGCTTTTATTGGTTAATGAATAAAGAAAACTGGCTTGGCCTATAGCATGGGAGGAGGAAGATGGAGTCAGAGAGACGCCATGAAGATAGACGTGCTGAAACTTTGCTAGTAGGCCACAACCTTGTGGTGATGCACAGATTACTAGAAATGGGTTAAATTAAGATGTAAGAGTTAGCCAATAAGAAGTTAGAGCTAATGGGCCAAGCAGTCTTTTAAATAATATGGTTTCTGTGTGATTATTTAGGGTCTAAGATAGCCCGGACAGCCGGGCAGAACAAGCGGCCTCCTCCAACAATCCTCCACTGAGGGGGCCACCAAGAGTCATTTCACTGGAACAAAAAAATTCCTGTCACCCAGGGCATTCCAAGAAATCAGGAGCTTTTTTGTGTGTGATTTTTGTTTTGTTTTGGTTAGGAACCAGGGTCAAAGATCACATAGCACAACAAAATATACCCTAATCTTTGTGCATCTCAAAGAGTTATAAAGGTTTTAGGAGTGGGTTTGGAGCCAGAAACAAAAACTAAACCTATTATTTTCTTTTACCTTACACTGTGACCATCACTAGTGGTTAGAAATGAGTTTAGGGGATGTCACCAGGGCACCTAAAGTGCCTTATATAGGCACTTTGTAATTGTGGCTCTTTTGCTTTTACATTCACTGTTATGATTTGAAACATGCCTAGCACCCAATAGTCATCTGGTCAGAGCTTTCACTCGAAGGTGGTCCAAATGATAGCGCTAATAAAATCGGCCTAAATTCAGTGTGTTGGAATAGCAATTAGACACACTAAAATAAGGCTGAATACCTTTACATTGTGCTAGTCCTTCTGGAAAAAGCATGCTAGGAAGTAAGAAATAATCTTGAGAAACTATAAAGCAGATGTTAAAATAAAATGAGGCAATAATGGCAATAGATTTGTGTATTGAAGGAATTCATCTCTCCCTCGTTCCCATTTATTCCTGTGGGAAAATGACTGTGGAATTATGCCAGGCTTCAGGATTATGGCTCTCACATGAGGTGCCTCTGCACAACTTTCTCCAAATGTACTTACAGGGAAAAGCCCATTTTCACCCAAAACTTTGACAGTTTGGCCCCAGGGTACTCTGCACAGCCAGTTCAACGTACAGTTCAGTTCCAGTCTGGTTCACAGTAATAAGGTCCATGATGGCTTCCCTCGCAACAGCCATTTCACCCTGACTTTAGGTAGGAACTCTGTGGATGAAGGGATCATTTTTTTTTTTCACCAGCTCAAGAAGCAGATTCTCATTAGTGTAGACTGCCTCATGTTATTGAACCAGGCATGGATTGTTTATTTCAGCTCGAAATGAGCATTGCATGTGATCTCTTTGGCCAGAGCAAGTTTAATTTTTATTTTTTAAAATAAATAGGCAAGTCTAGTCAGTGTTTGGATTTGGTTTTATAGTTCGAAGAAAGAGAAGATCATCTTACCCCTGATATAAATGAGAATACATATAGTCTTTCTACTTTGCTACTCTAAGAAGAGTTGGCCAATATAAGAAACACTGAAGAAACAAAACAAAACAAACAAAAAACAACAGAGGACTGGAGAGATGGCTCAGAGGTTAAGAGGCACTGACTGTTCTTCAAGAGAACTTGGGTTCGATTCCCAACACCCACATGGCAACTCATAACCATCTGTAACTCCAGTTCCAGGGAATCTGGTGCCCTTTTCTGGTTCCATGGACACCACACATGCATGTGGTGCACAGACATACATGCAATCAAACTAACCAGATGCATAGAACAATAATAATTTAACAGAAGCAATGGCCCTGGTTATATTACAAACCTTTGCATCAACTCTCCAAGAAGTTTTCCCTCTGGCCTTCCTAGTAATAAGAGTCAACGAATCCCCTCATTCTCTGAGCCCAGCTCAGGTTAAATCCTGTAGGTACTGCAGAAAACCTTGTAACTGATATATTAACAGATGCCGAGAAATAAAGCCCACTTCCTTTTTCCTCCATCAGTGCAGTCTTTAAAGTGATCAAGACTTAATCCAGGGCATTAATGATCGATCTCAGTGACAGCAATCCAGCCTCACACATGTGAGGTCCTGGATCATTCAGTCCCCTGCAAGATGTGGATGGGATGGGTGATGGTGTTAAAATGCAGAGCCAATACATGAAGTCAATAGAATATTGTGCTTTTCTCATGACCTATAGCTAGTGTTATTTTTCCATTCAGTTTTTTTAAAATAACCGTATACCCAGTCACTTCTAAATTGATTCACATTGCATATAAACTGAAGTGCCACTATGCCCAGTTTAATTACTAAGTTCTGATTGCTCACATAAATCAATAGCTCTCTACACACGGCAGTATAGGCACTGCTGACCTCAGATTAGTAGAGACACTTGCGGTCCCACTGGTCAGTGATGTGCATGTGAAGGGCTTCTGATTGCAATAATGTTCTCAAGCAGGATGGAGATGTTGCAGAGTCTCATAGTTTACAAAGTCCATCCTTGCTCCAATTTGTCCTAGATACATATCAACAAGATCTAGTTCAACAGAATCTGCAAGTCTTCTCTCAATAGAAGATGCTGAAAGTATGACCTAATTCATATTTATAGCTGACACAAAGGCATTCATAGAAATGAAATGTGTATCAGTTTGGACTCTTTCTGTTGTCAGTGGTGGAATATGCAATTCATTTTTTTAAAATCAGGGATGGGGAATTCCTTGCTCATGAAGGAAACTCCAGAAACTTCTTTTGGAGTAGGTTTTGCAGCCCAAGCAGTGCTGGCAGAACTGGGAAACCCTCTGTACTCAGCTACTCTCCAAGGAGATGGCTCTATCCTGAGAATCTACAAGCTGTTCTATGGGCAGCTATAGCATCCCACAGGAGTCCAACCAAAGGGGGTTCATACCCCAGCGTCACTGGTGTTGATCGCCTGAACCAGCCACTGTGACCAAGGGACAGAATGAACAGGTTGGCTTGGACTGGGTATGTTCCTCAACTCTTGCATTCAGTGGTAGAGCCAGCTCAATAGGATAGCAATAGTATTCATGCTCACAGAAGGTAAAGGTGATCCTAAATATGTAGCTGTCATAGTCCCTATCTCAGAAAGCAGTGGTGGAGGGTAGGGAGTAAGAAGACACGATTCACAATGAAGAGAGGCCATCTTCCATTTTTGTCGCTGGGCTCAGTCTGTGGGGGTCTACCACACTCTCCACATGCTCTACTTTTTAACATCCAGTTTCTTACAGTTGCCAAGTTGGCCCTTCAGTGCGATTTTTTTGTTCTTCTTCTATCCTTGCACATATTCCATTCGTAGGCTCAACTCCTGTCAGGTGAAGTTCATGTTTGCCAGCTTGGCAGCTGTCTCCTCTTGCTCATTCTTTTTTTTTTCTGTCTCCCTCCTTCTTTCCATTTCATTGGCCTTACAGTATAATTTATGTAAACCAGCAATAGCTAGGCGAAGCAAAAATATTAGAAATATTTTATGGGAAAGATTCTGAGGCATGTGGTTAACTAACTTTAATTTGCTAGAAAACAGCCATTCTAGAAACTCACAAATTTTGAAAATAGAAGAGAAGTGAACTAAGGAGAGCAAGGAGAGAACCTGGGACACCCGGCATGGAGAAAGCCTGGGACAGCCGGTGTGAAGAGAGCCTGGGTTGGCTGGTGTGGAGAGAGTCTAGGACAGCCGGTGTGAAGAGAGCCTGGGTCAGCTGGCGTGAAAGAAGGGATGCCTTTTCAGAACATGGGGGATCGGTTTGGATATATTTGGAAGTCTTAGGTTGCTTCTGGATGACCCACCTTTGACCAGTGTCCTGAAGATGGGGTGAGTTCAGTTTTGAAGTTGGGGATGGGAATGTAAGGACAGTTTTGGAATATTAAATTTGCCAAATATAAAATTTGTCAAGCTTGTGACTTGGCTTTTAATCAAATGGTTTAAAAATAAAGAATGCTTTAAATAAAAGAGCAAAATAAATCACTCACAAAAAGTGCCATATCAGTCCCTGTCCAGGAGCCCAGCTACACAGTCAGAACACTTACTGATTCCCTTTAGAGCTAACGCAGGGTTGCGTTTCTTCTCCTTGGCCTCCTTTCTCAGTTGTGAAGAAATACACTTCCTCTTTTGTTGCCAACAAAGAACTTTTTTTCCCCCTATTTTTCCCTTCCCTCCTTCCTTCCCTTTCATTTGAAAGGCAAATGTTACATGGGATGAACTCATTCAGCCCAAGGAAAGAAGCTGAAATTTGATGAGGTAACTGGGACATATTAAGAAAAGTGTTGAACTTGGATTTTAAATTTAGGCTGGCCATTGCCTGTAACTTTAATCTTTCCTAGCATGATTTTCTGAAGAAACTAGAGAAGGGTCAATGGGACAGAGTGATTAGGGCCTTCCAAAGCCTTTATAGCTGTTCTTTAAAAGCTCAAGTCATTCTATGTGCATGGGTGCTTATTCAAACGTATAAACACTTTGACTTACATGACCTTAACTTCCAAAAAATTTCCTAAATCAAGAATTATTTGTTCTAAAATATTTGATATAATCAGAATGGAAATTGTTTATGGCAGCCAGTGTTTCATTATCCCAATGTCCCAGTGATAAGCAGCGAGCTCTGAGAACTGCGTGTAGATTTAAGACGGCGAAGATCAGGAATTCTCACAGGTCCAAGTCCAGATCTAGTTGGGAAATGTCCAAAACCTGTGCCTTCTGGCCTCCTTAGCTTGGAGACAGATGACAGAGTGTGATGGACTTGGGAGGAGAAAGTTTCCCATGTGCCAAGTTGGGATGTTTTACATTCCAGGCCCCTTTTAAGAACTGCCTTTTTATTTTAAAGAGAGTTAGGCCTCTTCTGGCTTTCTTTTCTTTTTATAGTTTTTTCCTCATCTCCTATTTATGAAGTTTTACATATCATATAATGGAATTTGCTTGAAAGAAGATGCTATTTGATAAAACTCTTATTCCCCCAAAGATAATATTTTTAACTTCATCGATATTTCTCCCCCCCCCTTGTATACGGGATCAAACCCAGATCCTTGGGTGTACTATGCAGTAAGCTATTTCCCCAACCTGGCCCATGTCATATTTAATATCTATACTGAGGTGCTCCTAAGAGTAGAGAAACAAAAGAAAACCTGGAAAGCTCAAATCTACTAGGAGACACTTCTGTGTATGTCTGAGAGACTTTTACCAGAAAGGTCCTCCCTCAAAACAGCCAGAACCTTCTATTGGTTAGCCCAGATGTAAAGAGATACAAGGAAAAAGGATTGCATCCCCCATGACTCCGTTTCTTTCTAGGTGAATGTGTCCATGTGTCCAGCATCCTATTGCTGCTGCTGTTCTCCAAGGACATCAAATTCCAGCGTTTTCTGTCTCCAACATGGGCTGAACACAGCAGCTCTCCAGTTATCTTCTAGGCCTTCAGTCTCCATTGAGGCTCCTGACGAATGTAGTGTGGTGGGATGAGTGGCTAAAAGGTTCTTGGCTTCTCCAGCATGTGGTTAGCCACTGTTGGACAACTCAGCTCATATGTGTAAGCCACATACAGATAGATAGAATCATGGTTGAACTGTGGAGGCCCAAAAATGTGAGCCTATTTCTACCTGGACCAAAGGTCAGAGAGTTGGAATTTACTTCTATTCCTTCAAGGTTATTGTGTTTCTACTTCAAACAAAGGTTCCATCTAGGTGTAGAACAGAGAGTTCTGTTCTCTTAAGGTTATTGTCAACAGCTGTGACTAATAGCCAGACCTTGTACTTCAGGAATAGAGAAGTAGATCTGTTCCTACCTCAAACAAAAGTCTAAGGATCCAACTAAGGGTCCAGTTTCTTTATGGAGATAACTTGGGATTCTACCTAGGGAGTGGTTTGCCTACAGATTGTTTTGGTCTAGAGTGTGCGTGATTTGTTTTATTCTAGCAACAGAACGTTTAACACTGGATGTAGCCCGCAACCTTCAACTGTCTGTTCATTTCCTTGTATCATGTTCATGCAGTCTTTTGTCTTACTCCTACCTTTTGTGATCAGAGGTATTTTAAGCAATTGGAAATTAAATGTGGATGAATTTCAGTACTCACTGGAATTCCCTCCCAATACTGTCCTATATGTTTCTCCATTTCATTATTTTCTTTCACATCTTCATATTCTTTACTAATATTTTCTAAATCCCCATGCCTCTACCCTGGCAAGAGGTATTTTTGTCAAGGATGGTCCCCAACATTGAACTACCAAGTTTGTATGTGTAAGTCACACGAGGTAGCTAGAATCATGGTTGGACTACCCAACTCATATGTGTAAGCCACTTGAATAAATCCCTTTATAATTTATGTATTCTATCAGTTTTGTTCCTGTGGAGAATCTTGTCTTACACAATGTGTTACCTTCTCTTGGCTACAAAGCTAAGGGAATTGATGGTTAAGGGAATTGCTGTCTGTTTTTTGAAGTGACCTACCAGTTTACATTCCTACCAGTATCTGAGTGTTCCAGTTTCTCTATCCTTGCCAAAACTGCTAGTTTTCGTTATTAACATCATAGCCATATTGGTAGGTAGAAAGTGGTATCTCATGAGGGCTTTGATGTATATATTTTATATAAGTTGACTGGAATAATTTCTACAGAATTTTGTGTTGTACTTTACAACTAAATAGTCACAGTTATAATTATGGAACACTTTTGAAGCAGTATCTTATCTTTCTGTTCTTAATCTGATGTAGGGGTAATTGATTATATTATCTTATTCAAAATAATTTGAAAGCAGAAAGTCTTACACTAAGGTAGGAATAAACCCAAGACTCGTCAGGAAATCCAGAAGTCTGGTAGCTTTACTGTCCCTTCTATGATGACTTCTCTTTCCAATTACCTTGATGCATTATCTTTCTAGGATTTATATTGTCTGACTATTCTTTTAAAAAACAGTCCAGTCTGCCCATCTTCTCTCAATTATTTATCCCACTTATCTATGTAGAATGTTGATCCGAGTAATATGGGCACATGACTAGGAGTAATATTCCCTTTCCCTTCCTATCTCTTTCTCTCATGGGATCAACCACATCTAAAGCTTTCCAGGAATTCCTTCCACTTCTGTCATTGTCTCACTTACCACTTTAAGACATTAACTAAAGTTTCTCCTACAGTAAGCAAGAAGTGGGATACTCACCGACACCATCTACTACTTTGCTAACAAATTTCTTTTTCTTATTTTTGTTTTTTTGAGACAGGGTTTTTTCATGTAGCAGCCCTAGCTGTCCTGGAACTAGCTCTTGTGGACAAGGCTGGGCTCAAACTCACAGAGATTCATCTACTGTTGACAGAGGTTGCTGTCCCACCCGGTCCTGCAGCCATTAAGTCCCAAAGAAACACACAGAGGTCTACATTAATTATAAACTGGTTGGCCTAATAGCTCAGGCTTCTTATTAACTCTTATAACTTATATTAGCCCACAATTGTTGTCTCTGTTAGCCCCATGGCTTGATACCTTTTATCAGTGTGGTCTTCTCATCTTGCTTGCTCTTCCCAGAATTCTCCTGTTCTGGTTGCCCTGCCTCCACTTCATGCCTGGTCACCCTGCCTCTACTTCCTGCCTGGCTACTGGCCAATCAGCATTTTATTAAATTAATACAAGTGACAGGATACAAGACCATTGTCCCACAGCAACCTACCTCTGCCTCCTGAGTGCAGGAATTAAAGGCATGCGCTGTCACCACCTGGCGACTTTGCTAATAAATTTAAAAGCCATTATTACACCTCTAGTTGTTTATTAACCAGAGACATCATCCTTGATTGCCCATCTTATATAGTGAGAATATTACTGTTTCCTTTTTTCTATTAAGTTCAACTCCCTTTCTTTCTATTTAAAAAACTGATACCTATAGTTTTGCCTTTGCATTGTCAAGATTGGTAACATTTATGGTCTATTCTATAACCTAAATACAAACTTTCATGTATTGTCTAAAGATTGCATTTAACACTTGAAAAGCAGTAAATATATTAATATTTTAACTTCATAAAAATTAAAATGACTAGTTTGGCCAATCCACAAATGCAGAGACATTGCTTTCATGTTTCTGTTCATTTGTATCATCACTACTTTCTCTCATCTGTGCATCTGTGTTTTATAGTGTTTGATGTAGAGAGCTTTTGCCTCCTTAAATTTATTCCCAGTATTTTTGCACCTATTGTAAATGGAATTTTTTTCCTTGATTTTTTTTTTGTGTGTGTGTGTGGCTTCAAAACATTCTTAGTCAGCACCACCAGTCAAGGACCAACTGTTCAAACATGTGAGCCTGCATGGGACACTTTACATTTAAATTATGGCATATATGATAAGGAGTTTGAGCTATCATGTATGTAGAAAAACCCTCTTTTATACAAGCTGTAAATTAGCTGGCATATCCATGGAAAATAATCTGGGGAATCTTCAAAAAAATTAGAAGTAGAACTACTGGGGATGGAGATCTATCCCATGAGGCCCTGGGTTCAACCCCTATCAGCTATGCATCTGAAGGAGATGAAAGGACCATGCAGAAGAGACACACATGGACCCCACACTTACTCCATCACTTTCACAACTGCTAAGATAAGGAGTCAGCCTAAACGTCCATCTGTGGCTAAAAATGGCTAAAAAACAGGGAACACATAAACATATACTATTCAGTCATGGAATCCTGTCCTTTGCAACATGGACCTTAAAAAAATTATATTATATAAATTAAGCCAGGAACAGAAAGACAAATCATCCATGCTCTCACTAACATGTAGCCTAAAAAAATTAACTTCGTGGAATTAGAGTGTTATTTACTTTCTATTGCTGTGATGAAATGCCAAGACCGTGGCAACTTGAGGAAGGAAGGGTTTGCCTTAGCTTATGAGTGCATCACAGTGGGAAGCATGGCAGCAAACACACACCTTCTACTGCAAGCACAAAGGAGAGAGGGCAAGCCGAACTGGGGTGAGAGGCCTTTACCCCTCAAAGCCCTCTTCCAGAGACATACTTCTCCTGGCCAACCAGCAAAGCTGCACCACCTAATCCTCCCAAACAGTGCCACCAACCAGGGAGCCAAGTGTTCAAATGCCAGAGGCTCTGGGGCACATTTCTCATTTAAACAACTACAATTAGTGAGTTTATAATAACCATTACCAGAGACCATGGAAGGAAGTCGGGAGCAGGTGGGAACTCAGATTGTCTAATAGGTACGAAATTACAATTAAATGTTAGGGTTAGGTTTTGATGTTCTATTACTCTGTAGGGTGACTATAGTTAACAGTAATACAGGGTATGTTTCAAAATACTTGAAAACAAAAAAATTGAACAAATCAAACATATTTAAGAAAAAAATGATTGAAAGATTTTAAAAATATGTCTGCTACAAAGAAATGATGGGTTCTGAAGTGGATGGACATGCTAGTTATCCTGGTTTCATCAATCCACAGTATGTACATTCATTACGTCATACTTCACAAGCATATATATTTACATTGTGCTAAATAAAATCGAAACAAAACAGAGGGCTCTGGGGATGACTCAGTGAGTAAGGTCCTTGCTGTGCAAACATGAGGACCCGAGTTCCAGTCCCCAGTGTCCATATAACAGCTTTATGTCTATAATCCCAGCATTAGGGTGGTGCAGACAGGCAGAGCCTGAGGGCTTCCTTGAAACCTTGTCTCAAAAGCAAGGTAGTGATGAAGAAGAAGACAGTGGACATTGACTTCTGGCTTTCACAAGTGTATACCTAGGTGGGCACAGTTGCACACACACACACATTTGCACACTCATATACACACTTGAAAACCTCACATACATGCTCACATACCTTACATACATGCTCACATGCACATACACAGATACACACATAGACACACACACCAATACAAAGAATTCTTCAAGAGAGCTGGGGAGATGGGCTCTCCTGCACACACAGTTCTGTCCTCTGTTTGCAATGCTGCAGCTCAGCACCACTGTTCATCCTTGTTTCCTCTGTTCTTTTTGCCCCTCCTGCACTTTCCAGACCATCTGTTTCCTTGGTTGTATCCCCTGCTTGTCCCCAGTTCTTACAGGCATGCGCGTACTCTCTTGTCACCCTAGACTGAGGCTTCTTCCTTCATCACAGACAGCAAGAAGGCATGACCATGGGAGTGAGAGGGAACATTCTGACTAGATACCTCATCTCTGGCCCCTGGGTGCTGGACTCTTTCGTCTCTGGGACGATGAGGAATAGCCTGATGCTCCCACTCTCAGATATTTTGTCACAGCAATCTGACCTCTCAAACAAATCAAGCTCTCTGTCAAAATCTCTCCCCTGCTCAGGTCCTGGCCACTCTGTCACGAACTCAGCTTCCTTCGGTGTCTGATTTTGCTGATGTGCGATCCATTATCAAGAGCCAGATGCTCATCTTTGCCATTGTTCTTGGTTCAGAGCAGTTCCATGATGTATGGGAAACAGATCTGGGCATCACTCTCCAGGATTTGTGATTGCTGGTTTTTCTTACAGTAACTGTAATCCAAATAGTAAATACGTTGTTTCCCTTATTTTCTTGAGGAGTTGACAATGGTAGAGAAATTAGTCCTGGGCTTGGTTTGGGAGTATGAGCATGATCAGGGGAGCAGAGAGCCTAGCTGTAACTTGGTCAAGAGTGGTATCTAGAAGATCACTAAGGAAGACATGATGTTTTTCTCTGTCTCCATATGAGGTGCTCAAGAAGAAATGTTTTGAGCTGAATATGAGAAGTTTCCAGAAAGTCTAGAGGACTCTTTTGAGTGAAAAAGACTTGCTATGGGCAGTCACAGTCTCTCTTATGGACAGTCACAGTCTCTCCTGTGGGCAGTCACAGTCTCTTCTATGGGCAATCACAGTCTCTTTTGTGGGCAATCACAGTCTCTCCTGTGGGCAGTCACAGTCTCTCCTATGGGCAATCACAGTCTTTCCTGTGGGCAGTCACAGTCTCTCCTGTGGGCAATCACAGTTTCTCCTGTGGACAGTCACAGTCTCTCCTGTGGACAGTCACAGTCTCTCTTGTGGACAGTCATAGTCTCTCCTGTGGGCAGTCACAGTCTCTCCTGTGGGCAGTCACAGTCTCTCCTGTGGGCAGTCACAATCTCTCCTGTGGGCAGTCACAATCTCTCCTGTGGGCAATCACAGTCTCTCCTGTGGACAGTCACAGTCTCCCGTTTGCTTCTGTATTGTGGAAAATAGAAGAGGAACTCATGTTGTCTTCTGCTAGTATTTAAGTGTGATCCAGTTTGGAGCAATGCCTTACAGAGTGGTGGTTGATTCCTATGTTGACTTCACGGGGCTAAGGAATGCCTAGAGAGCTTACATGTAAGACATCATTTCTCAACATCCCAGAAGAAGTTAGCATTTGGAACAGTAAACGGTAAAGAAAATCACTCGCACCCATGAGTGAGCACCGTCCTATCTGCTGAGGGCCTGAATAGAACACAAAGCTGGATTGATTGCTACCAAACTTGGGGTGGGTCACAGCCTGTTCCCCAAGCCAGGTTCAGTTACTGACTCCCATTAGGAGAGCTAAAATAGCAGTGGAAAGAAGAAATGGAGATTTATTCACTGTAACCACTTTGGAAAGAGGAACAAAAAAGTCCAGGGACTCCCCTGAGTCTGTCTTGGAGCCCTGAAATGACAAGATAAAGATGGAGGACCTAGGACATAAGTGCACATCTAGTGGTGCAGGTGAAGGTGTGGTGCCCCTGCCCTAGCCCGTCATCATCCAGGCTTCAATCTCATTCCGTAAGGTGCTTTGACAAGTTGCTAGAATTATGTAAAACCTCTTTTCGGGAGAAAAGATCCCCTCTGGATGGCACTTTTTCCTGCTCCCATCATGGGATTCTGGGAAGGAAATTCTCATGGCAGGTGTGTTGTGTCAACAGTCGAATGGTCAGATAGAGAGTCACAAGTGTCCCTGTAGACTGTGTTCATTTCAACCAGGCTGGTTACACAACAGCACATTTAGCTTGTCCTTTGAGCTGTAATATTCATCTTCCTTTGGCGTTGGAGCTCATGGAGTTATCCTGCTCTCTCCTCTGGTCCTCAGACCTCAGACATGAACTGGACCACACCAGCTGTCTTGGTTCTCCAGCTTGTGGACAGATGATGGTAGGGTTTCTTGGCTTCCATAATTATGTGAACCAATTGTTAGTTAAATCTCTTCTAATATACCCACAATAGTCTATCTTTCATGGAGAACACTATTATACAGAGTTGGTAGAGTGTACTTCACATATACAAGGCTCAGCTGTATGGTTTTCCCCATTCTTGTTGAGTTTATTGTCCATTTGACCTTTTCCTATCTGTTCATCTCAGTGAATTGAAGGTATATACTTACTGTAAGTTTACTTCAAAGACACAAAAGCAATAGTAACAAAAAAAAGAAAGGAGAGGGGAGAATGATTTGATCCTTCTTTCCACAGATATGAAGAAAATCCCAGCTGCAGCAGGGCCCGATTACAGCACAAAGCCTTAATTGCACCCTAAGGGAAATCATCAGCTAAAGCACATTTGCACAATTGCAGCTAGCTAGAGATGGTGTTGTTGGGAAGGAATTCTGAAGTTCTTTCAAGTCCTTGAACCTCTTCTTCTTTCTTAGTAGTGTTTATTCTGGGGCCGACCAGGTAGGAATCTTCTAGCATTGCTGGCTGTCTTCTACTGCCTATCGTTGACTGTGCCATCTCCACTCACTTCCTCCCTACTCCAGAACTCATGTTGGCCAGAGTTATTGAAAAGATGGTCTCAGAGGCAACAGAAGCCACCAAGCAAGTCTTGCTCACGATTATTATCTCATGTCCTTTTCTGTCCATATGACCATTGTCTTCCCCAGAGAATAGGTAGAGCCTCTGGCCACACAACTCACTATAAAATATTGCTTCACATTGCCACAGGAATACACCACTCCTGGTTACAAAATGCTATGGTTATATCCTTCATCACAGACCCTTAGGTTGCTCTGCACCACTAAACAGATAAAGCTGGCAGGCTCCTATGCACGCTAAAGAGGTCATTCTGGTTTCATTTGTATGGTGTTTCAAGCAGCTCTGCTTTACAAATTAGCTTTGCCCCTTTATGGGGTGACTTTATGAGATTCTCGGTATTATTATCTCCACTAGACTCAGCAAGAGCGTCTTTCCAATTTTTGGACAGTAAGAGAAAGATGAAGTGACCCTGCACAGGCACAGTCTAAAGTGCCATAACTGCATTTTGGAAGAAGTACAGAAGGCTAGAAAGTTTATTGATTGAGACTCAACATAGCAAAGATTAAAACCGATAATAAAGCTACAGTCATTTAGCAAGTACAGAGTACAGCAAAAACAGAAACTCACAGGACAGGAAGAGAATCCAGCATCTATAAAATTTTCATGGATGATGCTGGAAGACACGACAAACCAATTAGAGAGGTTAAGATTGTCCGCTAAATGGTCTGGAGAGATGTGGTAAGAGAAAAAAATTCAATCTAAACTTCCAGCTTATGATATGTGAATATTTATCCCAAAGGACTATAAACTTTAACAAATAAAGGGAGACTGTAAGTGACCAATCTCTGGAAGAGACTGTGTCTCTTCGGCATCAGAGTAGAGATGAAATGGGAAAGGTCGTCATCACTGTCTGCCTAAGTAGCAGTGTAGACCCTCGGAACATGGAAAGCCAGCTAAGCCCTGTGGGCTAACGCCGTTCCTATATAAACAGCTGATACAAATGGTCAAGGAAAACACTAATACCCCTGCAGAAAAATGCTTAAAGAACATATGAGTTCTCAAGGGAAGCTATTTCAGACACTAAGGAAGACATGAAATAAGTGTTCAACCTCATCTCCACGCAAAGAGCTATAATTAAAATGATGCAACGACATCTTCCCCCCATGTCAAATCAGCAAAATCTTTGTATTGGTTGCATCTTTCTGAAAGGTAGGGAGGATACTAAGATTTGTTTGGTATTTGTGACCATGAAAAATAAAGGAGAGATGAAGCACTTTCTGTCAAGGATAGAGACAGGTTATAGATGTTCTATCATACATCATGGTCATCTATCAAGAAAAATCGGTGGACAGTGCTAATAACATTCACATATGTCCTAGTTAATTGTCGCAAAAATCCTGTATAATATACATTAAAACACACAGCATAATTCGTTGATTATTTTTGTTTGGTTTTGGTTTTTCAAGACACGTTTTCACTATGTAACAACCCTGGATGTCCTGGAACAAACTTTGTAGACCAGGTTGGCCTTGAACTCACAGAGATCCACCTGCTTCTGTCTCCCAAGTGCTGGGATTAAAGACATGCACCACCACCGCCCAGCAATTTATTGATTTTTATATTGGAGAAATGGAAACCAAGGCACAGAAAAGACAAAGTGCCTGTATCAAACTTGAACCCACAGGCTGCTCTAGGGCATAAGGCCTTAAATCTTATATTATGTTACTTCATATTCAAGTATACTATTGAATATGAAACAACCTTTAAAGTGATGGGAAGCAATATTTTCATGATGTTCAAAAATTCTTATGAAATAGAATCTGAAATGACTGAATTTAAAATTGTCTATTTGTTTAGATTTGGCAGGGGGTGGGGCTAGAGAGATGGCTCAGCAGTTAAGAACATTGATTGTGCTTCCAGAGGACCAGGCTTTGGTTCCTAGTACTTACATGGAGGCTTACAATAGTAACTCCGGTTGCTGAGGATGTACACTATCTTCTGGCCCAGTGGATAAGAGCACTTGTTGCTCATGTAGAAGACCTGGATTTAGGTTCCTAGCACCCACATCAGACAGTTCACAACCACTTGTAACTCCAGTTTCAAAGGCCCAGTGCCCTCTTCTGGCCTCTGTGGGCACCTGCACACATGTGGTGCACATATACATAATCAGTCAACAAGCATAAAATAATTTTTAAAAGGAAATAAAAATTCTCAAAAATTTAAAATAATCTGTCTATGTGAAATAAGTCTCACCTATGCATTATATATGCACATGCACAATGTAATCATATATAAAATACTATAAGAATGCAGATTAAATCATTAATGGTAGCTATAGTGTGAAAGTGAGATGTAACACCTCACCCTGGCCTTTTCTGGGTTTGGCTCTCAAATCCTATTTCCTGGATCCTCTCTCCCATGTTGAGCAAACCAGAATGATTAATCACACCAAGTAGTTTTTCCTTTCATTTTTTTCAACAATAGGAATCAAACCTAGAGCCTCACACATGTGAGGTGAAGAGAGTGTGTCACCTCTACCCCACTTAGGTTCATGTGTGTCCCTGAGCAAATGGTGGGGATTGAACCTGGAGCATCATACATGGTAAACAAGTGCTCTACCACTGAGCTATAACACCAGGCTCCATTTTATTCTTACATAGCTCAGCTTCTCCTCCAAATGAACACTGCTGTGGGATAATGGTCTGTACCCTATCAATTGTATTTTAATAAAACACTGAGCCGGGCGTTGGTGGCGCACGCCTTTAATCCCAGCACTCGGGAGGCAGAGACAGGCGGATCTTTGTGAGTTTGAGGCCAGCCTGGTCTACAGAGCTAGTTCCAGGACAGGCTCCAAAGCCACAGAGAAACCCTGTCTCGAAAAACCAAAAAAATAAATAAATAAATAAAATGCTGATTGGCCAGAGGCCAGGTAGGAAGTATAGGCAAGGCAACCAGGCAGGAAGTATAGGTGGGGCCATGAGAACAGGAGAATTCTGGGAAGAGGAAAGACTCAGTCTGAAGTCGTCACCCAGACACACAGGAAGCCAGACACAGAGCAAGCAAGATGTGAGTGCCTCACTGAAAAAGGTACCAAAGGAAGTGAGCAGGAAGCATGACATTTTCCTGCTTCTTTTTTATTCAACCCAATAACATGCAAATATGAACTCATTTAATCCTCATAGAAATGGCCCTGGAGACACAGAAATGGAGAAGGTGACAATTGACTTGCTCTTAGGAGCTAGCACTCTAAAAGATTTAGACAGTCAATAAACATCTTAAAACACCTACATGTCGTGATGAGTGCTCTGCATGAGAGAACTGGGGTGATGAAATAGAAAGCAATGTGACAAGGATGCTCTAGGGAGCAGGGTTAGGGGAGGCCTATGTGGAGCACTGTCATTGCATGTGGACCTGAAGGAGAAGTGGCCTTATAAACGCTACTGATGCAAGCACCAAGCCTTGCCATGGGGTACAGAAAACAGCCCCAGGACCCCATGTCTTCCCCCACCTGGAATTAAGACACGGATCTCTGGAGATTGAATTCCTTTGCAGTGTGCTTGCTTGCTACTCAAATGAATTGTAACTAGAAGATTATGTCCACATTATTGCAGCCGTGAGAAACAGGGCAGGGTTGCAGAAATAGAACTTTTTAATGAGAAGTTTTGCATATTGGTTAGCAGATCCTTTTCTTTAATATATTCTGAAGATTTTACACCTTCAATCTAATCATCACCAAAATAGAGTGTTTAAAATCTAGACTGTTGGGTTTTTATTAGAAGGGTTTCATTTTAGCATCATATTGTCTAAGAGCCACAGATGTCTTTAACTAATAAACAACCTAAGAGATTTTTAATCTCCATCGAATACTTGTCCATGCCCACATCTGGACTGTAGGGCTGGAGAGATTGCTTAGACGCTAGCACACTTGCTTATCTTGCCGAGGACCCTGGTTTAATCCCCAGCATTCACACAGGGGCTTACAACTGAGTACCTAAAGATACTCAGAAATTATCTGCAACTCCAGGGGACCTGATGCACTTTTTGACCTCTATGGGTACCATGTGTGCATGTGGTGCACATACATACATGCAGGAAAAACAGCCATGCATGTAAGTTACAAATAAATGAATCTTTATTTTTAAAAAATTAAACTGCAAACACAGCGTAGTGAAGGCGAAAGGTACAGCGCCCCAGCCCAGATCAACAGAACGTTACTGTCGTCCCTGGAGGCACATCAGTAGCGCCACCACCGACTCTTTCCTTACACATTGATAGTCTGTCTGGTAAAATATGTTAATAAGGGCTAATGGGATCACAGGTCCTTGTCTTCTCATCAAAGTAGGATGGTAATTAGCAGAAGAAATTATTCAATAAAACAAAGAAGGGTCCAACTTGTCCTGGGAGAGAACTGGTAGGGACAACATTTCCTTGGGTCTTGCTTTTCAGCTAGAAGAGATCAATGTATTCCTAAGGTCTACCCAGGTAAAAATTTAGGGCCATGTGCCAGGATAGAGTAGTTGAGGCCACAGGGCTATGGGACTATTTCTAAGAAGAAGGTAGATCCCATTTGTATCCGTGGCTTCCACATATACTGGTTCGATCTACAGGTTAAATATTTTAAAAAAGATTTGTGTCTATATTGAACAGGTATAGCTTTTCGTATTGTTATTACCTAAATTGCACAATATAATAACCTCTTGCATCGCACTTACTTTGTATTATGCATTTCAATCTTAGCTGAAAAGATTTAGCATAGGAAGGGCACTGAGGAAGGATGTTTGCATAGTGGGCTAGAACCGGATAGGAGCAGTCACGTCTAGTGTTCTATAGTACAGTAGAGCAACTGTGGTTGACATAATGAACGTCTCAAAAACAGTTTGTAGGGAGGATTCACAACTTATCCAAGACAAAGAAATGGTAACTGTCTGACTAACAAACATGCCTGTTACCTTGATCTAGTCATTGCATACGTACATGGATTGAAATGCTCTAATGGGTTTCATAAGCAAATGTTGATTTAAAATAAAAATATATTTTAAAAGTCTTTGGGAAGACTTGAGTGGGCTGCAGTCAAGCGCTCCTCTCTGTGCTGGAGGATGGGGTACCTTTGCCTTTGAAGGCTGGGGCTTTGCTGGCACCCGTCTCGCA
>JAQHUG010000054.1:3173976-3198231 GCA_028555095.1 Dicrostonyx torquatus | reverse complement strand
TGAGGAAAAGCAGAGACACATCTTCACACAATGTACAGAAAGATTATCCCAGACATGGAGGTGGAATTACAGACAGCTGTGAGCTGCCCTTTAGGTGCTAGGAATAGAACCCAGGTCCTCAGCTAGAGCAGCCAGTGCTCTTAGCTGCTGAGCCAACTCTCCAACCCAGCATCTTAAACAATAACCACCTTTAGTTCTTGAGTGTAAATAGCTTATTGTAATATTTTGACATCAAGATTTTCCACTATCTTTAATATAAATTCCTTGTGATTTAATATTTTTTTGTTCCTCACCTAAATACTATCTCCTTCTTCTCATACTAAGTTTGTTTAAATATTTCATCAAAATCCTCCTTTCTATAGCTGATGGAACTCATTGGACACAGACTTGTCTATTGTGTAAGACCCTGGGTTTGAGCCCATGTCCTAAAAAGGAACAACAACAAAACCAACCAAATAAATATGCTTTCTCCCCCCAAAGAACTATATAAATATCATCAAATTTGGTTTTTTCACAATAATCTTTTAGGAAACAGGAAAGATCATCAATAACACTTAAAGTCACGCTGTAGTCACGCTGCTGCATAGATACGAAGCAGCAAACTCCCCAGAGACTAGATGTGGTTTCACAGATTTCTACAAAAGGTAGCATTAACCAAATGGCTATCATGTCGGTGCATGCCATTAATAGTTGATTTCCTCATGATCTGACACTTGCATTTGTTTTTCTATTCATTTTGAGTGCTTAACAAATAAAAATACTTAATTTGGCATGACTAGGTTTATATTAGAATTCCTTTTTTTGTCCACGCGTAATAGCTATCATTCTGAGATATATTTGCCTTTATTGTAATCTACATGTACAGTAGTGCCCATGTCCCATCAACATTTTACACACGATCACGTTTTGGGAGCTCTGAAACAGATGCGCATTGCAGTAAGTTACACTCTTTCCGTAGCTGACACCAAGGCGCTTGCTGGAAAGGCTCCTTTTCAGTTTGCTTCCAATTATGTTTCCCCGATACCTCTGGAAAGTTGAGACCTGCATGGCACGGATGGTAAAACTAGTTTAAACTTAGCTCACTGGCTATTTTATTGTCAGTTTTTTGCTTTTTGAGACAGGCTCTCCCCATGTTGAGCTGGCATGCCTGGAATTCACTATGTAGACCAGGCTGACCTCAAACTTGGAACACTCTCTCCAGGCCTGGTTTCCAGGTAGTGGAACAACAGATGTGTACCACAATGCCTAGCATGCTCCCCCCACCCTCACCATCTGTGTTACATGCAGATGGAGCACTCACTTGGTATTGGTCTGTTCTAGTTATGTTAGATCAGTTTATGTAAGAAGGAACTGACAGCAACAAAACCATAGACATTCATGTGTTAAAACCACTGGGAGAACCAAGGATGAAATTGGTTCTTCTATATTTCACTCCATTCTCTCAATAATTTAGTCACAGTCCAATATCTAGTCGTCTTTACGTTTTTTTTTTTTTCAAGACAGGGTTTCTCTGTGGCTTTTGGAGCCTGTCCTGGAACTAGCTCTTGTAGACCAGGCTGGTCTCGAACTCACAAAGATCCGCCTGCCTCTGCCTCCCGAGTGCTGGGATTAAAGGCGTGCGCCACCACCGCCCGGCTCGTCTTTACGTTTTGATTTTGTGAGTTCTGTTTGCTTTCAGAAAGGGAAATGCCAGACAGCATAGCCGAGTGGTAACACGTAGGAGACCTCCAGTACTGACTTTTTTGACTCTGCTTCTCTCTCTCCATCTCTGCACCAAGAACCAAATCTTTCCATTATAAAAGAGCTGATCACTAGGTTTAGGGCTTGACTTAAACAAGTATTATACCATTTCAAGTGTTCTCTTTACCACTTCATGACTGCTAGTTCTTTTGTATTTCTGTGTCAAGATTCCTAAGTTCTGCTAAACTTTCTTAATTAACCCTTCATCCTCATAGGAATCTCTTAGGTGCTTGCCAAAGTCATTTTGCACACAGTCAATGGTTGTCTTTACTAGGATTTCTATTGCTGTGAAGAGACACCATGACCACGGCAACTCTTACAAAGGAAAGCATTTTGAATGGGGTGACTTACAGTTTCAGAGGTTTAGTCTATTATCAATACAGTGGGGCATGGTGGCAGGCAGGCAGACATGGTTTTGGAGAAAGAGCTGAGACTCCTACAGAAAGTGAACTGTGACAATGAACGTGGTTTGAGCATATGAGACCGCAAAGCCTGCCTTCACAGTGACACACTTCCACCAAGTCCAGACCTCCTCCAACAAGGCCACACCTTGTAATAGTGCCACTCCCTGTGAGTTCGTGGGGGCAATTACATTCAAACTACCACAATGAGCATTACTAGACTTACCACACATCCTTCCTTCCATCCTCACAGCCTTCCTCCTTCAGAGACTGACCACCTCCCTCCTCACCATCCCCCTTGCTATCTTTGCACTTCCTTTTGCTTCTGAAGAAATCTCATTTTCACCTGCCCATCATTTTCGCTAGCCTCAGCGGGACAAGCTGCTGAAGGCAGACTCTATCAGACTCGCGGGTTGTAAAATAAGAGTAGAGTGGGGCACTGTGTTTGGACCGGAACTGCATGAAGATAAGATAAGATATTGTAGTTATTTCACTATTATTTTGGCGGAGCTGGGAATTGAACCTACGACCTTGAACACTTTCAGGAAGTGCTCTGTCACTGAAATGCACCCCAAGCCCATGTCATTTCACTATTAAGAGGATGTTGTGCCACCATTTGTAAGCTGTGTCTGAAGTTCTCTGTATGGTGTCACTTTTACGTCTGAGTGGGCCCTATCTTCACAGCACTGTTGTGCTGTGTCTAAACCACACTGGTGCTCTGAATCCAAGAGATGAGCACAAATCCTAATGGTGCTGAAGGTTTCCATAGTGAGAACATGCCTCCTGGCATGATCAAGTCTCCTATTTCACTTCTCTGCAGTGGTCCTCTTCATCATGTAGAATATTTCCAAGGCCCTCAGGAGATTCCTGAAAACACCAGCAATACTCCATCTGGATACATATCGCATTATTTTGGTATATACATAGATACAAGAAAATTTATTTCATGATCCTAATCTGTTACTGTCCCTAAACAGTAAGAGATGACTGACTGTAATAAAGCAAAAACAATTATAAGAATATGCTGTAATAGAAATTAGGTGACTCTCTCTCTGTATAATTACAACCAGGGAAGTGAAATTATGGATACTACATTTATTAATATGTGTGACTTGTAAAGCAAGGCTCACAGAATCAATCTTGGCTCATATTTATTTATTCAGAATATTATTTTTTCTCAGAGTCAAACTTTTAAAGTGAATTTTAAGAGAGATTGTAAGCAAGAGATGAGCATACAATTTTATGTTGATTGATACTCGTCCCAAACCTTTCCCCACATACTTAGATTAGATATAAAAATAATGAAAAAATTATTTTCGGATCGAATCTCAATGATCAATCAATTGTCTATCTACCTACTTACCATTTACCTGGCACCTATCTGTCCTTTTATAAAGGTGTAAGTACTTCTTACAGTATTATCTAAAAGCAGTGTGAATGATGATAAAGAAAGAGTAATAAATCCCATGAATTCTTCTCCATTTGTACATCTTCTCTCAAAGGCAGCTCTACATTCATACAACTCATAAACGGCTCTTCAGTCAGGTCTGATTTTCACTTTTAATTTTACCGAACTAATAAATGTTTTTAGATTTGTTTTATTATTTATTTATATGGACACACATGCATGTAGGTGGCTGAGGAGGCCAGAAGACGGCGTTTGGTCCTCTGGAGCAGGAGTTACAGACAATTGTAATTTGGCCAACATGTGTCCTGGGAACTGAATTTAGATCTGCAAGAGCAGCAAACTCTCTTAACACTTGAGCCATCTCTCTAGTTCCAAAGTCTTTATTTGTGAACAATAACATGAGTTTAATTAGTTTCAAATTCCATTTTAATGATTATGACAAGCCCACATTTTAAGAGCACATATCTTAATAAATAAATACAATATCTTCCTCTTTTCACTTGGTTCAGTCTTATCTAACAAAATTATAATGAAGTCACCCAAAACAGCATGGTTTGTTCTATTTATTTTTGTATTTACAATTCTTTTTTTCTTTAGGCATTTGATGTTATGTTGCTTGACCAACAAAGCTGGAAGATATGTCTTACATAGTAATGTTTATCAGCATAAATTATTCCTTTGGTCTGGTTAACATTTTGTCCTTTAAATATTGTGTTATTATCACTCCAAACAAGGAATTTCCTTGCTATGTCTGTTTACTTTTTCATTGTGTACTTTTTGGGGTCATTTTATACTAGTTATAGCTCATATGTAGAATACAGCTGGATGCCATTTCTTGAAAAGAACCGCTGTCTATTTGACCTATTGTGATTTTTTTTTTCACTGTCAGGAATCAAACCTAAGGCCTTAATTAACGTCTCGATTTTATTCTGACCATTTCCTTCTGTGCTTTCTATACACTTAATCTTGGCCAAAGGCAGAGAAGGGATGCGCTTTGTATTTGTCCATTTATTTTTTTTCTGTTACGTTTTCTAGTGTTTGCTGATTTTATTTTTTGTGTTTTGCTGTTAGTGACTTAGTCTCATTCGTGGTAGTCTGGGATACTTACATATTTTGGCTTCTTGACCTGCTGGCCTCCCTCCCTCCCTCTTCCCCTCCCTTCCTTTCCTTCTATATTTGTATTTAGCAAACTTCTTTTCTTATTCCATGTGTGGTTTACACACAGTGTCCACCCACATATCTACCATGGAAGAAATGGACAGGTTGGTCAGGTCAAGCTCACTGCTCACAGCACTCAACTGTCTGATCATGAAGGGTGACTGAGGGGGAGTTGGTTCCTGACCAGGCTCTCCCATCCTGTCAGAGTGGCCATGACTTTCTCCAATATGACATCATCCTCATAGTGCGCTGACTCTCCTAAACTCACCTGTTTCCCTGAAACAAGTTTATTTTAGCTTTTATTTTGACATTTATTTTTGTCAGATAACAATTGTTCATCTTTATGGGGTACAGTCTGTGATCTTTTGTTACCCCATCCATTATATAATGAGTTATTATTCATATAATTATATTTAGGTTATCCTTCATCTCAAACATGTATCAGTTCCTTAGTTTTAATTACATTTTAAGTTTTTTACGTTGTACTTATTTTATTTCCTTGATTCTCAAGCCTTATTCATGTTAACATGTCTTTACATTTCTAATTAGAAATGATTTTTTCCTCAATGCTTTTGATAATCAATTGGAGTGTATTTTGGAGATTCTGAGAAAGATTGAATAAGAAATAAAATTTCTGAATATCCATTTGAATAAAAATACCTTAACTTGTATTACAGTTTGATGAGTATATGTATTTGTATAAAATTTGTATGGAATCAAATCAAAAAAGAAGTTTACTAAATACAAATATAGAAAGAAAGGAAGGGAAGAAGGGAGGGAGGGAAGAAGGGAGGGAGGCCAGCAGGTCAAGAAGCCAAAATATGTAAGTATCCCAGACTACCACAATCAAAATCACTTTCTTTTATAAGTTTGGAGAAAATAATTCATTGCCTTTCTGCAGTGAAGATGGAAAATCTAAATCTGAGATGTGATTATTTGGAATCTTTAAAAGAGTAAATTCCTAAAGCTGTAATCCTTATCAGAACGTTCTTTTTAAAACTCATTTTCTCTTAATTTGTTATTTTGTGTGTGTTAATGCATGAATTGCCACAGCAGGCATGTGGAGGTCAGAGGGCAGCTTTCTACGGTAGGTTCCAGGGATCACATCAGGTCGCCATGCTTGTATCAGGTTGCAAGCACCTTTATCCTCTGAACTATTTGCTGTGGGTATTTCCAGAATATTCTTACCTATATTTTCTGTCACTAATTTTTCTTAGAACAAAATTTAAAGATTCTATGATTTCCTGGCCTGAAGAAATGTTATTATTTTATAAATTAAAGTCATTCAAGAGATACATGAATACATTCTTTAAGCGTTCAATACAGTAGCACACAGAGTGGGCGTGTCTGGAGTCCCTTGCAGTCCTTGGGTGTATTATGTACAAGAGAGGCCATGAGGAAAGCAGGTGTGCCCCTTGAGGAGTATATGCACATAAGTCTAGGAGTTCCTGGAGAATCATGTTCCTCGGAGGCACTCCGGGACCCTTCACCTGCCAAGGCTGCAGAGAGCATGTGGGGGTGAGTGAGAGGTTACCAGCTGCACAGAAATGCTTAGCGGTGCCTCTTCTGTGCAAGCCAGGATGGGTGGCAGTGGGGGCTATTACAGGCTGATAAGAACACGGGATCACAAGAAGCCAGGTGGCAGCACTTAACTTCTAGAAGCCAGGTGGATGCAATTATTGTAACAAGCGACAAGTCTGGAATGACAGCCAAGGGGACTTGACCTGAAGAGGGTTATCTAGATGGCTTAATTGAACAGGCAACCCCAGGGGCAAAACAGCTGATAGCAGACATGGGAACTACTCAGTCTGTGCAGTCTTAGCAAATTGAGAATGAGTGACCAGGAGGATGTGAGCAAACACTATAACAAAAGACAAAAATCCTTTACCCAATCCAGATCAAACCAGCTTTTGGACCTGCATCACACTGGCCTGAGTGAGATGAGGCCGGATCTATAGGAAGATGGTCTCTGCCTCTTCATGACAATTAATGTGTCAGTAACCCTCCCAACCCTTCTGGGAAAGGATTCCAGTTATTCAAGAGACCAGCTCTTGAAAAAGAGGAGTTCCTGTGGGCAGAACAACAGTCCTGAACCCATAACTGTGCTCTGTTACATGTCCAAGAGTCTTCGTCCACTCCTGCTATACTAGCAAAATACTGCAAACTGGGTCGTTTATCTATATAAACTATGAGAATTTACTTCTCATAGTTGTGGAAGCTGGGAATTCCAAGACTAATATAACAACAGATTTGGGATTGGTGAAATCTACTGTCTGCTCTGGAGATGGTGCCATCTTCCTGTATTCCAGTAGCAGAGGGGACAAACAGAGGCCTGCTGTGGCTTCACCTGGCATTATAGCTGAAGGGGCAAAGGTCACCTAGGTGCTCCCTTCAACCTCCTTTACAAGGTTGCTGATCCCATTCATGAGGGCTCTGACCATGTGACTTAATCAGCTTGTAAAGGCCTTTCCTCTTATCTAGCATCTATCAATCTACCTAAATATCTATCTATCATCTATCTATTTATCTATCATCTGTAATCTATCGCCTGTCTATCTTGTACGTGTACTCATATGCATGTTGTATGTGTACACATGTGTGGATGTGTTCCTTAGATACTGTTCACATTTTGGGGGGGTGTGTCTTTCCCCTCTGGTGGCTACATGGCATCTCACTGACTCTGCCTTCTTTCTCCCAGCATTCAGTTTAGTTTTCCCTGCCTACCTCTACTCTGCCCTATCACAGGCCAAGGAGCTTCTTTATTCATTAACCAATAAAAGCAACACATAAACAGAAGAACTTCCCACACCAATTTCCCATTGGTCTGAAATCACTAAATAGTCACGGCTGGATGGCATTGAGCCTCAGGGAATGTACCTACTCTGTATCTCCAGCAGTGGGGTCATAAAAATACACCACCACAATCAGCTTTCTTTTTTTTTTCTTATTTTTTTAAAAAATTTGTTTTTTATGTATACAGTATTCTGCCTACATGTATGCTATGCCTGTATGCCAGAAGAGGGCACCAGATCTCATTATAAATGGTTGTGAGTTTTCATTTGGATGCTGGGAATTAAACTCAGGACCTTTGGAAGAGGAGTCAGTGCTATTAACCTCTGAACCATCTTTCCAGCTCTTTTTTTCCATTTGATTAAAAAAGTGTTTTATTATTTTGTGTATATGGAAGTTTTGCCTACATGTTTGTCTGTGCACCACATGCATGCAGTGCCAGAAGCCAGGAGCCACGGCTCCAGGCCACTTCCACCCTCGGATTATGTTTTTCACATGGGTCCTGGGTATAGAACTGAGCTACTAGACTATGTAAAGAAAACACTGAATCTCCCCTAGCCTTCGCCCTTCTGCTGTGTAATAGACTTTCCTGGAGAGAAGCAACATACACACACACCACACAGACCCACACAGTACACACACACCACCACCACACAGCACACACATACCCACACAGCACACACACCACACTGCATACACACACACCACCACCACACAGCACACACATACACAAAGCACACACATATCACACAAACATACACCACATAGCACATACCCACACAGCACACACACCACACAGTACACACACACACCACCACCACACAGCACACACATACACAAAGCACACACATATACCACACAAACACACACCACATAGCACATACCCACACAGTACACACACACACCTCACATACACACCACACAGCACACACACACACAGAGCACATACATACCACACAAACATACACCACACAGCACACAGCACCCACACAGCACCCACACAGCACCCACATACACCACACAAACACACACCACACACACACACACACCACACCCCCTACGCCCCCCCCAGCACTAGTCACCCCAGAAAGAGAACCTACGAAAGAAACTAACAATCATACTAATGTTCAACTTGGTGAACCAATGGGTTTTTATTGGGGTCACTAACAGAATCTGGATGAGGGGTTACTTAAAAGGAGCAGGGATGACTCAGGAGCAGTGGGATGACCAAGAGTCCACCACACGGATGACAACTCAAGAAAGCCCCAGCTGGAGCTCTCTGCACAGTCTACAGGCAGCTCCTCAGCAGCTCTTGGCCAGGTGAAGTCTGTTTTAGATGGCAACTTCTGGACTATAAAATGACATGTGAATTTGTTACAGAAGCAGTAGAAAGTGAACACGTACAATAATCCTCATCCACTTAATTTGCAAATCTGGCCACCAAAGTAACCAGATGGCTCCTAGAGGGTTCTAGTAGACTAAGGCAAACCCCACCAGACAGTAGCCCCTATTGCAGTTTGCCGAGCCAAATGTGCTATCGCTGGTAAATTCGCATGGTCTCACAACGTGGAACTTGTTACTGCCTTGTTAAACCTATTCTCTGTTATTCCAACTGTAGAAAAGCTAGGATCTGTGAACATTCATGTGGAATGTGAAAATATATTTATAGTTTTTACCCAGGGGTACTTAAAATCTACTGGGTTCTTTTATAGTGTGATATATCATAATGCGGTGAAGGAGACAGGATTGTGTGGCTATCCTCCAGACTAATGCAGTGACTTACCACGTGAAAGATATTACCCACCGATGAGTGACAGGAGTGAGCACACGAGGAACCTGATGGCCATAGACAAACCTAAACCAGTCTCAGTGGTCTAGTATGTTGGAAACAATTTTCAGATACTCAACAGTCAGGATGTGCAAAAATATCCCTTCCAAAAAAAACCAGCCGAGCGGTGGTGGCGCACGCCTTTAATCCCAGCACTCGGGAGGCAGAGGCAGGCAGATCTTTGTGAGTTCGAGACCAGCTTGATCTACAAGAGCTAGTTCCAGGACAGGCTCCAAAGCCACAGAGAAACCCTGTCTCGAAAAAAAAAACCAAAAAACAAAACAAAACAAAAAAATTATGGAGTCTTCCACCTTCCATCGTGGGGAAGTAGATTCAATACCTGGGGTACAGGGGATCTCATATTTTGTACCTGGGAAAGCTACTCCCCAAACTGCCATCATTGTGTAGGGGAAGACAGAGGCTGAGTGTGGCTTCTGGCAAACCCCTTGTGGTGGAATAAAAATGCAGGCCCTTGGGGCTCTGCAGCCAGACTAGCCTTTGTAGAGCATGACATGCCTTTTGAAAAACAACTCCTGCTGCACAGGTGGATTTTGGTCCAAGATGGAGCGTTTGATACCATGAGAGACCAAGCAACTCCAGCTAGGCGTTCTTTTTAAATTACTTTATGTTTACAGGTATTTATGTTACAGGTATGTCTGCAAGTCTGTGTACCCCTTGTATGCCTGGTACCTGAAGAAGCCAGAAGTATGCTCTAGAGCCCCTGGAATTAGAGTTGCAAATGGTTGTGAGCTACTATGTGTGTATGCATGGTTCTGCACGAACAAGAGCTCTTAATGATGGAGACATTGTTCTAGCCCCCAGCTATGCCTTTTGAACTAGGTTCTGTTTTACTGAACTATAAGGCAGGGCAGGCTTGGTGGGGAACCATTGTAGGGAAAAAGTGGTACATACAGGTAAGAGGATGAATTTATGGTTGTAAACTCCATGAACAAGCATCCCAGGACTCCATGACACCCAATACCGTAGTTTCAGTGTCTCTCCCTCCATTCATCCCTATGGCTGCTGGTGAGTTCCTTTACAGTCAACGGAGCTTCACAAGTAAGGTAGATCCTTACTGTGGGTATATGAGACAGGCATTGTAAGGCAGGGAAGATGGGAGGTTCAGGCAGAGTAGCTCTTCGTGTACCTTGTATGGAGAAGGGACTTGAGATTAGATATATATTCATGTATACATACATATGTATATACACATATGTATACACAGATATGTATACACACACGTGTGCAGTGGCAAAAAGAAGATGGAGATAGACTCATGGGCACAGTGTGTAGATCTTTACATAGCTGATATATACCCATCAGAGAGCATGTGTCACAGAAGAAACACTCAGCAAACAAATAGACAAAATTACTTGGCATGTGACATCAGCTAGCCTCAGCCACTACCGTATGTATTTCTGAGGTGGGTATGGTGAGAGGGATCGCAGCTCTGCTTGTGCCCAATAGTGTGGGTTGGTTGCCGCTGTCAACCAGGGAAATGAATAGTGAGTCTTAAAAACATATGTCACTATTCTTCCAAGAGACTAGCCAACCACTGTGAGTTGAGTATACCAGTCTCTATCTTCACTAGAAGAGCCTGGTGTTTGTTTTAACAGGAAGCACCAAGTATGGAGCTGTGTATTTAAATCACGTGTTTTCCTGCTTGTGGATTTTAATCAACAAGCCTATCTGATGGTTTGCAAAGTTTCAGTCCACCATGATGGCTCTTTTTTTGGGTAACCCTGCATGAGACCAGGGGACCCCACCTGTCAGAAAGAAGACATGGAAGTCAAGTCAGGACCGTGAACTGTGTGGGTTGCACTGTGATGGCATTAATTAGGACCAGCGCAGCGTACTGAAAATGCAGTTTGAACATCACTTTACAGGGGCACTCTACCCGCTCTGTGGCCCCAGAGTAAAGAACATGTGAGTGCAGAGGGTCAGGAGCAGTGGCAGAGCAGCCACAATAATCACCGTCTTCATTCACTGGAAAAAGCCACTACAAGATGGTATGCGAACCAGGAACTAAGCTGGAGATTTAAAAACACACGTACACACAGACAGACAGAGACACGGGGACACAGGTCATCCTTGATACAAGGAAGCCAATGCCCACTTTACTGTGCTCAGGGGTAGCTTATACTGAGATCATAAGCCACGCCCAGCTCTCGGATCTTTCAGCTGCAGACTCATCAGGTTCAGAGCAGCAGCAGGCAAGGTCTCATGCTCAGGGCAGCTGCTGGCACAGATGTTTTTCTAAGTTCACTCCAGCAGGCAAAGGGTCTGAGAAAGTCAAGGGGCCAGGGATCTGCAGCTCCCAACAATTCACTGGGGACTGAAAAGCCTGGTCATTTAGATAAGCAAAGGACACTTCGAAACAGCCATTATGTTCCAGAGTGTTCCATGAAACTGCCGAGTCTGGACAGCTACACCGCAGCTCAGCTTTTCACTCCCATTCTCTCCTACAAGTGCAGATTATTGCTAATATGATCTGTAGCAAACCCTGCATCAGAGTTTGCTTCCAAAAGCCCAGGCTTCAGAGTTTCACCCTCTCTCTTTTGCCTTTTTACTACCGACAATATAAGTTTTTCAGAACCCAAATGGGATTGTTGTATATTTTTGTGTGACTAGATTTTGGAGATATTATTTTACATCTAGTAAACTCCAGACTTTCAGGGTACATATCTCAATGCGTTTTGATAAATAAAATATATTTTCATCCCCGCCTCCAGTAAATTCTTTCACACTCTTTCAGTAAGTCCCACTTTCCTAGGCTTTGCTCTGACTTTGGTTCCTATGGATTTATTTTTCCATAGTGTCATAGAAATGGAATCATATAGTATACACGTAGACCCGGCAGACTCTTCCTCTCATCATTGTGCAATTGAGATGTAGTCATAATATTGGCACTTTAGTGTGTGTATGATGTATATATGTTTGATGTGTGCATATAAATGTACATGTGTATGCATGTCTGTGTGTCTTCAAGCCAGAGATAAATGCCAGTGATTTCCTTTCTCTCTCTCTTCACCTTAGTTTTTGAAAGACTGTAAGTCCGTTGTTCCTAAACTTCCTAATACTGTGACCCTTTGTTATAGTTCCTCATGTTCTTGTGGCCTTCAACCACAGAATTATCTCATTGTTACTTCATAACTATAATTGTGCTACTGTTATAAGTTGTAACATAAATATCTGGTATGTAGGCTATCTGATATGTGACCCCTGTGAAAGGGCAGGTTGACCAAGGTGCTTGTGACCCACAAGTTGAGAACCTCTGGTGTAAGTGAACCTGGAGCTCACCAATCAGCTAGGCTGGACACCCAGTGAGCTCACCTGTCTCTGCCTCCCTAGCACTGATACTATAGACTCATGCCACTGTGTACTGTTTGTACCAGGATGCTCGGTTTCTGGGCTCAGGTCCTGGGCTGGCTAGTTTTGTCAACTTGACACATGCTAGAGTTATCTGATAGGAGGAAACCTCAATTGAGAAAATGTCTCCATAAGATCCAGATGTAGGACATTTTCTTAATTAGTGTTTGGTGGGGTGGGCCCAGCCCGCTGTGGGTAATGCCATCCCTAGGCTGGTGGTCCTGGTGCTAGGACAAAACAGGCTGAGCCAGGCATAGGAAGCAAGCCACGCATGGCCCCTACATCAGCTCCTCTCTCCAGGCTTCCCTGTTTGGGCTCCTGTCCTGACTTCTTTTGATGATGAACAGTGATGTGGAAGTGTACATCAAACAAACCCTTTGCTCCCCAGCTTGCTTTGGCCATGGTGTTTCATCATAGCAGTAACAACCCTGACTACGACAGAGCTTTTACTGACTGTCTCCCTGGATGGAGTTTTTTGTTTAGTTTAGTTTTTTTTCTTTTTATCTCTTTCTTTTTTTAAAAAATTATTGAGTAATATTCCATTTTATGGATGTGTTTTAATTTGTTTATTCATTTACTAGTTCAAGAATATTTTTGTTATTTACAATTTTGGGCTGTCTTTTATTCTGTTTCTATATCTGTGTAAGTCTTTGTGACATTGTACTTCTTTAATTCTGGGTAAGTATTGGGAGTGGGATTTGTAGGTCATATGTTAAGTAAAGACTTAATTGAAAAAAAACCTGTAAAACATTTTCAAAGAGGCCGACGGGCTTATGGTGTAATCAGTCCTGTGTGAGGATTCTGGGGGCTCCACATTCTCCTCGGCAGTTGGCATTTTCAGGCTTTATTTTGAGCAGTTCCGGTCAGTGCACAGTATATTTTGTTGTAGCTTAACATGAATTTTCTCAGTGATGAATATTGTTAAATACCTATTTATGAAATTACAAGTCAAATAATCTTTTAAAAGTATTCATTCTAATATTTTTTTCATTTTAAAATTATGTCTATTTTTCATTGATTAGTTGTAAGATTTCTTATATTCTGGATATCACTTCTTTTTTGGTGGTCCTTTTTTGTTGTTTTGTTTTGCTTTTTGAGACGAGGTTTCTCTGTAGCTTTTGGAACCTATTCTGGAACTCGCTCTGTAGACCAGGCTGACCTCAAACTCACAGAGATCTGCCTGTCTCTGCCTCCTATAAGCATTTCCCAATCTATAGTTTTATTTTTATAAACAATTTCTTTCAAAAGGTAGATTGTGGATCATGCTCAACTTTAAAATGGCTCATGGGGTCTGGAGAGGGTGCTAAATGGTTAAGGAGCACTGGCTATTCTTCCAGAGGACCTGGGTTCCATCCCCAGCATCCACATGGTGACTCACAACCAGCTGTAACTCAGTTTTAGGGGACTCAGTGTCCTTTTGTGCCCTCTGCCAGCACCAGGCACTCACAGTGTGCCAACATACATGCAGGCAAAAAGTCCACACACAGAAAGTAAACTAAACTAAAAATTGAAATAACTTGTGCCTTTTGTGATTTAGCTGAAAACTGCCTAGCTTCGTATCATAAAATTTTAATATAAATGTCCCATTTAGAATGTTATGGCACTTTTTTGTATCTATGATTTCTTTCTAGTTAATTCCTGCATCTGGTGTGAAGTGAGGATCAAGAGTTGTTATTTTTACATTCAGGTATCTATGTGTTCAACCAACAGTTGTTTCAAAGATTATCATTTCACCTTATTTTTGGAAGATAAGCAAGTGGCCATATTTCTGTGTCTGTTTCTGAACTCTGCCACTCCAGGCGTTTGTATATCTTTCCCTATCCAAATAACAGTATCTTGATGGCAATGTGATTATAAGGCTTGAAGCCAGGTAGTATTGTGAGCCCCCAAACATTCTTTCTCAAAAATATTTTGCTTTGCTAGTGTCTCTGTATTATTACATAAATTTTATAAACTTCCACTTCTGGCAAAGATGGATTAACAGGGACCCGATTTACCCTCATACCCAAAACATCTAGAAAATTGAATAAAATATATGAAACTATAGTTTTTAGACATTGAATGCAAGGCACTGATCGGTGAGAGATAAGACATAAATGAGATAAGCTATATAATTGCACACTTTCCTGCCTGGAAGGAATTTCCAGGCCACAGAGCAGAGAAAGAGCACTCAGCAGCAGCTAACAGTCTCCCTGCTGTGACAGAAAGACTGGAGAATCTTGAGAGGACAATCAAGGCTGTTCCTGGAGCAGCCTACAAAGGAAGGGAGAGCTGTCAAGAATGTTCTATGGCTCTGCAGAGGGTCCTACTGCACTCTCCCCCACTTCTCTTTCTTTCTTTGTATGTAGAGTTGTGTCTATGACTACAGAGAAAAAGAATCCCACCTAAATACAGCATAGGAAAAGGCTTTATGTTTTTATCATTGAGAGTAAAAAGCCTCATAGTTCATGGAGCACTGGGTAGCGAATCCAAAAGGGTATTGGAATCAGCCATTGATAAAGATTATTTGAATTCCTACTAATGGAATATCAAAGCAAGCCTTGAATCAACCTGTTTCCAATAACTAAACTGCAATAAAGAACAAAGCCCAAAATCTTTCTTCAAAAAACATAAGACTATCTAGCACTAAACAAGGAAGTCTTCATAGTTTCATGCCCCCTCCTCTGACAACAAGCACATCACTTGAGGGGCTGGATGCTAGCCCAAGGCTGTGGACACCCCAACCCCGAGGACTTGTGTTACTTTATGGGATAAAAGGGACGCTGCAGATGTGATGGCTTAAAGAGCTTGAGATGAAGAGACTGTCCTTGATTATTCAAGTGGGATCCAACTGTAATTACATGTTTCCTGAGAAGAAAGAGGAGGGATGTGTGATTACAAAACAGAAGGCCATGGGGCTCTCAAGCAGGATGCTGTGCTGTTGGCTTTGAAGGTAGTTGGAGGCCAGGAGCTCAGGAATGCACAGGAGGATACTATTCTAGAATGTGGGGCGGTGATTCTCCTCTGAGCCTGCAGAATGAGCACAGCTGTGAGGACCCTTTGCCTTCAGGACAGTGAAACTGATTTAGGATTGTCAACCTCTAGGACCAGAAGACAATAAATCTATGTTATTTACACTGCCAAGTGATAGTTATTGGACTCCCTGTAGGGAATTAATAAGAATTCCAATGCCTAGAGTGGGAGAATGCTTAATAAGCACCTAAAACTGTAGGTGTTGCTTTGGATCAAGTTGGAAGGGTAGGCTGGAAGAAGGTAGGGCAGCAGGAGGAAAGGCGTGGGTTACTTCCAACAGATTCTTGGGAGAAGTGAGGACTTTCAGTGCTCTCCAAGTGAGAATTCATGAGGAGGCCAGAAACATGTTTTCAAAAACTAGAATATAAGAAAGATGGTTATGGTTCATTCCCACAGAGGTGCACTTAGGGTTCATGGGAGTCACAGAGAGGCGTCCTCCCCTGGTGGCTAGCAAGTGCTTGTCTCAGGACTCTGAGAGGCAGGAGGCTACAGGGTGTGACAGAGACTGCCAGCAGGATCAGACAGGATGGGGCCAGCTTGAAGTTCCGGATTATTCACTGCGTGTGTCCCAGTCAGTGTGGTGGGGATTTTGGCACAAGTCCTGTCTTAGAACTGAGAACACAAATTTCCTTGTGATCCGGGATTTTAAAAACCACCGTCTTGGGCCAAATCAACCAGCTAGCTGTTTCTACTTTTTCTGTATGCTGGCATCCCGTTCTTCAGAACTGTATATTAAAACTGTGTTGTTTTCAGCCTCTCAAATGTGTTATTATCTTATTCCCAGCAGGAGGAAAAAGAATCCTCATTGTGCGGTGGCAGGCATTTTACCTGAACTGTGTCTGAAAGTTGTGTGGAAAAGGGTTTATAAGTAATGTAATAACTGAGCAGATTTCAAAGAAAATGCATCAAAGATACAGCATTGTTTCTTCTTGGTGAGCATAGTCAAATGAGAAATGGAGAGAGAGAAATTAAGGGAAGGACTTTTAAGAAAAATGTAGTGAGGTCTTATTGATTTGGAACAATTTTTATCACATTTAAATTGCAAAATATGGTATGATTCAGACCTTACTGCTAAGAAATCATGTCATCTTCAGAATATGACTGGACAGCCTTTGTTGAAAAAACTGAGAGACAATCTCTGTCTCTCTGACTCTGTCTTTGTTTCTGTCTCTCTCAGACACAGAGAGACATACACAGACAGACAGACAGACAGACCACACACACACACACACACACACACACACACACACACACCTTGCTATGTAGCCCAGGCTGGCCTCTAACTCATGATCCTCCTGCCCCAGCCTTTCCAGTGCTTGGATTACAGTATGTGCGACCACAGCAGGGTACATTGAGGTCTCTTTGGGGAAATGACACGCATTAAATTGGAATGTATAGGTCTCCTTAACTCTCCAGCAGAAGATAGAAAGCACTTTCTTTTTCTTTCTGTGGTGCCGGGAAGAGCACGGTAGTCACCATTTTACTTCCCCCTCTCCCTTCTCTCCATGCCTTTTTAAAATTTCTTGTGCTTAATCATGATTCTGATTCTGATTATTATTTGGAGGCAGGGTCTCATTATGTAGCTCTGGACATCCTGAAACTTACTATGTAGAGCAGACTGCCCTTGAACTCACAGAGATGCACCCACTTCTACCTCCCAAGAACTGTGATTAAAGACATGTACCAAGCTCATTCCTTTTATTCTTTTTTTTTCTTTTCTTTTTTTTTTTTTTTTGGTTTTTCGAGACAGGGTTTCTCTGTAGCTTTGGAGCCTATCCCAGAACTAGCTCTTGTAGCCCAGGCTGGTTCCTTTTATTCTTAACCCTCTTCTTCAACCATAATTTCTGGGGTTGTCTTTCTTCGGATTGTAATTCTAAATTATCATTTATTTATCCAGTTCCCTTTTTATAAGTTTTACTTCAAAATTATGTTGGAGTTTGATTTTAATAAACACTTTTTGTTTTAAAAAACTAGCAGTTGTTTTTGTCATCCGTGCTTTCTGTGAGCACAGTCTTTACAGGCCTGAGATACATGTCCTGAATTACTTCTCTCTTTGCTTCTTGACCTTTTCAGCAATAACCTATGTGAGTTATATACCTTGTGATTGTGTGCATTTTTTTCCCTTTCACAGGTATGGCTCTCGGCTGGTAAAGAATTCTTGACTGTTATTCTGAGTTTTTGGAAAGCATGTAAACATATTTTCTGTTTTATTCCCAGTGTTTTTATTTCCACTCCCCCTGCCCGCCCAGTATTTCCTTTTATTCCCATGTGAGAAACTCAACGCAACTTTCTTTTATGTGTTAAGCTCCCCTGTCCACGCATTAATGCCCAGAAGGATGTGATTTTGCTAACCATTTTATTCAATTTTGTAAAAACTCTGAGGATAAAAATTCAACTTGAAAAAAATGTCTTGTTTTTTCTATGAAGACTTTTTTTTTTTAAACTCCAAGATCCCGTATGCCATTTGGTTATTTTTGCATTTTTTTTCAAGCTGTGTTTCTTTATTCATGAATTCTTCTATTCATGTTTAAGAAAAGACTACGCTGGCCAGTGTGTTAGCTGCTATGTATGTCTACACCGCTGTGACCTCAGAGCATCGTGTGTGTGTGTGTGTGTGTGTGTGTGTGTGTGTGTGTGTGTGTGTGTTTGGGGATGCCGAGGTGAGCTAAGTGGAGTTATCTAGGTAACCACACAAAGGGAGGGCAGGCAGCAACAGGAAAGTTGCTGACCCCCTGCTGACCAAGGTAGAGAGTTATCTTTGGGGTTCTGTTTAAAATTCTATTTTTAATCATTATAATATAACTGCACATATTTACAGAGTATATTTTAATATGTCTGTCCATATGTGGTTCTAAGTCAGGCTTACTATTATTTCTATCGGTGTAAACATTTACATTTTTGGGGTATTAAGATTATTCTTTTACTTTGAAATATCAATAAATTATCATTATGTAGGCAAGTCACAGCACTCTGCTACCTCTTCTCTAAATATAATTTTGTACCTGTGAACCAATCTCTCTCTCTCTCTCTCTGATGCCCTTCAAACCCTTCAAAGAACCCCAGGTGGCCACTGTTGTATTCTACAAACTTCAAGATCACCTCTTTTTTAGTTAGTTTTGGTTATAGTGTGTGTGTGTGTGTGTGTGTGTGTGTGTGTGTATGTGTGTGTGTGTGTGTGTGTATGCATGGCGCACAAGCACACTTATGTGGTAAGGAATGTGGAGGTCAGAGGACAACTGTTACTACTCCTAAGGTGCTACGATTTTGATTTTTTGTTGTTTTTGATGTAGAGTCTCTTGCTAGTTCCGGGGTTTACTGATTAGGCTAGGCTGGCTGGCCTAAGGACCCTAGGGATTCACCTGTCTCTACCTCCACAGTGCTGGATTTAGCAATGTGTTCCACTGTGCCAAGCTTTTTATGTGGGTGGTGGGGACTGAACTCAGGACCTTATGCATGGCAACTCATGTCAACTGAGCCATCTCTCTAGCCCCTTAGTTAGCAGGCTGAATACTCTAAGTGCAGCTAATTAAGATGTCTGTTGCTCAGAGTTATTTTATCTTGTTTTAATATGAGGTAGGTAGGCAATTAGGGAATCCCCACTCTTTCTTATCCTGGAAATAAAAAGACCCGAGGCTGTTGATGGTGATTATGAAAAGTAGCATTGCGTATTACAAACAACTCCCAGTTCAATTCAAACTTTAACTTAAGTATTTTAATATCTTCAAACTGTAAGATGATTATAAGCTCAGATGTCAATGGAAATAACTGCCTTTCTTTTTTAAATAAAGACATACAGTTAAACCACAGTCTCCATTTTTCTGCATTATTTCAGTGGAGGACAGAGTGGCCATGTTGGAGTCTAGAGATCATAAGCTTTGTCCTATCGTTAGATGCCCGTGGAATTAATTACACAGTCTTAGCGCTCATTGCCTTTCTTATTGGGGTGGGATCTTTTTCTGTTGAAAAGTCTTTATGTAAACTAAGATGGTATTTCACATTTTATGAGCAGCTTTGGCTCGGCCTTATTGAAATTGAACTCTAGCACTGACTCAAACCCAGGCTGGCCTGTGCTGCTGAGAAGCACACCAGCAGATGTGGAGGTGCCTGTTTCAGAGGCAAACATTTTCCCATCGCTAAGGCACCAAACTTTCCAATTCTGTGGATTTTATGGTGCTAAAAGGTGGACAAGGACACACGTTGTGCCTCCTCTTTGTCATTGTTCTCGCCTTCTTTTTGTCTTCTGCCCACAGGAGAAACAATTTCTCAACTCTGTAACCTCAAAAACTACAGCAGGCTGAGGACCATCTGTCTGCCAGGAAAGTCCCAGAAGGAGCTAGAGCCAGTTTTTTTCCCTGTCATTTCAGAGACCACAGTCACTTTAAGATTGACTGACTCTGGAGGGTCTGAAGCCAGACTCACTGCAACCTGGCTGTGACTAGACATTCACAGAATAAGAGAGAAAATAGAGAAATTAGAAGCTGGTGTACAGAAATATAACAAACACACCCTGACCGTGGATGAGTTCTCATTCTGCCTATGTGCTCCCTGAAAATCCCTAAATCAAATGATACAACTAAGGGCTACTTAGTCTTCTTGCATTGATCAAAACAGGAGATCATCTGTCTTTCTTTCTATTTTTCATTCACAGTTAGAGAAAATATTGCTACCATCATCATCAGTTTTGATTTATCTGAAGAGCTGGCTGAAATAGACCTCTGGGGGCATTTACATATCCAATTACAACAGGGTGATTATTTATATCCTTAAGACTGCCTTGCACAGGAAACTGCCTGACCTAGCTGAAATTTTGTAATAATGCTACAGTGTTAAGTGCTCTTAATATTTAAAAAGATTTTCATGTCCATTTTCTTAAATTGAGTCTCACTAGAACCCAGTTTGATAAGTAGGTCTCAAATATTATTATCTCTCCTTTACAGACAACAATTTAGAGGATCTATTAATGACTTATCTGAAGTCAGTTAACCAGCTAGCCCTAGAACTTAAATTGCATTCTGGGTGTTTCTCCCTGGACTCCTAAGATAATGCTGTCTTCCTTCCTACATTTGTGGAGATTGGTATCATTGGATCACAGTGAAAATAATCTCCAAGTCTGTAGTTTGCTTCTGAGAAGGTGGAAGGTTTTACTTTTGGGCACGTTGGCTCTGAGGTGCTTAGGATGCTTTCGTGATGGAAGACAGGGAGACCCAGGCTACACTGTGACAGTTACATTCCCTACAGTTCATTCCCAGCTGTATTTCCTTGGAAAAAAATACCTTGTAAAAAGAAGAAAAAAGTGGGAGGAACACGTTTTACAGTCGACTGACTTTTCCATTACAGACGATTTATTTTGTAGCTTTCTCAGTACCATGTGAAGTTCTTATTTTCTTGAAGATATGTGATTCAAAATCTTTCTTGTCTGTTCACTGCGGTTGTCTCCCAATACCCATTGCTCTCAATACCTTTTCCTCCTAATGGTCAAATTGTTCAGTGCCTTCTCCAGGAAGCTGAGTCTTTCAGGGAACCTTGGTTTGTGTTTTTGTTATTCGGGTGTCATTTATTAGTATCATAATTTTTTGCTCTTAAAAGTGTCTTGAGTTAGGCAATACATTAATCAACCTAATTTGTGGGGATGTTAACTCTATTCACTATTGGAATACATTGCATCATAAAGGGCAAGTCTTAGCAAATTTGGTGAAATTGAAAATTCTGTCAACTGTGTCGGTTGGGGATGTGTAGGGAGTCAGTTTGGTATAATGAAACAGAAGAGAAAGTTTACTGTAGGCTCACAAGTTTCCTAGACTTGGATTAGTCCCTGTCGACTTGACTGTGGGACACTACTTTGAATGTAAAAGTAGGACCCAAGCAGAAGGTAAAGGTGACCAGAGGGAGGCGTCCTTTGTCAGTACGGGCCAGGTTCTGCTGAAGTAGTGAGCAGCTTGAAATGTCCATGCTCAGGATAAAAAAGCTTGTCTCTCATGCTGACTCACCCTTGAGTGTTGCCGTGGGCTTTGCTCCATATTGCTGGCGGAAGCTTTGGCTTGATAGAGATTTGTCATTTTGGATTGCTATCATTCCTTTATCAGGCCGTGTGGATGTAGAGCTTTGTGGTAGGGCACCAGATTTGTCATTTTAATTGACTTTATTATTGTTATCGCCAATCTGAGGGTAGTGCTTGTTTCCTAAGATTTCTTTGGTTATTTTAAAATAGGGGTTAGCTTACATGTAGTAAAGTTAAAATTTATCTTTTTTTTTTTTTTTTGAGGCAAGTCCCTCTTGCCTTTTTGTTGTTTGTTTGTTTCGAGACAAGTTTTCTCTGTAGCTTTGAAGCCTATCCTGGAACTAACTCTCGTAGACCAGGCTGGCCTCGAACTCATAGAGATCCACCTGCCTCTGCCTCCCGAGTGCTGGGATTAAAGGCATGTGCCACCACCACCCAGCCCTCTTGTCTTTTAAGTAGCTGTTTTTCTCACCCTGTAGTCTTGCTTTGAGAGGCTGGGACCTAAGTGGAATCAGTGTGTGTGGGCTTTTGAGTCTGGCTTCTTTACTCAGTGCATTCACTTGCTGTTCATTGACGCCATCATGTGTGCCAGTGGTTTGCTTCATTTACTAGTAAGTCAGTTTGTCTGTTTTGCTTTGTTTTTTGAGACAGAGTTTCTTTGTGTATCCTTGGCTATCCTGGAGTTTGCTTTGTAGACCAGGCTGGCCTCAAACTCAGAGATCTCTCTGCCTCCTGAGCGCCAGGACTAAAAGCATGCATCACCATGCCCAGTTAAATTTCTTAAATGGACAGTTCATTTCCTTTCTAGTTGAGGGATTTCTGTTGTTTACTAGTTTTGGTGACTAAGAAAGCCAGTTTAAGCAGTCATCTATAGAATTTTGTATGAATACAACAGGCTGTAGTTTCTCTTGGGTAAATATTTAGGAGGAAAGCAGCTAAGTCATCTGGTAAGTTTATGTTTGACTTCATAAGAAACTATTAAACTGTCTTCCAAATTGGCTCTCGTTTTCCATGAACAAACCAGTATTTATGGGAGTTTAAATTGTTTCATCTCATTGCCAATGCTTGATATTATCAGTTTATTTTAAAAAACTACTTCATGGGTCTATAGTGAACACATTAGCCTAGTTTTCTAGTAACTGCTTTTTATTAAAAACAAAACAAAACAAAGAGAAATGGGCAAATGAAGGAATTTTATTTTGGATACAGGTTCTTGCTATAGAGCTCATACTGGCCTCAGACTCCTGACTTTCTGCCTTTACCTCCTGAGTGGGGTATTATTTATAGGTGTGTACCATCACACCCAATTCATATCAATGTTAATTACACATTGTGCTTAACACAACCCAAAGTGTTATTATTTTGATGTGCAATTTCCTTTTACCAAGTGCTTGGAGCATAACTCTGTTTTATCAGTTAGTGTTTCTCAGTGTGGACAAACCTCCTTTTAAGACTCAGGAACCATGTGTGAGCACAGCTGTTGTGCTGGATGCTGTGGGCATAGATTTTTATCATGAGGCTTAATCCATTTGTGGGTGACCTGGTAAAAATATAATATCCCAAGTACCCAGAAAATGATGGTGAGCACTGTCCTGTCTTCCGGAAGCAGAGTACAGCAAATAACCGTCATTAAGCGGCTAAGGTGAGCGAACCCTGAATAACTTCTAATATACAAGCTTCTACCTTCCATAGGCAGAAATTAAATGTATGAAGCAAGTTGAACTGGCTCCTTTTGTTGCTCAAAAAAGAATCTCTGTGATACCATTTTTCATTGTAAAAGCAAATATGTGTTTAGTATAGAAGAATGAAAACCCAGGTAAGCTCAAGAGAGGAATGAAAAGTCATCTGGAATCTTAGAAATAATATTTTGATGTACAATTTTTAAAGATGTTTGTACGGATTTGTGCTTGCATGCGTGTGTGTGTGTGTGTGTGTGTGTGTGTAAGAGTATATGCATATGAACAAAATGAAGGAACTTCTGTGTACTGAATTGTGTGCCTCCAATAAAATACATGCTTAAGATGCCAAATTTAATTATTATATACACAAATTGAATATTCCTTATATGAAATTCTTAGGCCCAGAAATGTTGGGGAATTCAGATTTTATATTTGAAAATTTTTGCATGTTTGGATATATGTAATGTGATATCTTGGGTAAGACTGAAGTCTAAACACAAAATTCATGTGTTTTGTACACACTTTATAATATTAATCTGAAGATCATTTTAGGTTTGTGGTACGCTTGCAGCCACAAACAAAATGAATATAAGGTTAGGTATAGCACTAATAATAAAAACCCAGAGACAGATAATGGGGTTCAAGCTGAAGATCAGAAAAGCAAACCAGCCAGGCCACTGGAGAGTTCTTACCTCTACCAAGGCTTAGACAAAGAGGCAATCCTGTCCTTAGAATAACTGTAGACTGCAGTGTTCTCCATCACATCTCAGGCTGCAGACTGAGCTGCTGTGTTCTGTCTAACATTTCTCTGTAGTGCTGGGATTAAAGGCACCACCACTGGCTGGCCTCTGTGGCTAACTAGTGTGGCTGCT
>JAQHUG010000054.1:3126861-3164417 GCA_028555095.1 Dicrostonyx torquatus | reverse complement strand
GTTGATCTTGGGAGATTCCCATACCTCTAGCTTTACTCTGTTGTTCAATAGTCTTAGCCACTTCTCTGAAGCAGGTACTTCATTGTGGCCCAGGCTCTAAAACAGCTTTAACCAAGTCTATCCAGTTTTTAGGGATAATTCTATTACAAACTGACTACAAGTTTAACATTTGCTTCACAAAAGGTGAATGCATGCCATATGGGACTATTGCTTCCTTGAATCTCTTTAAAGCTAACATTGGCTTAGGAGTCCAATTAGACCCTACAGAGCCTCTATCTTTGGCAATTCCTGTAAGGTTATTGGATATATTAAGGTTGGTTCTTTGGTGCTTCTCTAACCTTACAATGCAATGCTGAAAGTGGTTCTCCACTAAATTCCTCTGTCTGGATCTGAAGAACTTTATGATCTGTTTTATAAAGTTTTCTTGGCAGTAAAACCAAACAATGTTTTAAGAGATAAACCAAGAATTATCAAAATGATAATTAACAGTATGCTAATCCTGGTAAAGTTGACTATCCCTTCATTTAGTTGTTATATTTTAAAATCATGCATTATGTAATCATGCAGACCCAACTTTTCTATTGTGATTGTGTTTCCCATTTTTTTTTTAGCATGGGAAAAACTCTCCCTATTAGCTTATTCCTCCCTTAAAGAATTCCCAATTTTCTCACCAAATCTGCCACTGATGATGATGAAGATGTGAGGCTTATTGCTGCTGCATAGAACATGGATTTGAAGGCAGCTACCTAGTTCTGCAGCATCCCAAGATGGGCAGTGACTCTGGTTTATCTCAGCGGTTGCAAAGCCACAGGGAAACTCCTTTTTCAGATTTTACACCACACATTGGGTGCCAGATGTAGTATTAGTAAAAACTCAGAGGCAGATAGTGGGGTTCAAGCTGAAGATTAGGAAAGCAAAGCCGCCCAGCCACTAGCCAGTTCTTACTGCTGCGAAGGCTCAGACAAACAAAGGGGCGATCCTGTCCTTAGCGTGTTTGTAGACGGCAGTCAGATATGGAATTTTCACATGGGATATCATATTATAATGTATAAGTTTCATATTTGGGAACATTTCATATTTGGGTTTTTACATTAGGGAGCTTTGTGCCTTCTTCTGGAGGTCTCACAATTTGCCCAACCCATTCTATATTATAAGCCATTGAGAATAATTCTAAATTGGGATGGGGCAGATGTAGTGTCTATATTTTGAATGTTTTCTTTCATGACCCTAAAACAGAGTGTTTACAAATCCTGTTGTTTTAGTTTTCTGTCTCTGGGGGTCAGGGTAGGAGGCTGAGGAAATCAATCTCAATGATGAAAAGTTGATTTTGACTTCAGATTTCCAAGGTGATGGTTCTTGGTCACGTGGCTCCATTGTTTGGGGTCAGTGCTGAGGCAGAACACCAGGCAGGGAGCACCTCTTAGAGCAAAGTGATTGAGGTCACAGCAGCTAGGAAGCACAGAGTGAAAGGATGGGCTTGGACCTCAGGAAATCCTTCAAGGACACGTACCAAGAACATAACTTACTCAATTAACTTCAGCTCTTAAGATTCTATCATGTCCCAATAGCACCATCAGCTGGAGAACAGGCCATCCACACATGACCCCTGGGGAATGTTCAAGAACTAATCACAGCATATTGCCTCTGACATAGGCTCACTCCATCTCCAGTGCGTGGGTATGGTTGTACATGCTTGTGATCCCACTACCAGGGAGGAAGAAGCAGAAGGACCATGAATCTCAAACCTTCCTGGCACACACTGTTAAACTTTGTCTCAGAAGACAAATAAAGGAGAGGAAGAAAAAAAAAGCTCTCAACCAACCCCAAAGGTCCTTACAATTTTACTAGTTAACAACATCTCTCAAATGTCCAAGTTCAATGTCTGCTCTGAAACGTGAGGCAAATTCCTTGCTGTAAAAATAAAACACTTAGATATAATAAATACCAGAAGGTAAACCCTTTCCATCCCACGGGAGAGGAATAGGGGCTGATAAAGGAAAAACCAGACCAGAGCCAGATAAGAGCCCAGGAGGACAACTATTCAGTCCTTTCGCTGGCTGTTCTGTACTGGGGACACAGATTGGACTCATGAGGCGCTCTGCCCATAGTCACGCTCTATATTTTCCTCTCCTGCTGTGTTCTTTCTCCCCTTTCCTTGCTATATGTGTTCTTCTCTGAGATCTTGCAGTGGAAACAGTCACAAATGGGAATATTCAGCTCGGTAAAGTAACTAAGCAGTTAGTAAAGGGAAACCTGAATTTTTTGTAGAGTTGTCGGTCATTTTGTCTTATTTCCGTGACTGTCGTGCATTCCTAACCAACTAGTGTTACACTGTGGCTATTCAGTATATTCTAGGTGGAAGAAGGGGTACCCAGGTATCTAGGGAACAAAAGATGGCATCTGAAAACCAGGACAGAAATATGTCATAGGAAAGGATGGCTTTGTTATAAAAACCCAGAGCCAGTGTAACCCACACAAGAGAGAAATTGATGAACTGTGTTAAGATGTTCTCCGTGCTTTCCTTTTATTGGCTGTGGCCATTTGGCCTTTTCAGTGACCTCCGGTGCCTGGCTTTCTGCTGCGGTAGGCACAGAAGGTGTATTAAAAATATTTCACAACTGCTAAGGCAGGAAATTCAACCAATGAGAAACGAACCTTGCTCAAGACAATTGCTATAGTCTAAACAACTGCAAGAATTGGGTAGCTACCTGGAGCGAGGGAACTAAAACAGAGAAATGCATTTTAAAACCTTGGAGGGTTTGCCTACTTTATCCCAGTAAAATCGTCCTAGGTTTAAAGCCTTTTTTCTTGGTTTTAACCTTGCGTGCATTTCAAATGATACTGATAAGGAAATGTATTTCCCACAAAGCAGTGAATTGCCTCTTCCTTTCTCTAAAATAGTATCTAAAGTCCTAGCGAATGATTAATATACTGACTGTATGAGAAATGCAAGATTTCTATGTGGAAACAAAGAGAAGGAAGTAGAAACAGACCACTCAGAAGAAAGAAATCCAGAAAGATAAGCAAAGGGGCCCACCAACCCCAGGGCAAAGGAATACAGATTCATAAAACACTTGTCCCAGGAGGAAAACTCATGTTCTCCTTGATCACTTTCCACTTCATTTTCTCATTGAACTTGGAACTTACCAGTTTGGCTAGAATGGCCTGGGCCAGAAGACCCAAGGGAAATTCTCGTCTTTACCTCTCCAGTAGTAGGCTCAGAGCCTCCACCATCCCTGGCTTTTAATGTGGATGCTGGGAATCTAAACTCAGGACTTATATTTACACAGCAGGTACCTTACTGACTAAAACACCTCTCCAGCCCCTGAATTCTAAAGGATACAAAGCAGAGAAAGGTAGCAATAAATACTGTCATGTGCTGCAGCTGACAAATCAGGACAAAGGCACTAAAATTGCTAGACCTCCCAAGGCAGGACAAGACCTGATGAGAGACTTACAGAAGAGAGAGGCGAGGAGGGTGGTTGCGTAGAAGGAACAGCGGGAGTGGAGATGCAGGGGTCAGTGAAGCAGAGACCAGAAGCAGAAGAACAATAGAAGACAAAGATTAGACTCTGTGACAAGGGTCAGCCAAGCCCTTGTGATAGCAGAGAAGGTCTGGCTTCAGTGATGCTAATAGTGTAGTTAGATAGCTAAGAAGCCGTACAGAGAGAACATAAATTCCCACATGTTCCCCCATGTGTCCTTGGCCTCATCTCTCCGGTAGCTGGTAGGTGGATAGGGGGCAAGCAGCTCTTTCTTGGACAAGAGGAACAGTGATGGTGCTTCCTTTGTCTCCCCTGTACAGTAGTGTGTTTTGTATATGTCATGGCTGGTCTGGTTACAGGAAGGAGTCTCTAATGTCCAGGGCACAATGTGCAGAGTTCACCAGTGTCCAGGGGACAAAGATAGACGAATTGTGTTAAGATCCTGAGATGTGGCAGTCTGACTCTTAGAAGCAGGTAGGGCTGTATGCTCTAGAGTGCTGTCCTAATTAACTGCCTGACTCGGGGCCATCAGTCATTTCACCTGTCAGTGAGAATAACAATGGTACCCATCTCACAGAGTCACTAGCAGATTACATAGCCAAGTGTCCCACCTGAGGCACAAAGTACTCAGGGTGTATTATCTACCAGGTGAGCCGCATCAAGACCCTGTAGATGTGAGGACAGGACTCATCTAAGAAGATGGACTCAGCTAAGAATACTATAGGCCATAGTAACAAAAGTTATGTGCTGTGGGCATACAAAGAAAGAGCACTGAGCGTATAGATTCATCTGTGAGCAGAGACTGTAGTGATCTTGGAGTGGGACCCCTGGGACTGTTGGCTACTGGGGTAGAGAGAAGCCCATGGGAGCTGGTGAAAGGCTGGTGGTGAAGGCGGGGTGGGTGATAAAGAAATACAGCACATGTCCTATCTGACAGCAGAACTTGGGAAGGCTATACTCCTGCTTCATCCTTCATCTCTTTTTCTTAATATATATATATATATATATATATAAAATAAACTATATATATAGTTTTCATTTAGCAGGTGTAAGAGATGTTTTGAGACCCTTTTGAATTTTGAATGCCTATAATTATGGCATTCTTAAAAATGAAATCAAACAGTTTATTCTAGTGAAAACCAATTGTCTTAAGTTACTCCCTGCCCGCAGTGGCTACAATATAGGAGGGGTTGGGGGTTGCAAACTGTTCGTGTACATCAACTTGATTTGTAAGTACTTCCCACTGGCCTGAGGAAAATATCCCTTTTCTAAAGGAACAGAGGGAGGAGGGAGGGAACTCTCCCAAGCCACTCAAGCGGTGGCTGCACTCTGAGGGCAATGACTACTGTCTTAATTTAGTTGGTTCTTTGAAAACATGTTTACAGAGTCCCTATATGTGCTTCAGATATAAAAACGCCACTGTCCCTAGGACCACACAGCTCAGGAGATCACTGAGGGAGAGCTGGGCAATTCTCTGAATTCTCAACAATCACACTAGGTTATCTCACGTTTCCCCATGCTGTGGCTAAGAGGTGACAGCCACAGGGACCCTCTGGTTCCATTTCATTCGGTTACTCTAAAAAGCCAGGAGCTCAGGTAGTATCAGTGTGCTCTAGAACACTGGCTTGCCCTATGGTGGACTAGGATCCGTGTGTTACTTCAAGTTCCTTTCCGGACAGTCTAGCCATCACAGCTCTGCCAAGGTAACCCGGGCATCTTTTCTGCCAGCCAACTGGAACTCAGCCTGCATCTCGCCCATGCACTCATCCCCAGCTCAAAAGGATTAAACCTGGACTCGCTATTTTTATTTAGTCTTCCAAAAATAGCTATCACTCAGTCCTGGCTGGAAGTCACCCCCCCCTCCTCCAAAACCCCGCTGCTCTTCAAGTGTGCATACCAGAAGGCTTTTGCCCTAACATTGGCTTCCCAATCATTGGCATTTGGGGGCGCAGCTGGACCCACCCAGACTCTGCGATGTTTTCAGACCGAGTCTCTTAGGGAGCTCTAAAGGTACGTACATGCACTATGGAAGTCTCAACCTAGAACACACGTGCCCAAAGACTTCTGAGGGCCTAAAGCGAAGACGACCACCGGTTCTTCTTCATGCTCTGTGTTCAGCAGGAGTGGGCGAACTGAGAGGTGGATAGGTAGCAGTTAGGACTTGGGGGGGGGGAGCACCTTGTCCCTATCAGGCTTCTTCAGGAGGCAGGGGAATGGACCTGACTCGAGGACCCTCCAACAGCGTCTGAATGGAGACCTCACCTCCTATTTCCACTCCGCCCTCCGGCGTGACTACTTCTGATCCCGCCCCAGACAAAGCCAACCCAACTCCTGCCGGATGAATAAGGGGTATCAGGTTGCTCTCTCGGCTTCCCCCACCCCCTCACCGCGGCACCCCTTCCCCACGTGACTCTCTGGAATCTTTGCCAAAGCTCGGAATCTCTGAGTCCATTTTCACGCCCAGCAAAGGAAAGAGGAAGGAGGCGAGAGAGGCTGAGGAAGGAAGTGCGTGTGTGCTTTAAATGCTGGGATCCACTCGAGGACTTATTCTGTGCGTTTCCAGGTCCCTCATCCGAGGAGCATTGAGTTCGGGATCTTTTCCAGCCTCTCTTTCCTGGGTGCATCTACAATTATGGCTCCACCTTCACTTGGGAAATCGTACCTCCGCCCTGCAGTTTAGCTCTGGGCTGCACGGTGCGGAGGTGGGCGTCGGTGTGGAGCAAGCCGCGCCCCTCTGCCCTCCTCCTCCCGGCGAGGGGCGGGGGAGAGAAAGTGGCAGCAGCGCCCCCCACGCCTTCTCTGTGGAGCTCTGGCCTGCAGCAGCCCGGCGGCGCGGTGCAGTTGCAGCGCCCGGGAGTCCCGGAGCTCCCGCAGGGCCGCACAAAGTTTGCAGCCAGCGGCCCTGCGCGGTCCAGCTCCCTGCGCGCTGCAGTGGCCCAGCCCCGCGTGTTCGCGGCGACCCTCTTGGACGACCGCTCGCCGACAGACGGGGGGGGGGCGTGCCGAGAGAACTTTGAAAACCTGCAGAGGAGGAACCAGCGCCTGCCTCTCGCCAGTCGGGAACCTCTGGAGGAACGGGTCTAGCCCGAGGGAATGCTGCGAGATCCCAGCAGCCGCTGACCCGCAACTTTCCAGCTAGACTTGGCGGCGGACTGAGCTTTGCCTCATTCCTGCAGCCTCAGTTCCCTTAGGTGTCTGAACTGCTTGCTGGGGAGGCAGGTGAACCTCGGGACTGAGTGTTGCTCCCGGCTGCATCCTTTCCCGGGTCTACCTCCCCCCCACCTCCTCCAGCTCAGCTCTCGGCGGAGCAGCCCACGTTTCCCCCGTCTGCGCGTCCCGGCTCCCAGCTCCGCAGCCTGGGGTTTGGCCGAGAGCTGGTTCTTGGATGCTGAAGGCTGGGCTCCTCCTGCGAGAGTGTCGCGGCGGCGATGAATGTCCTCAAAGCGTGGCTCGGGGTGGCCCTAGCGCTGGCGGAATTTGCAGTATTGCCTCATTGCGAAGGTAAAAAGCCCGGTGCCGAGTATGTGTTCCTTCGTGCAGTTTAAAACACGCAGCAGCCTTTCGAGTGTTGTGGGTTGGGTGGAAGTTTTCTGATTTGGGGCGAGAGGTGGACGTGGAGTGGGTTTTCCTCTCTCCTGAAATCTCTCTCCACTGCTGGTTTCTCTTGAGGTCAAATCACAGCCTGCTACGGCCTCCTCTCTGCTTTTTGGGGGTGGGTGGGGGTCTTCTTGATGTAACCTTTCTGAAAGTGGATCTTCCTTCCACTTCTACCCTAACCCCTGAAGGAGAAGCAACTACATGGAGCCTAGGTGAGCCTGTGAAATCCTCAACCCAAACTCCATCGTTCTTTTTGCCCTCCTCACTCAATAAGTCTCCCCACTTAAAGACCACTTAGAATTTTACAAGTAGTGGCTTAGAGTATTTTGGCTGTAGTCGAGTCATTTGTTCTGAAATAAATCTTCCCCAGCACCGAGAGCACGAGGTTGCCTGCTTCTCCAGGAAAAAAATAGTGGTTGATAAGAGTATAGGCTCTTCTTTTCTCCCTGGGTTCTCAATGGGGAGCTTCAACCCACTTCCCCAAGACTACGGTAGTGTATGCAATCTCGGATTGATAAATCGGTTAGTAAATCAAGATTTGAGGGGGGGGTGAGTGACATGCTGAGTCTGGCGCCGCACCCCCCTCGTCCCCGTCCCTCAGGCGCGCAGCGAGCTCTCACCTGCTCAGAGCGGCGGGGACTGTGTCAGGGTTAGCACTTACAAAGGGGGAAGGGAGTGCCGGGCCTGGGAGGGGGGAAGATTTCCATCCACGGCTGGGCTCTCCGTTTCCTCTCCCGGCTCCATTCATTATTCATCCAGCTGCAGGAAGAGTTCACCTGCCCAGTTGCAAATCATATAGGCGGTGTTGTGCACGTGGTGGGGAGTGGGGACGGCTGGAGGTCGCAGGAGGACAAAACCTCAGGTGGGCTTCCAGCCTCCAGAGCAGTGGCGCCTCTAGGCTAGCCTTGGGAATTCACGCGCAGACTGTCCCCACAGGTTAAGGCGCCACCTTCTCACATGGTCGTGGAAATTATATTAAAAGGGTACTATTCCCAGGAAAAGCACACCTGGGGGTTGTACAGCCCTTTTTAAACTGTGAGCAACCTGGCCTTTTTTTTTTTTTGAATTGTGCATATACATGTGTATGCATACTTATAAAAAAAACTTGGAAAATTTAATTATAGTAATTAACCAAATGGGAGAGTAGCTCAAGTTCCCCAAACTTCAACTTAGGACTTAGAAAAATTACAGTTTCACTTGGTGGCAGTTTCTTATTTAAAAATTATATTTCAACAACACAGAAAACATGTTATCACTCCTGGATCGCTCACCAGGGGGCAGTTGGAACAATGCTGTTTCTCAGAAGCAAATCTCTTGAAATGACAAAAGCCATTATTATTAAGAGGCTGTGGGGTATGCTCTTTGGAGGATTGGTAGATGTAGCTGGCAAAGTTTATGAACTGGGGAGTGGAATATTTGTGTGTGTGCATGTGTGTTAGCCCTCTAAGGATTCTAGGGAAACTTTGTATCCGATTTCTTAACCCACCTTCAGAGCAACCTGCATGAGCTCATAGATTAGATCCTAGATTGCAAGATGTCTGGAGTTCTCAGTCAGCCCATGCTTAGCTCAGATGAGTGAACACAGACAGCTACCGAGCACGTTATTTCCTTGCACTATGCTAAGCATTTTACACACTTTAGCTCATATAATTTGATCATTTGTGTGATAGCGGTTTCACACTCACAAATCGGCAGTGGTCATGGTAAGGCCTTTGCGTTGGGCCAGTTAAAGCTTTCTTTTTCTTTAAAGCTAAGAGACTGCCTCCAGGAACCTTTAATCCCTGCACTCCAGAGGCAGAGGCAGAGGCAGAGGCAGAGGCAGGTGGATCTCCTTGAGTTCCAGACCAGCCTGGTCTTCAAAGCAAGTTCCAGGGCAGCCAGGGCTACACAGAGAAATGCTGTCTTGAAAAACCAAAACCAACCAACCGAAAACAAAAACCAAACCAAACCAACCCAACCCCAACCAAAAAAACCTAAGACACTGAACTGGAAAACATATGGCCCTTAGAGGTTTCCTCAATTATAATTGTGATATTGACCCAGAGGGCATCTTTTGGCTGGGCGGTGGTGGTGCACGCCTTTAATCCCAGCACTCAGGAGGCTGTGAGTTTGAGGCCAGCCTGGTCTACCAGAACTAGTTCTAGGATAGGCTCCAAAGTTACAGAGAAATCCTGTCTCAAAAAACCAAAACCAACCAACCAAAACAAAACCAGGCATCTACATGTGCCTTGCTGGATGGGCCATATAGTCACAAATCGACCTGCCAGCTCATGGAAGAATTTATTGTTTACTTCTCAGCCAACAACAGAGAATGCTTGTGTACTCCAGTTAATTCTTCCCACGGTTATAGTTGTTATGGGGAGTCCTTTCTCACTGGCCTGTGATCTTAGGGCAGCTCCAGGAATTCCTGAGTCTCCAGCTTGGCGCAGTGAGTTCTCAAGCTCCAGTCAGAAGAGGGATTACCAAATAACATTCTTTTCAATTAACTTAAATAGATCAGCCTCCATGATTAAGTGACTGACCTTGAATGAACTCTTTAACTAAACGAGGAAGGTACTCTGTGGTGGTAGCTTTAAATATGTTTTCTAATTATAAATAAAGAGATCAAGGGTCAGGGCTATAGGTCAGTGATAAAGCTTTTGCTCAAGGCCCTGGTTCAATACCCAATGTGACAATAACAAAAAAAAAAAGAAAGGGTTTCTGAGATTTTCAGTTTGTAAATTTTTATCTTAAGTATCAAGAGAAAGATGAATTTTTATAACCGAATTGTTGGCAGTGTTATTGTACATTGCCTCAAGATTGCTAAACTGATAAACTATGATTTGAAGGATTAATAAAACCAAGAAGTCACAGGCGGCTTCAAACGTGGCTGCTTCCTGAATCAAAGAAACTGCGACATCATTTTTTGGAGACTTATCTTGAGTTATGCTCACATGCAGAAATTATGAGAGTTTAAACTAGATAAACAGTTGGCATGGAATTGGGAAATATTGTTGGAGACCTGGCCCCTAGTTTGTGTCCCAATACCAGGCTCCACCTGGTGATTTTAGCTAATCCCACAAGCTCCCTAGTAACAGATTACATTGTAAAGGACCATTTGATTGAGATTTTGTTTTATTTACGGGTATATCAGCAGTTTTGATTCTGCGTTTGTTCAGAGAGTTCCGTTGATGTGGCATTTAGTGCTTAAGACTCAGTCCTGGTGATGGACTGTGCTGGCTTCTTTACTGACACAAATAGTCTCCCTCTGTCTTTCATTCAGTAAACCTTTATTGAGAGCTCTTAGGTTTGGTGGGAGTTGGAAATTCTGACATCATAGGGAACAAGCCAAATAGCCCTTGTATGCAGAACATACCTTCTGAGAAGTTTACATATCCTTAAGTTTATAATATTGGTAAAATAGCAGTAGCACTCTGAGCATGTGTGGCCCTTCTCGGGTTGCGCAGGACTGAGGTTTTACAGGCTCTAGGTGATTGATACTGACTGTAACTCTGCAGCCTCTGGTTTTCATCACTACCTGTGAGTAGATATAGGTATGTGATGAATTACCGTAGATTCTTGTTTCTAATATATTGCATTTCCATTCCCCTGTGGGATTAGATTTTGAGTGTCACCTTCCCCATAGCCATCCTGGAGTGGGGACACAGCCGTCTAGATTCACTGTTATGGACTTGGGTGGCAACCTCACTCAATTTTACACAGGCACAAGTAGTCAGTCATAAAACACTCTGCACCACAAGGCTCAGAAGAGGAGAGAGACCACCACACGGCAGAGCTGTAGTCTCGTGCCAAATCGTCTCGTAGTCCAGAGGCAGTTGGCCTGTTTCTGTTTTAGTGCTCTATTAATTGATCTGAATCCTAGCTGAGAGCAATCAGGGCATGAGTCATCCTGCCAGTCCAGAAATGATTCTATTTTAACAATTCCACCGCGTGCCCAGCCATATGCCAAATTATAGCACAATATCAAGCATGAACATTTAAATGCCAACTTGTGGCTGCTTGATCCTAACGAGTCATCTTTTTGTGATACCCCTGGCTCATTTTACGTCAGCTTGAAACAATCAAGAGTTATCTGAAAGGAAGGAACCCCAACTGAGAAAATGCCTCCATAAGATCTGGCTGTAAGTCATTTTCTCAGTTAGCAATCAATGAAGGAGGGCCCAGCCCATTATGGGTGGTGCAACCTCTGGCCTAGTGGTACTGGGTTCAATAAGAAAGCAGACTGAGCAAGCCATGAAGAGTAAGCCAGTAAGCAGCACCCTCCATGACCTCTGCATCAGCTCCTGCCTCCAGGTTCCTGCCCTGTTTTGAGTTCCTGTCCTGACTTCCCTCAGTGATGGACTATTATCTGGCAGTGTAAGCCAGGTAAGCCTTTTCCTCCTCAAGCTGCTTTAGTTGTGGTGTTTCCTCATGGCAATAGTCACCCTGACTAGGACATCCTGCTCTCCTAATCTCTCATCTTAATGGCTCTACGTGCCTCAGTGTCTTTTGACCTCTGTGTCTGTGTTGTGTGGCAGACTTTCCCAGAAGACACAACAGGACAATCTACTGCTGCTTACTCCAAACAGGGAGTCCATGACAGGTCAAAGCGGGACACCACCGAAGTGTAACTTGGGAGAGTTTTATTGGGGTTACTTGCAGGACTATAGGTGAGGGGTTACTTACAGGAGCAGAAGTGACTCAAGGACAGCTGCATCACCAAAGCCTACCCCAGCCTGGGTGACAGCTCACAAATCTGGGAACCTGGAGCACACTGCAGAGTCTGCAAGCAGCTCAACAGGTTGCAAAGTGTCTTTTCCAGGTGACTCAGTTGAGTCCTTTTTAGGCAGTTTAGCTGGCTTTTGCTTCTTCTAGGCAGTTTTTTGCCTCTGCTTCTTTCAGACTCCTTGGTGGGTCTCTGCTTCTCCTTTATAATTTGGTTTCTCTGGAAACGATTCAGAAGTCTTTATTCTTTATACACTAGTGGGGAGAATGGGACCTAGTGAATTCGTCAGTTTCAGGGACTTCCTGAAGCTATGTTGAGTTTACTTCCTGTCTTAAGAACTGTCCCTTGCAATATTCTACTTCTTTTTGGCCCATTCTGATGTTTCACCTTCCTGTAAGAATCCTGTCTAAGAATTTTCCTACAAGATGCAAAGTTTTCATCAAGGATGAAACTGGTACCCAAAGTCTGACACTTTTTTTTTTTGTTTTACTTAATTGACTTAGTTACCAGGCACTATCTTCGTGGCTAATAGTTTTTAGATGGAAGCATCTTAAAATTTATTATCTCAAAACCTCCCTAACAATATTAAATTTTCTACATGTGCCTCCTAAAGGACTATTATATTAAATTATTATACATTATAATTTCCAAGAGACTCTGCAGGAGATGCACCCAGCACCCACTGCTAGAAAACATTCCAGCTTCATCTGGTGGAGGGTGTGCAGCCTGCCATAGTGAAATACGCTTGCTCTGGATGGCCTCATCTGGCTTTGGGTGATGATGAATGTTTGATGGCACTGGGCATCACACTGTAATGTTTTATTTTCTCCGGAGAGTAGAAATGAGGTTTTGGAAAGCGTGTTAATGGAGACTCATGCAGGCGGCTGCCTTCCGGGTAGCACTGTTCGTTTTAGGGAAGCCCTCGAAGGGCAAAGCTAATTTCTTTTGGAATTGCACATGGTGGAGTAACCCACATTGAGTTGTTTCGTTTTCTAATGATAGAATTTATCAGTTACGTATTGTTTGACTTGGATCTGTCCCAGATGTTGCTTGAACAAGTTTAAATGTAGGGCCATCCTCAAGGCTGCTGAGTGTTTTCCTGTTGCCGTGAGTCTATAGGGTCTATCCAGACATCCGGAAATTGGCTTTGCAATGGATCTTTGCTTAGTTCTCATGGTGCTGGATTTCTTTACAAGCCTCAGAAAGAAGCTGATTTTGAAGGACAACATGATGGAGACCAGAACTAACATTGCAGTCACATACCCTGTAAAGATGTGTTGGCCAATGATGGCCAGCATGTGCACTGGCTCTGGAGGTTATGCTGTCTAGGCGTGTCTTGGTGCTTTAGTTTACGTCAGTACCGTCTGTGATGTCCATATGACAATGACACTACCTAACGATGCATTTCTTGGAAAGTTGCCTTATATGACTGTATGGGAGAATGGTTTATTCTAAAGGGTAAATATTGTCTTTTTTTCCCTAAAAGCTGAAATTTATAAGATTATTTTAAAGGTTACAGTTGAAAACATCATGATGTACATGATAAGTGCATATAATTTTGTCTGTCAAGTAAAAGAAAACCTGGATGTGTCACAGATATTTAATTGTTTAGCCATTAAGAGATTAATAGTCTGAAAAAAGATTCAATCTTGTTAAATTGTACCTAAGTGCTGATTATCTCCATTATAATTTTAAAAACATCATTGTACGTTTTAAGCATCAGACACAAGTAAATGTGTGTTTACATAACTTCGAAAGTGATTGTAGGCATGAAAACGAAAGGGGACTATTTGGGAAGAAAACGGGATGAGTGGGAAGAGGGAGGGCGAGAGTGGGTAGTAGGAGCGTCTAGGGTCAAGGCATGGAACTCGCACATGTAGAAATACCATTGTGAAACCCATTCTTGTGAATAGTGAATATGGTTCTGATAAAATTTTAAAAGTATATTGTTAGCTAGGTGGTGGCGGCGCTCGCCTTTAATTCCAGCACTCTGGAAGCAGAGGCAGGCAGATCTCTGTGAGTTCGAGGCCAGCCTGGTCTACAAGAGCTAGTTCTGGGACAGGCTCCAAAACTACAAAGAAGCCCTGTCTCTACTCAGCCCCCACCAATGTATTGTTTGTTGAGGAGACAGCTCAGCTGATAAAGTGTTTGTCATGCCAACGTGAGGACCTGAGTTCAATACCCAGGACCTATGATTGCAATCCCAGTCCTCCCAAGGTGGAGTCAGTCACCCAGCCATGCCTGCTTGCAAGTCCCTGACGTGAGAAACCCTGTTTTAAAACACATGATAGAAATAAAGACACATAATGACAACTGCACCTGAGGGTGACCTGTGGCCTCCATATGCACACATGTGCAGAACATTGCACACACTTACACACACACACACACACACACATTGATTTAAAAACTGAATTCTTGAGGTATATATTTCTTCCAGATACACATGATTGTTTAATATTTATACATACATATATCTGTGTTCTCATAACATATTATAGATTGAAATACTATCTTCAGGACAAAATTTCTTAGAAATAGGTCAGTTAAGATGCATTTTCCCTCAAGGTTTTATCTCAAGTTTTTCTTATTTGAATGTCAAGGACATAAAAGTCATCTCAGCAAATTTACCCATAGAGATCTTTCTTCCAAACCCAAGTGTAAATAGTCAGCTCATTTTCTTTAAAGATTGTTAGTTCCGTGATTGACAGGAAAGGTAGGCCAGCTCTCTACTGAGAAGTTAGCCTTCTTAGGATCTGTGGGGATATGACCTATAATAAACCTGTCCATCCCTCCTTGGAAACCGACCATGCCCTGTCATGGCATACTTCCATTGTATTGAACCTGTGTGTGTTTCCACTGTGTTGTGTCTGCGCTTTCACCGTGTGTGTCTGCATGTGTTTCCACTGTGTTGTGTCTGCACGTATTTCCACCGTGTGTGTCTGCACGTGTTTCCACCGTGTGTGTCTGCACGTGTTTGTTTCCACCACGTTGTGTCTGCACGTGTTTCCACCATGTGTATCTTCTCGTGTTTTCACCGTGTGTGTCTGCAGGTGTTTCCACCATGTATGTCTGCACGTGTTTCCACCGTGTGTGTCTGCACGTGTTTCCACTGTGTGTCTGCACGTGTTTCCACTGTGTGTGTCTGCTCATGTTTCCACCATGTGTGTCTGCACGTGTTTCTACTGTGTTGTGTCTGCACGTGTTTCTACTATGTTCTGTCTGCACTCTTGCTCTCTATTTTGTGTTTCAGTTGCTGTGAGGCTGGCTGGGAGTGTGCTGCACGCTGCTCTCAGGTTAAAGGACACCTGTTGTGTCGTTCAGAAATCACTGGAGATTGTGTGTATGCTACTTAAAATTGGGATTGAGATTTCATATTGTTCTAAAACACAGATTCATTTTCTGCTGAGCTAGCTGTTCAGAATGTGAGCACCCCGAGTCAAATTCTCTCCTCTTCTGCATTTAGAACAGATTATCTTTTTCTTTTCTCATTTGGTATCTAATGACTGGAAAATACAAAGATGTATCGGTTCATAAGCAGCCCATCAAGAAAAAACAAGAGCGAGAAGAGTTTCAGAGGTCAGGGGCTCGGTACGAGAGTGCTTTGCAAATAGTTTCCATCTGTGCTGTCCCACACCGTGGCTTAACTTCCCCAGTGAAGAACATGCTATGTGAAATAGGTGTCACCTATATAAACACAACATAGCCTGTATATGGACAGGTGGGAAAGAAGTTCCAAGACATAGAGGCAGCCCTTTTCCTGAGTGCATGTACGGAGGTGGTGAGGCAGAGGCACCATCCCCGTCACTTGCACGGGTGGATATGGTTAGAGGCCCTACAATCCCAGCCCTCCAGAAGCTGAGGCCAGTGTGGGCTACATAGGGAAACCTAGTCTTGAAACAAACCTAAAGCAATCAAGCAAACAATAGCGACAAAGACAAATAGGACGCCCCAGGAAAGTATCAAGAATGGATTTGCACAAAATAATTTGGGCACGGAGGGCTATGAGTTCAAAGGAGAAGGATGGGATCTAGTGCATGAACCCCCAAGAGACCAAACGCATCTCCATAGGAACTGAAACTGATAGGAACTTTGAGACGTGAAAATTACTATGGAATAAATTGATTCCTTGAGTTGATCTGGAGAATTTATGTAGCAAAGAATGAAAGAATGGCTTAGATAGATAAATTCAGAGTGGATTATGGAAGCTTTTGTGACAGAGCACACAGATAATAACATTGTATTTATATTGTGCCACTATATATGCATTTATTTTCATTAAAATATAGTCATATTACTTCCCTCCATTCCCTTTTTTTTCCTCCACCAGTTCTCTGCACTCCCTCAAATTCCTGGTCTCTTCTTTTCTAATTATTGTTTTACACACACACACACACACACACATACACACACACACACACACACACACACACACACACACACACAAACTACTAACCCCGCTTAGTGTTGCCTGCATGAACATGATTTCAGGACTGACCACTTGGTATTGGATAACCAACTTCTCCCTCCCCGAGGGAAGATGACATCTCCTACTCTGAGCATCCCTTTGATGCCTACAGTTCCTTTGCCAAAACTGTGTTAGTATGTCTATTGATGTTTTCCTTGTTCAGATCTTTAGGCAGCCATATTGTTGAGGTTTAAAGACATTTCTTTGAAAATCTAAATAATATGCTTTAATCATGCATTTTGTCACACATCTGTAGGAGTTGTTGATCTATCTGATGGAAGGGGTTATTTTCCCACAGTAAGAATGGTAGAGCCTTTAAAACAAAGTAGTTAGCTAGGTCTGATAGTGGTGGAGTTAAGAAATAAGAATGCCAGGTACTGACTATTGGTTTCTTACGCATTGTTTTGTAATTCTTGTTTGTTTTTTTTTTCTCCCACAGGTGCTTGTCTCTATCAGGGTTCCTTGCTTGCGGTAGGTCATTCTTAATCTTTTTCTTTTGGATTAAGTGAGATGCTTAACTGAGATGACTGACTGAGTGAGGGAATTGTGTCATTGTAAAAAATGTGTTTATTTTTTTCTCCACGGGTTGAGGATTCCTCCTCAACCGGTACCGGTACCATCACACTCAATTACTTAGTAACCCCTCGAGAGTGAATTAGTTCCATTTGTACACTCAAGTATTGAATGAGAAGCTTGCCCCCAATCCATCTGCATTCCATGGCTCTCCTTTGTGTTCTTTCAGTCAGGGATAATTGGGTCCCATCCTCTCGTCACATGCAAACCAGGGCACGATGTGTTTATATTCCTGTTACATTTGCTTTCTGCTTTGATCCCTTCTTTAAAAAGATGCTCTTATTCAGTTCAGTACAACAGAAGAGATTCTTGATGATTTCTCTGAGCGATAAGCTTAAGTTTCTGGTAAACAATAAACAAATTAGCATTTTTATCTCTGACCCTTTGCCACACTGGGTAGGCAGAATTGATTTTGAATTTAATGTCAGAATGACTTGGGGGAAAAGCTGATGCAAGTCTTGTGCGTTCCTTTTCATTAATAATGTACTGTGGTGCATAACAGTGTGTTAAAGCCTTATTGAAAAGACCGTCTACACTCCATCAACTCTAATAAATGGTATGACAAGCCATTCTTCACCACTTTTCAATTGGGGCTTAACACATGCTGCAATAAAGCAGACTCCGAGGGTTGGGAGGGATGTACTCATTCCGTCCAAGCCTGCTATTGATACATGGTGTGATTTTAGTTTGTCATCTTCCATTATCCTTGTGCTGAAATAGATGAGGAGTAGCCGAAGTCTTCAGGAGTCTAGATAATTATAGATATTTGAAGTAATATTAGTAATATTTCCCAATCTGGTCTTTATATGTTATAGTTGTTGTTTTGCAGACACACACACACATACAAACACACACATACACACACACACATCCTTCTTGATAGTTTTCCATTAAAGAACTGGAAAAAGCTATTTTTTTCCTCTTTCTCATTCCATGCCATAAAAACAGAATTTTCTTTCTGTTTCTTCTTTAATACGTTTTAGAAATCATTCTGAAATCAAAGTCCGTCATCAGTTTTGGGGAGTAATGGTATATAGTTTAGACAAGTCAATCAACTACATTAATACAATTCATACTTTTTCAATATATTTTCATAGCTATTGATTTATCTGGTACTGAGGCCAGTGTAGTAGGCAGGCCATGCACCTCCATCCCCTACCTCTTACAGGGTCTTATTATATTGTGGCATTGAACCCATAATCTTGACTGTTGGGAGTAGTTCACCAAGCCCAGAAGCCCTCCTTCTCTGATGGAGAATTGAAGAAGAGAAAGGGAGATGAAGAGATTGGCAGGAGGTCTTTGGCCTTTGAGGGGTGGGTGACATTAATCAATTTGTCTGCTTTCTCTTTTTTACCGCTATCTGGAGATGTATCTAGACTATCTCCCTGACTCACCTTTGCTGTGTGTTGCTGTGTGTACTTGAATAAAAAGAAAAAAAGCATCAGATAATTCAAGAAGTCAGTTCTAACCAGTTTAAAAAAGAAAACCCAGTTGCATTGAGTGGGTAACCCTGATTCCCCTCTGTCCATGCCCTGCGGGTCTTGCCTAGTAGAGTGTGCTTCCTGTATCAACTACTGCACTCATGAGCACCCTCCAGGCACCATCTTTGCTCCAAGATGTCACTATCCTTGTTCCTCACCCTTCTCCAGCCCAAAGTACTTGAAGTACTTAGTATTGTATTTATGCAATCCAGTCAGAGAGGCAGATGCTAATTACCACAACAAAGACTATTTATTTACCTAATGGTGACACCGGACCTGCTGGCCTAGATCTTGACGAACATCAATGAACAAATGAAAATCTCCAACGTCATGAAGTTCAAATTGTACGTCAGATATGCTTCCAAGAACTGGAAGAAGTAACAAAAATAAAGAAGTGTAGGATGGGAAGATGGAAAAGACTCAGCTGGGGTTTATTACTTTAACCAGGATGAAAAAGTGACATTTGAAGAGACCTGGAAGAGGCTCTACTAGGACTGAACCTGTAGACCTCGAGGAGGGTGAAAGGTGAATGAATGTCAAGTGTGAGTCAGAATTCCCTCGGCCATTTGTCGGGTACCTGGAGGTCAAGTAGCTGATGCAGATACCCAGGGAAGGAAGCAGCTGGAGAGGAACCCAGGAGGGTGGGCAGGGGGCAGAGTGTCCAGCCTTGGCCTGGATTTCACTTGTCCTTTCAGCAGAGGTGGGTGAACCATTAGTGTGCAAGGGAAGAGAAATGACAAAGCCTGACTTATCGCTTAATTAAACTGTTGGAATAGGAATGTAAAAGGAAATAGCACTCTTGTTTCTAGGGAAACAATGTTGAATACTTTAAAAAGACTGTAGAGGTGAGTCACTAAGAGTTGCTGTCAAATCAGGTGTGGGAGAAGCAGACACAAAAGACTGGGGAAAGCTGAAAATCTATAGATTCTGCATTTTGAGTTATCTGTAACCACCTTTTGTTTTAATGATATTAAAATTGACAGTAGCTTCTGGAGTATACTTCAGAGGTTGATTATTTGCCTAGAATGCACTAGGCCCTGGGTTTGATCGCCAACATCATAGCAGGAGTTGGGGGGGGGAGAAAAAAAGGAAGGGAAGAAGGAAGGGAAGGGATAACGGGGGGTGGTGGTGAGAAATGCCGGATAATCTATTGTGGTAGTAGTTAATTAAATACTTTGTTATGAGTCCCTCTTCACATGATCTAATGAAGACAGCCATGCCCTTCTGCCAATGAGATTGGAGAATGAATATTCATGAATGTATTTTGAATTTCAAGAATCCAAGAGCAGTACTCTAGTCTAGAAGTGTAATATACAATTCTAGGAATTCCTAGTTAAACAGCTCTTCACTTCTGTGGGTGAGAAGGCTTGTCTTGTAAAGCACATCCCAGTCCAGAGCTAGCCCTGTGTGGCATGGCTCAGCATCATCTTAGAATTCTACCCATATGTGTTGTAAATAGGGGAGAGGTGTGGGTTATGTTCCCCAGCTGCCAGCTACTGGCCCGCTCAGCCGCTAGCTGCCTGCACCCGAAATAACCACATGAGAACGGCATTCATTCAAACTCTGCCTGGCCCATTATCTCTAGCCTCTTCTTGGCTAGCCCTCACCTCATAAACTAACCCATTATAAAAGTCTGTAAGCCACCACGTGGTGACTTACCGGAAAGGTCTAACCTGCATCCATCTGCGACGGGAGCCTCATGGTGACTGACTCACTTCCTTCTCTCTTCCCAGAACTTCCGTTCTGTCTACTCTGCCCACCTAAGGGCTGACCTATCTTACAAGGCAGGCAGAGTCTTTATTTAACCAATCAAAGCACAGAAATAAAGACGGATCCTCCTACACATATGCTCATTATTTTAGAGCTAGAAATGACATCAGAGACCTGGTTGTCTGAGGTTCTTGTTTTATACCTGAGGAAAATAGGACAGAAATATATAGTTCTTGCGTCTCATTCAGTTGTCAGCAGAAAACCAGAAGGAGGCCTAGTCAGCTTAAAAAGGGCAAGTGTCAGCTTATGCAAGACTTCCATAAAATGGAGCTGGAGAGGTAGCTCAGTGGTTAAGAACATGGACCTGGGTTTGTTTCTTGGCAATCACACAATGGCTTACAACTGTCTGTAACTCCAATTCCAGGGGATCCCATGTCCGTTCTGGCCTCTGAAGAAACGGTACACATGTGATACATAGCCTACATGCAGGCCAAACACTTATATATATATATAACCTTTTAAAAAACTTTATTTAATAAAACATTGAGTACTTGGTAACATGGGCCTTAGGTAGTTTTTAGCGGCTAGTTGTTGCCCTAACTGTGTCTTGTGAAGTCACCTCTCACTGATATCCCCTTTGGCTTTCCTCACTGCTTAAGAGGTTGCCAAAGAGCAGAACATTCATGGCCCTGGTGTGGAGTAGTGACCTGGTTTAGATCCTTCCTCCTCTGCTGCAGAGTGGCTCTGTGACCTTGGGCACAGCTAGAAACTCTATTGCCTACTTTGTAAAATAGGGACAAATGAGGCCTCTCCAGAAGAATTTTTAATGAAAGGAAAAAGGTAGGGTGTGTCTCTGTGTGTGTATGTGTCTGTGTGTGTGTGTCTGTGTGTGTCTGTGTCTGTGTTTGTGTGTGTCTGTGTGTGTGCTAACACAATGCCCAAGACATACTTTTTTTGCCATTGCAAAATTCCCTTTCTTAATAAAGAAGAAAAGGAAAAAGGGTGGTGAGTGAGCATTTGCTGGTATTTAAATACTTCCAGCAACTCAAGAAATAAGTGTTGGTTTTGTAGCTAAGGAAGCTACAAAAGGTTCAGAAAGTATCCATCGCTTGTCCTGAGTCTGTAAGTGCCAGAGGAAAGAAAGGTCAAGCAAACCTGGTTCTGACTCTAAACCATCTCATCTGCATTCTGTTTCTCCAGCCAAGCTTGCCTCTGAGCATGCTTAGCTTATCTTTTACCCTCAGTTCTGCCTTCCCAGTCCCCTCCCTGTGGCACCTGCCATGCAGTTGTCCCTGCCAGTCTTCATCCCTGACTGCTGGAGAAGCCAGCTGTCCCTGGCTAACCTCCTCCCGTTTGACTGACGCTGTCCCATGCTAGTGCATGTACACTATCTTTGTGACATGATGCTAAAGGCATTTAGGGACTCAGTGCATCTTAATAGTCATACTATACTGTTTAGAGGTATCGTGTGTGTGTGTGTGTGTGTGTGTGTGTGTGTGTATTTACTCAGTCTGGGTTGTGTCCAACTTCTGGGAACCAACCACACGGTCTTGCAGTGGCATTCGAGGATGGCTTGGCCCTGAGCCACATGGAAGGCATCTCTCAGATGTACTCTGAGTTCAGCTGTCCCCTTTCTTTCTTTGATTCTCTCCCCTATTTTTATATTCTTTCATTTGTCAAGTCAGAGATTGCCAGAAAGGAGAAGGAACACCAGAGGAAACAGTGAACACTATGTTTGGGTCTGTTTAATGCCCCACCCACCATACTAATACATTTTCAGACCCAGACTTTCATCAATGTCAGTCCCTGTAGGAAAACATTTCCTGGGTCAGGCTTCACTAACGGGAAGCGGTTATGACACATCATCACTGCACACAGGAGAAGAGGAGTTTTCCATTTCAGTTTTTATGCGTCTTTATCTTCTACCCTTCCTTGATTAAACCGAATACCAAGAATATAACTGCCCCGGGTTTTGTGTCACTGCCTTCGAACCCCTCTCCTTTGTGAATTCTGGGGATGGGTGGTCTGATGACTACCCCAGCCATTTCACTCTGTAAAGCGAATCTGAACTGAATTCGTCACAGAGTTGCAGGCAAGGCTAAAGAAGGTTAACATGACTGCTTAGCCCGAGAAAGCTTGGTGTGATAATACGTCTCAGCCATCGCCGTAAAACAGTTCTGGTCTGCAGAGGTGAGCAACACTGCTCTTCTCCAGAGCAGATGTGCCAAATGTTGAGATCCTCTTCAGGCAACTGCTGGCAAAGTGAATCATAAACCATCAACTTTTGACAAATTTGAAAAAGATATGAGGACAATAAAAGCATGACATGTTTGTTACGTATAATAAATACAGTAGAAAGACCTGAGTTTCTGAGGTTTAACTGTAGATGGAGACTGTGCTTACTTTTCCCGGCCGCCCAGACCCGAATAATCACACAGAAACTGTATTAATTACAACACTGTTTGGCCAATGACTCAGGCATGTTTCTAGCTAGCTCTTACCTCTTGAATTAACTATTTCTATTAATCTGTGTATTGCCACGAGGCTGTGGCTTACCAGAAAGTTTGCGGGTCCTTCTCCTTCAGCAGCTACATGGCGTCTCTCTGTCTCCATCTACTCTCTCTCTCTATCTCTTCCACTCTGGCTATATTCTGCCCTTCCGTAGGCCAAAGATTTATTCATTAACTAATAAAAGCAACACATATGCAGGACATTCCACATCATTGGACCTTGGGACTATAGCATACGCGCTGTATGACCTCGGATGTGACTGTCTATTGTGCCTCAGCTTTGCCATCTGTAAGGGGTGACCCTTCTCATGGGTTAATTGGAAGTCAGCTGAGTGAGTGCCTGCGGTAGAACCTCAGACTGACCTGACAAAGAGCAGCCATTCGCATCATCCAGATGGCAGCAGGGTCCGGGGTGGACACGACTTAGCGATAGCGGTCGGTGGCTCTGGGCTCAGGTCCTGGCATTAGATGAACAGCTGTGAAGCCTGGAGTGAGCCATTGGGATGACACCAAGCTTCAGTTTCTGAGTTTGTAGTTGAGTGTTAGAGAGACTCTCCAAGATAATGCAGGGCTGAACTGATGGGGGCGTCCTTGGCTGTAGCCTCCACCAAGGAACCTCAGAGCCACACGTGGTTACTGAGTAGACACCATGGGGCTGGTAAACCCCAGGAACTAAGGTATAAGTTTTTTTTTTTTTTTTTTTTTTTTTTTTTAGACAGGGCTTCTCTGTCTTGGAACTTGCTCTGTAGACCAGGCTGACCTCGATCTCACTGACATCCATATGCCTCTACCTTCTCACTGCTGATTAATTTTAATAAAAAGTTTATTTTAAATTTTTATTACATTCTTATTTGTTTGTCTATTTATTTGCTTTGCATGTATGTATGTGTGTGTACATATGTGTAAGTTCTCGAGCACATACCATGTATGTAGAAGTCAGAATACAACAAATACCTCTCATATAAGTATTTGGAATTAAACTCAGGTGGTCAGGCTTAGTGGCAAGTTTCTTTATCTACTGAGACATCCCACTAGCCCAGAAGTTTAAATTGAAATAGCCCCTGTGGCTAGTGGCTGTTGACTATATATTAGGCAGATCACACTGATCTGTCTGTCTGTCTATCTATATCTATCTATCTATCTATCTATCTATCTATCTATCTATCTATCCATCCATCCATCAATCTATCTCTGTCCATCCATATCTATCCATCTGTCTGTCTGTCCATCTGTCTGTCTGTCTGTATCTATCTATCTATCTATCTATCTATCTATCTATCTATCTATCATCTATTCTATCTACCTATTTTTATTTTGAGATAGGGTCTCACTATGTAGCCCTGAATGGCCTGGAACTCACATAGATTCTCCTGCCTCATTCCAAGTGTTGAGATTAGAGGCATGCACCACTGTGCTAGCTAGTATGCAATTCTCCTAAGAGAATGTACTGCTGAGTTTGTGCCCTTGAGAGGCAGATGGTGAGGAGTGGCCAGTCAGTGCTGCAGATGATGCTCTGTTCTGGCTGGGGCTTTGCATGTTATACATCTTCATCAGAGGCACTGGTTTCTTATTTGGGAATTGATATCTTCTTAGAATAATTGTGTGTGAGAGGAATAATACAAGAAATTCTGTACTTTTATTGACGAATAATCCATATGCATTTTCATTCTTACTCATATTCTTGTTGGAGGAACAGATGTTTTAAATTAACAAACACATTTCTTATGCTTTGTTTGGAATGTAGAGGATGCAACTGAGTTTGGCAACCATCTTTATTTGCTCCAACTGTGTTATGTGTAATCATATATCTCAATTTTTCTGGTTAGTCCATATGTGCCCACCACCCATTTTTCTTTATTTTTCGATGTTTGTGCCATCTTTCCCCTTAAAATCACAGTCTAGTAGTTTGTTTTATTTCTTCTACATTTCTGTGTATAACTATAAAATATTTACATATGCATGTTTATTTTATACATGGTATGTTTATGCATATATATATATACATATATATATATATAGTCCCTAGAAGAAAACTGCCAGTCATCTGTGACAACTTAGGATACTATTTTATTACAGTTTATTTACTCTTTCAAGTCTTTTGCTTATTAAGGGAAAGATAATATGTGAATATCAAATGACAGTTGAGTTTAGCAAGTGAGCTATTTTCTTGGGATTTGAATTGCAAATATCTAAAGAAAAGTTGTCTTGAAATGTTTGAATGGATAGAGTTTTGTTTCTGTGACAGGAGGGACATTTATATATGAAACTGGCACAAAATAACTTTGAACAAAAAAAAAATCCTTGAGCAGTTCCTTGTGAAGTAAGTGCTTAGCTTCTGGTGCCCCCGCTATGTTCTTTCAGCAGTGAGGCTTTCAGCTGCTGGTATCCCTAAGCTGGAGTGAAGGAAGAAGGGAAAGGCCCCTAACATAAGAAACAGCTTATTGTTAGTGTCCAAAAACCCTTGAGTTTGGGCCATGACCTGTGAGTGCTTCCCCAACAGCTTTTGAGATTGGTGATTAAGTAACTTTAATGCTCTCCCTCTCCTCCAAAGGGAAATTGAATGGGCAGGAGAGGGTTGCGTGGAAGAGCAGATTTCATTGTTCTTTGTTTGTGACGCTCTTCACACAGTTCTGCACATAGAGAGCACGAGAGAATTATTAACAGAAATATATATAATATTATATAGAATATTAACAGAAATATATATATAATATTATAATTATTAACAGAAATATACTATTCTTTGGTACGCTTCCAGGGTCAACTCTCTGGAGGGACCTTTGCCTAAAGATGAGAAATCAGGGTTAGAAGGAACTTGAAGTACTTGCTAAGCAGGAACCTGTACCTATGCTTGCTGGGGGTATAGACAGTAGTGGAGCCCTGGCACAGTTCAAAGGTATAAACTTCCTTGCGGTGGCCTTTGTGCCTGGATCTATGAAGACTATACCACGTGAATTAAACTGTTATATGTACTAGCAGACTCTGGGCCAACTACCCAAGATCTCCTTTCTCTCCCTTCTGCTCACACAACTCTGATTTTTATCAACTCATTCCCTTCCCTCCTTTGCTTGTATGTATTCTAGTTGTGTATGTCCTTGCCAGGGATTAGTTAGATATGCAAAGAGGTCAGCTCAGACTGTTGGGTGTTGAAAAAGAAACCCATACATAGGTCCCCCTTTCCTAGACTTTTCCTAGTCTGAACAGATTGAGAAATAAAATAAAGAGTAAATACAGAAATCAAAATATTACCCTAAGGGCTTGGGGCAGTGGTAGAAGCTTTGCCTAGCATGAACAAATTCCTGGGTTCGAATCCCAAGCACTCCCATTAAATAAACATTGCCATTTATTTTTAAACTAATATATCTAAGTTGGAGGATAGAGATTTAGTTCTCTTAGCCAGACACAGGCATTTATAGGAAAGCTCTGATGGAAATTTTTCCTTGTAGAAGGACCGTATAGATGAGAATCACTGTTTGGAGAAAAAAAAAAAAAGAAAGATTTTTGTTGATAGATTTGCCTTCTGGGACAGCAAGCAGGGCAGAGAGGGCAGAGTTGCTGAACACATCAAGGTTTTTTTTTTTCATTGACCTGTTAGATAAATCATGATATCTTGCTGAAGGTAAGAAAGGCCAGGAGCTACAGTTTCATCCCTGTGGGGGAAAAAGAAGAATCCTCAAAAGTAGGAAAGAATGAATGTTTACCAACGGGAAGTTTGGAAGGTTGGATTTTGAATGTTGGCACATGGAGACGTGATCTCCAGAGATACCACTTCCACTTTATAACTTAGCTAACACCCAAAGCTTGGTGGAAGAGAAATATGGAAGAGGTTGGCTTCTCTAAGAGATTGGATATTAATCTGAAGACTTAACTAGCATAGGGGCAGACTTTCCTGGGTAATTCTTGGATAGATGGATAAATTCTCTCATTGCTTGAGCCAATACAAATTGACTTTTCTGTTTCTTCAGTGGTTGAACCAATACCCTGGAATCAGATAGTGGATGTAGTCTACATTTGGAATAAGTATCAGTAAATAAGACTATAGTATCATGTTTAAGATGGGGAGTGTGAGCTTTTCTCTACTGTTTGACCTTGGACCTTTGACTGTGGATCTATAGTATAGAGTTGTTGCAAAGATAAATAAGATAATCCGTGAAAGGACCTGGGATATAGTCAGTACATGCAAGCTCCTAAAAATACTATTCTTAGGAGAAAACAACGTTTGATGTTGTCCTTGAAATATGGGTCTTTGTTGACTTGGAAGAGGTTGGCGGCGGGGGGGGGGCTCCTAAGACAGAGGATCAGCGTGGCAACTCACAGAAGTGGCAAAGGGAGTCTAGTTTGATTGAAGTGTGAGAAGGGATGGATAAAACACCGAGAAGGAGTCTTTAAACTCCAGCTCACATAGGCTTGGAGTAAGGCATTTGAAGTGGAATTATGAATTCAGACTCTGTCTGGCAAACTGATGAGATGCATTGCTCTCTGCTGTGTTCATCCTCTTCTCATTTCCACCTGTGACCAGATGTTGTCGCTCTGCAGAGCTTTGGAGAGTGTGTAGATGGGTCTGCGTGGCTGATCAGCACCGTGTACAAGTGAAATTGATGTGCAGGTGTTTCCTCACATTGGTCAGCACTGCTAAGGCCACTGTCAGCTCATCAAAAGTAGGTTCCCCTGCTAGTGGGCACTGATGCCCTCTGTAGTTTTCCTGTCTATCATGATGTCCCTTAATAAAGGGGACTTATAACCTTTTTCATTCTTCTTTAATCTAGTTTCATTTCTCATTTCTTTTTCACAATTGGCAAATATTAAATTATATTCTGGACAGTATTAAGATAAAGTACATGTTGTTGTATTCAAATTTCTTATGAAATTAGATGGCTGATTCTGTTCTATGGACTACCCCAGAGACTAAGGAGTCTGGGATTTTCTCTCATCCTGGCCAGTTGAAATAACTGTGCAATGGTAGCTTCTAGAAATTTCTCCAATTTTCCAAATCCTACGTCTAAAATGTTTTTTCTTAGATAAAAGATCAGGTATCATCAGAAGCTTTAGGGATAGGAGGACCACTTGAAAAATGTGTCCTGCTGGAAAAGATTCTTAATAGCCTGGGGACCTGGGAGAACTTCAAGGAAGATTTCAAGGCAGAGGCAGCTCAAGTGCATATGAAAAGGAGGGACGCATACTAAACGGCCATTTTGGCAGCCACTTTAAAAGAATCAAACAAGCTATTGAAGAAAAGACATCTTTTTTTAGTTCTTACTAAGGTTCATTGATGATTATGGAGAAAAAATTCAATAATCCCATTCAGGTTATAAATATAAACTATAAGAAAAGAAGTAGCGTAAGCACCTAAGCATGGGTATTCCTAAGAGATATTCCCGTACACGTGTGCAGGAGTCAGACTATGGTAGACTGTCTTTAAGATCGGGATTTTCTTTTGTATTGTTAGTATATTACTGTTAAAAAAATAAAACTTAGATAATTAATAATGGCTTTGTTTGCTGCTAGCACGGACAAACCTTGAACTTCTTATGTAGTTGAGGGGGACCTTAGCCTTCTGACACTTTATTGTCTCCACCTTCCAAGTGCTGAGACATAGGCTTGGACCATCATGTTCATTTCTTCTGTGTGCTTCTGATGAAACTCAGGCTTCCTACATGCTAGTGAAACACTCCACCAAACACATTCCTAGCCTGAACAATAGTGTTCTTTAAAAGCTAAGCCAGAGGGGCCAGGGAGATGCTCTGTTGATAAGAGTTCTTGCAGAGGACCTAAGTCCAGTTTACAGCATCCATGTTGGGCAGCTCACAACCACCTGGCACCTGCATGCACATGGTATGCATAAAAGCATTACACACGAGTAAAAAATAACTAAATTTTATAAAAGACCCAAATCATAAAATCCAGAGTACCAACTTTGAGAGATGAAAATTTCTTGACTGTTTTTGTAAGTGGAGTAGTCTCTTGTGTTATTTATTATATTAAAGTAATGCATGCTTTCCCTGAAAGAATGTACACTACACTGAAGAAAAGGAAAACCCCATTAATCTCAGTGATTTTGCAAATAAAAGTAATTGCTATTGAATATTGGATGACAAAGTTTTAGAACCTTTTCTTTGAATGTGTGTTTTGTATACTAAACAAAAAATAAGGAGCATGATACATGTATTTTTCCTGCCTGCTTTTAGATTTAATGTGATATAATGGATTTATTTTTATAGACGTGCCTCTTTTTCTAATACTTGTCTATTTGTACTATGATCTTTCATCGATAGGCTGTAAGATACCAGTGTCCATTGACTGGTATCATAGTAACTCATTAATTGAGGATTGTATGTAACTCATGATAAAGGCTGTTAATGCTTCCTTATTATTGTTTGAGTCTGCATTCCTTAAGGATGTGACATTTGAGGCACGTGGTGTATGTTTTTGAAAGCCACATTTAATACATGATTATCAACTTACCCTTTAGGAAGACCTGATAATTCTTATTGCCACTAATTTCTGTATCCTTTAATGTAAATATAAAATCAACATTGAGTTTTAGAATGACTGACTTTAAAGGCTGGTAGAAGATATTGACAAATTGGTTAACATTTAAAAATATCTAAGTACAAAACTAAATAAGACCAAGAGAATTCAGGTTTTTGAAAGATGTAGTCTTACAAAGAATCACATAGTACTTAGAATTCATGCAATTATTTAAGAACATCAAACTTTAGAAACTAAACTGAGAATAGAGAGTGCACATCAGTGACAATACTTGTAACAAAGGGCCAAGCTTGATGGTACATGCCTAGAATCCCAGTACTCAGGAGACTGAACCGGGAAGGTTGTGAGGTCTAGGCCAGTGTGGGTACGGAGTACATTCTGAGAAAATAAGCCACTACCATTGTTGTTAGTGATTAAATTAAAACTAAATCCACAATGAGATATTACCTTACACCCATTAGAAAACAGTTCAGTGATCAAACTCAGTTTGGCTGTGACTCCTAAGAATTTGCTCTAAGGAATTAAGAACAGTTATGTGTAAAGAAGTTCTTTCTGGTATTAATTGTAAAGTAACGAGTATCCATATAGAAGAGTAGTTAAGTAAATCACTGTAAGTTAGCTTGAAACAGGAGATTATACAGTTGTTAAAATGATAGCTGTAAAGAGTATCTGCCCATTCAGACACATTTATGGGTTCACATTTTGTGATTAAACCTTTTTGAAAAAAAGTCTTTCTATGATTTGAGCTTGCTGGGGGAGAAACAAGATTGGTCAACAGGACAAAGAAGGATTAGAAGTAGTGAACGCAGCCAGTGATGAGAGGAGGTGAGGAGATATTGGATGGAGAAAGTTTAGAAAGGGGCAAGATGGGCGGGAAGGGGTCAACCCCCTAGTTACAGAGAACACGTAGGCAAGGGGCTGTCTTCAAAGGAGCCAAGCATGAGGAAGGGTATGAAAATTAAATCACTAAGATTTTTAGCCTAAGTAATGGGTGCTCACCCCAAAGGCTGTGATCCATTGCTCCCTTAGCCTGAAGTCCAAGGATATGGAGTCAGTGGCAGAGATAGCTGTATCTGTGTATTGACATGGCGTCATTAGGACCTCCATAAGCTGTCTCTCATGACTGCATGCTTTATTTGGGTTGCCATCGTTTGTAGGCAACTTTTTAAGACAGGTTTGTTTTTCATACCTTAGGTAGCTTTTATTTCTAATTAAGAGAGGGCTCTTTTGGGGAGGATGGCATCTCCAGATACAGCTCCAGGGAAAGTTTTGGTTGCTGTGGTTTCCATCAAAGATCTCATCCCAGCTATAATGGTCCCTTGTGGCGAAGAAGAAACCACGTGACTGATCTCATCACCAAGTGGAAGCAGGGTGCTCTGAAAATGAAAGCAGCCTGGCCAAAGAGAAAGGAGCAGATGTTCTCTTCAAGGGCAAACAGACATTTGGAAGCCACTTGGTTTGTTTACTGAGTCTTAAGTGAAATCTGCCATCTGCCTGATTAGTCTAGTCACTGTTGGTGAAGCCACTAGGACCTGTTCTTCTGTCTTCCCTCTCGGCCGGAAGCTGGGACTTGCCCTTTTGACTTTGGACCTCAGACTCTTCTGTGGAATGGCTCTACCAGCCTGCGACTAAGGACATCTGTTCCTTTTGCTGCACTGGGTCATAGTTCAGATGTTCCCACTTCAGCTCTACCCCCTAGAGTAGTGGCCATGCTCACTTGTTTTCTTCTGAAAACCTGAAAGACGTTATTGGATATATTTCACCCTACAATAAACCTTCCCTTATCTGAAAAGAGAAAGTCTGGGCTATTGATGAATTAGGGCCCCTGACATCTTCTCTGGTGGGGCAGTGAAGTAAATGGCTGGCAGGTGAGATGTTAATACGTTTTGAAATGGGATGCTTTATTGCTTTGCGATATGCTCATATGGAACATTTCTCAGGCACTTAGTTCTTTGTTTCATTTATTTTCCTTTGATAAATGACTGGCAGAAAGGGAAGAGAGTCTGTAATGGAGTCTGAAAACGTGTTGACGGGAATGATAAGTTCGGAGTGATGGCCTAGGCATTTCTTCTAGTCCTCTGAAATGAGCGGAAGTCTTGATGCAGTTTTCATGGCAAAACCTTGCCCCATGGTGAGGGTGGAGAGGAGTAAGTTAAACTCTTGCTCTTGGCATGTTGGAGCCGTGGAGTAGTAGCTGAAGGAGCTCCTATCAGTTCCAGCCTTGCCGCAGTACCGCCCGCCTCTTCTGTGACACTGGGTGTAGGTTAAGTCTCTTCGTCCCCTTTGTTAATGAAGACCCCTCAGTGCCTGTAAACTTCCCTCTTACCACTGTACAGAAAGTCTTGTTTGGGACATTTTATTTATACTTCTTTCTCTTTGTTGAGAATTCTTTTTAAGAGCAAACAAAACCAAGACTCAGTTTCTTTGGCTTTCGCAGATGGGATGTCAGCATCTCCAAGTTGAGATGTGGACAGGTAGCCTGCGCTGGTTAGTTTTTGACAGTCTAGAACTACCTGGAGCAGCAGTCTCAGTGAGTAACAGTCTGGGGTGTGCTGCCCTGCGGGTAGGCCCATGAGGAATTTTCTAAACTGAGCCATGGTGGGAAGACCCACTTCCGATGTGGGATGCACCATGTTATGGACCAGGCCCCAGACTGGATGTAAAGGGGAGTGCTCCCTGAACACTGGCAAGCGTGCATGCACTCTCTCTGCTCTTGATTGGATCCCTTCTCTCTCTGCTCATAGCTATAGAAGCTTCAAGTTCCCTGGGATGACCTGACCGGACCCTAGAATTGTGAGCTAGAGTTAACCCTTTCCTGCCCAAGTTGCTTTGATCCAGATATTTTCTCACGGTCACAGAAATGAGGGCACCGCCTTCCATTGTGATGTGGGTATTGGGGGGAGGCGTTCTCTAGGTTATGCTAGTCCGCGTGACCCAGAGAGTTCAGACCCCCCACCCCCACCCCACACAAAGGGAGCTGATGGCTCAGGCTGTAAAGCGCTTGCCACAGAAATCTGAAGACCTCAGTCTGATGTTCAGAACCTACATTAAAAACCTGGGTGTGGTGGCCTGTGCTTGGAATCCGCGAGCTGGGGAGGTAGAGACTGGCAGATTCCTGGGCCTTGCTGGACAGCCAGCCTAGCCTATTTCGTAAGCCATGTCTCAAAACAACAACAATAACAATAACAAAAAAACAACAACACACCTGAGGAACTACATGTGCACCCCAAAACACATGGAGTCCCCCACATGGCTTCTCCTATCTCCACAAAAATTGCAAAGAAAGTGGGAGAGGATGGATTTGTATACATCAGGCAAGGCATAGGTGGGGCTTGGTCAAGAAAGAATGTCTTGATGTCCTGGGTAAAAGGCCCATGCAGTTTCTGTCAGTGTTAAGCTAAACTGTGAACAAAGAGAAGTAGGAGACTTTTATGGGAACTATATATTATATTCCCTGGGGCAGGCAGGGAATAGGGTGCTAGGAAACAGAAATGTGTGTTTAAGAGATCTTTGAGGAAAGAGCGTTTGCGGCTCCTGCCATAGCGTGTTTGTGTAATAGCTGAGGAGGTGTGACTTAGTGGGCTGCGCCATGTCTTGCTTTAGTGCTCCTTAAAGATGTTGCAGGTAGATGTGGGGAGCGGCTGGAACAGCTTCAGCGTTAGCATAGAAGTCTGTGCGTATTTCTGCCCCCTTTCCCTTGAGCACAAGCCTGTCTGTGTTACCCTGGCTGACCTCTAGTTTGTAGGCTCGAGAGATTCTCCTGCCTGGGCCTCTCAGGTAGCTGGGACTACAGGCACCCACCCCCATGTACAGCTCTGCTTTTAAAAAAGCTTCTTTGAACTCAGTATTTTCCAATGTCTATTTCTGCTTCAGCTTTTATCCATGTGTCTCCGTCCTAATGCTTCAGTTTTTACTCAGATGAAAAAATATATGGAAGAACAATGAATTAGAAGTTGCTTTCATTTATAGCCACCTTGCTTTCTTTTCTTTCTTTCTTTCTTTTAACATATTCTGACTATGGTGTGTGTGCGCATGTGTGTGTGTGTGTATAGAATGCTGCTAGCATTGGTTCTGCCTTAGATTTTGCTGCCTTCTGGATGTCCGAGTGGGCCCAAGCCTCAGTAATAGGTGTGATATTATGTGCAGCTTACCCTGTGCAAATGCAGAGACATCTCACCTTTCAGTAGCTCAGCTCTCAGGCAATCTTCCCTGTTTGGAATACAGCTACGAAACAGGAACTAACAACAAAAGGCCTGTGAAAGAGCCAAAATAGATACCACATTGTCTATGCCTAGAAGGGCTGATTGATTTATTCCCCTGGGGCCTTAGAGCACAGCCTCTTGCTGTCTGTGTACCTGGGCTGGAGGAGAGGACTGGCTAATTGCAGGCTCAGCAGTATTGAGCTTCCTGGAGGCTGGGGCTCTCTGCCAGGGGTTGGGAAGGGTGGAATGTATAGCTGAGAACGTCAGCCAAAGATTTGGGGCTCTTGTTTTGTTGTAATTATACACTTAAAAATCACTCTTATCTCCCATAAAAAAGTGCTTCTCTCCCTGGTGGAATGGGGCATTACAGTGAGATGCATTCCACTGTTGGGAGTCCCTGGGCATCTGGCATGGGGCTGCTTTAGGAAGCACCATGTGAAATAATTTTGTCTGCTTGATTTGCCTTCATGTGAGCACATGCTTGGGAGTGCACACATGTCCCGCACAAGCAGGTACCTGTCAGCATTCCGCAGGTGCATGCTGGGTGCATCAATTCTGGGCTCAGAAATACTTTCCCATCTGACATTGCTTTATAGTTGGGGAATATTTATTTTACCTCTAAATCTTTCATTTGTGTGGCAAGATGTTTCTTCTTTCATGTAAATCCTTCCTTGTTCCAGTACCTTTTAAATCTGTCCTGGGACTTTGGTTGGGTTGGATCTGAACCTGGTCTGTGTAGACATGGAAATGGGATCTGCTGCATTAAACCCCACCCTGATTCATGTTTTGGAGAAATGCACATTTCTGATGCTGGTAGCAGGTAAATATCGGATCCGGGTGTAAGTCCATACCCTGGTTCGATTGAGATGTGTGGTCCTCCTGGGAAAGAGCTTCGACCCTGAGAACAATTGTCACTCAGGTATTTAGTGTCGTCATGTGCTGTGATGATGGGGTGACGTGAGATTGCAGGCAGGAAGGTTGCACTGCCTCTGAGGATACTGGCGCGGTGTTGGGCATGACCAACTCCTTCCAATAGAACTTGATGCAATAATCAAACGTCCTGTGTCTGTGCTGACAGCCACTCAACACGTGTGGCTAGGAAGCACTTGGAATGTGCCTAGTGCCAAAGAGGAAGTGCATGGTTCATTTATTTTGGATGAAATAGAAATGGCCAGCTGTGGCCAGGAGCTTTCGTGTGGACAGTTTTAACATCGACTTATTCTCAAAGATGTGATGTGCACAGAAAAGATCCATTCTAGGTATTTTTGGTAAGCATGTGAACGACCCCCACTCAGCCTCTGAGCAGATTTATAGTGGGATGGTTGAAGACTTTGGAAACCACACAGTCAGGAGATGCCAGGAGCTCCAGACTTCATAGTTGTCTTGGCATTGTGGGCAGAGGATGACTGGACAGACACTTTGATAATCTAAGAAACCTCAGTTCTCTTTCCCCCCTCTTTAAAAGAGCCCAATTTCTTTCAGGGACCTTTTCTTGCAGTCATATCTTTTAAAAGATGTGGCCCTCTTCCTTAGGCTCAGAGATGAATTTTCTTTGGTTTAAGTCAGCACTCTCCTGAGTCAAGGAGGTTATCTTGTTTTCAATCTCACTCCCCCGTTTTCACTATTATAACCTCAAAAAAAAAAAAACCCAAACCCAAACAATGCTACAAAACAAAGCCCCTTGATGGACTTGAAAACCATATAGCCCTTCTTCTACCTTAAAAATATTGTGTCAGTGCTGGATATAGTGATACACTTTTAGTCCTATTACTTGAGAGTCAAAGGCAGGCAGGTCTCTCCAAGTTTCAGGGCTGTCCTTGTCATTCCTGGCCATCCAGGACTATATAGAGAGACCTTATCTCAAACAGCAGTAGCAAGACAAACAAATTGGTTTGCCAAAACATGCCCACTGGTGCAATAGTGGCACGAACATTATGGGAGTATCCAACCACTTTCTGATTGGATTTAAGTCCTCATCCATAAGATGGAGCACATACTTAACACCATTACTGTGTGTGAATCTATGGCCAGACAGCTCACAGGCCCGAGGGGGAACCCAATACTATCATACTCTAAATAGATGTGGTATTAAACTGACTCCTAATGACTTATTGTTTTAGTTGTAGATCAATGCATCTGTCAACTTTCATCTAAGAAGCTTATATTTGTAGCAGTGATTAGCACATAGATCATAATTTGTGAAGGTACAAAGAATAAGACCGAAGAATGCTCATCTCTGAAGGGAATCAATCTCTCTCCCCATCTTCCACTCTCCCCATCTATCTCTCACTCTTCCCATTCATCCCCCACCCCAAGGCTCATTGATGAAGATGGGGTGGAGAGAGTATCAGAGCCAGAGGTGATAGGTGTATACAGGGAAACATCTGGACACAGCAGGGCAGCTCCAATATGAATTCACAGTGTTTGTAACAGCAAGCACAAAACCCAGGTAGATCCTGACCCAACTCCAGCATGGAGAGGGGAGGTTTGTACACAATCTCACCTCTATGGAGGGACTGGCAATTGTTAGCTGCTGGAAAAAAAGGGTTCAATTGATAAAAATTAAAAATAAACCCAAATGAGGGAACAAACAAAATAAAAAATCAACAGCAACAAAATATCCTATCAACATTTTTTGTGAAGGCCTGGGTTTTACCCTGTCCCCCCCCAACATATGCATGCATGAATGCAGAGACTACCAGGTTGCAATGTACATAATGGCTTGATTATGAGAAACACTAGAGTATTAGGATAGAAATGTTAAACCTCTCTTTATAAAGTTTATTTGACAGAATTTGAAGACTGTAGCAATTGGATTCCTGCTAGCATCCACAATCAACTATTCAAACTCATCCCTAACTATAGGAAACTTATTTTTCATGAAACTTTCATCTCTGGTGCGCAGAATTTATCCAGCTGTGATTTATTTTTGTGACTGTTAAGTCTTTTATTGATCACCTTCTGATACTTCTCTGCAACAAAGTGTGTCTATAAATATAACGCAGAAACATTTGTAATGTTTCCTGTGAACATAAGGCTTCACATATTAAGTGATTTCTTTTGGATTGAGTTATCACGGTTGAGCAAAACAACATAAATACATTAAAGTTTTTGATAAATACATGTTAGATATTTGAAACCACAGCTCTGTTGGAACTGCATCTCTTAATGAGATCGATGGGACTTTCTTATCTTCAATTAGTCCATGCAGGATGTATAGTATTTCTTGCTAGAGGAGGCAGGACTCGGCATCAATTCCATTCCTATTTTTCCCTAATCTGAATGTAAACATTGTAAAATCTGTCCGCCTTATAAGTAGCTGGGAAAGGGAAAGAGTATGTTATGGTCTTTTCAGAGATCTTCTGAATTATAAGCCAAAAATCAATTATGATAGGTGATTAAAAATTATCTCTAATAATCAGCTGAAAAATTAATCTAGGTCTTTCTTCAGTTTTGTTAAAGAGCAAAGCATTGGCTGTTACCTGATTTGCAGAAGGATTGGTTATGAGTTATTAGAGTAATTTCCTTTCTTAATACACTGATATTTCAAAATGTCCTTGCATTTGACATCCCAGAATACTGTATTATATTAAGGTTCAGGGGACATGTGATGGATGTTTTCCTTTGTAGTGGGAGAAGGAAAGTAGTGAGAAGCTCGCCTAGTCTTAGGAAAGAACAGATAGACCCATGGGGTCTGGAGAGTGCTTTTGATCATGTATTCTCTTTAGATCATTCATCCATTCTCTCTGTGTCCTTCAGGAGATGTCAGGGGCCCAGGCAAGCAGTCCCCCAGCATTCTTAGTTTGATGCCAGTTTCTTTGGTCTTCCTCAGAGTGCTGATTGGTCAAATCGTGGCATGCAATATAGGTCCTAACAAGGGCTTCTGGGACATCTTTTCTTGTGCTTCAAAAGGGACCCAGGAAAGTGTTCGTCTCTTGTTCCTCTGGCTGTGATGTGGTGGTGGTGTAGGACTGCAGGGATGCATGGATCCTTGAGTGATCTGGCTTAAAGATGCAATGCTGACCTTGGCAGGTCAGAATAGAAAAGACAGAGAGAAAATGTTTCCCTCCCCCACTTCCTTCTGTGGCACTGGGGTGGCTGCAGGGCCTTGAACATGCTTGGCAAGTGCTCTACCACTGACTCTTACCTCACAGCCCCAGAATTAGAGTTTGAAGTGGTGTTCTCTGAACTGACCAGAGTAGTCCCAATTCAATTGAAATTTATTTTATTTTATTGTTAAAAGAAAAATTTACATTTACTCCCCTTGTCCCAGGCCCTCCCCCTGCTTCCTTAAGATGGGGCAGGATACCCTGCCCTGTGGAAAACCCAAGGCCCT
>JAQHUG010000054.1:3098466-3123390 GCA_028555095.1 Dicrostonyx torquatus | reverse complement strand
TGTTCTTAGTTTTGGAAGTTGCTTGCTCTGCATTTCCTATTTAACCAGGTAAAATTATATCCTTCTCAGGTCTCTGATGGGGTTGAAGACTAGATAGGTATAGTTACAGTTTTCCATAGTTTTGATAGAAAATAAGTCAGGTAAAAATCTTTGAACATGCCAAAGATAGGATAGATAATGGAGTATTTCCTTTGAACTTGGTAAACATGAATGGATTGCACATTGAGAAGGTACTTCTTAATAATGGTTCTCATCTTACAGCGTTTTACTATGTTAGGGTTAAAACCCTTTCCATTTTAGACAAAAAAGGGAAAATGTTGTGGGAGATTTGTTTGTGCTGTTGTTGCTAGACTACCAATGGAATCAGACCTTGGTTCAAAGGGAAGACTCTGCACTAAGCTGGCCGGAGTGGACCATAAGAGTTTTCTGCTTGACTAAGAGGAAGTTAGAGAAACACACAGGAGGAAGGAGGAGAGGCCAAGGAGATACATGGGCCTTTTTGAGTGGGGAAAGGTGTTTGTTTCTCCGTGGCTCCCTGGATCTGTTAGTTTATTTCCCTAATATTTAACACCTAAGTTTTATTTTTAATAAATCAATAAAAGAAGTCACAACTGACAAATTGTTTATATAAATACACCATTTTATAGTGGTTCTTAAAACATAAGCATTCTAGTTTTATTCACATCCTTCCCAATTTTGTTCTTTTCCTATTGACTGTAGCTATCTTAGAAGGCCTAACATAGAATCACATTCTGACTTTGCATTTCACTGAAGTATAGTGATATTGTTGTTTTCTGTATTTAATTGGTCATCCATATATTTTGTTTGGATATTGCACTCTCTAAAAATATTTCTTTAAGGGGCTAGAGAAGTGGAGCATGTGCTGTGCTTTCAGAGAACCCAAGTTTGATTGCCAACACCTGAATTAAGTGACTCACAGCTGCCTATAATTCTAGTTCCCTGGGTTATCTAGTACCTTAGGTTTCTGAGGACACTGGCGTTCATGTCTGTACGCACAAGTGCACTCATAATTAAAAATAATTTTGAGAAATGGAAGATGTGTTTACCAACTGTCCTAGCCTAGGACTTTAATGGTGTTTGTTGTTGTTGTAAGTTTTAGAAATTGATTGAAAACATATCCAAAGAAAGAAAGATGAGTAATAAACCTCTGTGTTTATAAGCCATTTTGAGTAATTAATAATTCATAGCCACATTTGTCTCACTTCCCTTGATTTTGTTCACTTCTCCAATGACAATACTGTGATTACACTTGTACACTGGGTTCCTACATGTGTGTGGATAAAACTGAATGCCAAATTTACCCATGACTCCTGGTTTGTACACTAGGTTCCTACATATGTGTGTGTGAGAATTTTGGGTTGATAAAACTGAATACCAAATCTACCCATGACTCCTGGCATGTACTCTGGGTTCCTCCATGTGTGTGAGAATTTGAGGTGGGTAAAACTGAATGCCAGTTTCACCCATGAATCCTGGCAGCAGAGCTGGAAGTTCTTTCAGTCATCTTTGGTCTATAGAGAGTCCTGGCCTAAAGAAAGAGTCAAATTTAATGTTTCAAGCAGTCACTTGAAATGATACTGTGTGTGTAATCACACAATATGTGGTCATTGTGAACTGTCAGCAGGGATTTTATATGTATGTTAATAGGGATGTTGTCAGTGTGAATTTGGTGTCTATGTTGATAGGTATGTTGTCAGTGTGACTTTGATATGTATGTTGTCAGTGTGAATTTGATAAACAAGGAATGTATCTTAACATGGTTTCAACTGTGTCCATATTGGGGCTCAGAAATGGGAGCCCCATGAATGGCACCTGTCATGCCAAGTACTCAGAATGGAAGGACACTGGGTGGGTGTCCTTTACTTACTTTACTTCAGTAAAGATGCTTGCTGACCTGCTTCTGCTCTTTCCTCCAGCAGCGCACCCCGCCCACTCCAGGGCAAGACATAGAAATCAAGAATTCCACTTACCTCATGTAGGTTGCAGAAGCCTTGGGCTCCAAAACCACTCACAAGGTCTTGAAACACTTTCCAAGTCCTATGTTGTCTGATGATAGATCTTGAGACCCTCATTCCACAAGGCCATGCAGCATACCCTATACTGTTCCCATGGAGGAAGGAGGGGGATGCTATGCCGAGAAGGCAGGAAAAATCTAGAGGGACAGGCTCTGCTGGATTTCTCCCCTTTATCTGGTAGCATTAGCTCATACTTTCTTTATCCAGTCTCCTTTCTTTATGGCTGGCCATTCTTGGCACCGCAACCTAAAAATGGACAGTTTTCCTCCTTTCTTCGGTTCTATATTCTGAAGGCTCTGGAATGCAATGAAATATTCTATTTATTAAACAGATATATTTCTCTCGCTACTTTGTTGTTACAGGGCTGGTGGTTGGGCTGTGAATGGACTCACTGCACTGAAGTTTAAGAACCATTCATCTATTGGAGCTGTCTGTTCATGCGTCTGCCTTGTCTCCATTTCTTAGCAAAGTCTGGATCATTTTGGCTTGACTGTCTTAGTTCCCTCTGATGACATCTTGGTAAAAAGGTTGAAAGCCCCGACTCACTGGCTCTAAGCAATTGGCAGGAGCATTGACAGTCAGTCATAGGAGGTGGGCAGCCAGAGAGAACAGAAGTGGAGGTATCAGCTTTGGACATTGCAAGATCTGCCCCTGTGTCCCTGTCCTGTTTCTGGGAGTCCCTCCCACAGAAGAAGGGACTGACTTGGGCAGAGGTGGTGGAGGCTGGGGAGTTGGTTGTGTGTGCTTGCTGGGTGACACTCTATTAGCAAACACACATGGAGGTGGAGCCCAGGGCACTGCCGTGTGCTTGTGATTTCTGTATTTTGTTTTTTCATTTTTTTCTTTTCCCAGACTCCAAGTTTTTCTCTCTGTCTGGCATTTCAAACTTCAAGTAACCCTAGGCACGCATCCTGTCTCCCTGAAAAACATATAATGCAATAACCCTTCATTGTCTAGACTTCTAGATACAAAGGACTAGAAAGAAGTAGGAGGAAATAGTTTTTAGAAATAGATCTTCAAACTTTGCTTTTCAGTGTTTGTTTGCCATCAGTCAAGTTGGAGATTTATGGCAGATGTCAGCGATGACCCAAGTGTACAGACTTGTGTCTAGACTCTCCGGGAATCCACTGGCCTTGAACTTGCTTCTTTGCTGTTTGAGTTATGTAAGTGTACACTATCTGGATGACTCCTGGTAAAAAGAGCAACTCATGGCTCCAGCAAAACCAAGTAGTGCATTTATGATCATACATGGGGCACGGGCTATTAAGTTTTAAATGGGAAGGATGCTGTTTTACTTATAGCGACAGATTACATGCATTGAATACAATTCCTTTTACTGAACTGATATGGCCATGTGGGAAATTGCAAACATCTCTGGGCTTGAGATCCAGTGGGTTAAGATGCCTAGGAAGGTAAAAAGGCATGGTCTTGAAATTAACGCTAAGGTTCAAAGCTCTTCTGTCTCCCATTGAAAAATTTCCTTCTTTATTTTTAAAACCTGCCATATAAATTTCTGTGGCAGACAGTTAGATTTGGCTAACTAATAAATGGGGAGCTGTAGACCAGAAAGGCCTTTCTAAACTCTCTAAACTTTTAAACCCCATCTTTGGGGTTTAAACGCCTTTGCCTCTTGCTGTTTGCATGACCCCCAAACCATTAATTCTTCTTTGCTCAAGATCATCGAAGATTAGTGAGTGTGCACAGAAAATGCATCCGTGTCTCCGGAAATGACTTTCTTCTTGTCATTAGGAGAACCAATACCACAGGAATTGCTTTCTGAAGCACAACCCTAAGAACCCAGGCAAGGCCTTTCCCCTTCCGTGATGTACAGGCTGTCGTTGTACTGGACGGTCTCCATTATCCTTCTCGGCATTGACTGAGCACAATTTTCAAATGTAAAATTTCCGAAAGGAGCGTAATTCTGGAGCTGCAGCGCTGCAATTATGTGTGGCATGAAGGATAAATTTGTAGTTTATAAATCATTGACATTAATATTCAGCAGCAGCCCAATTCTCAGTAAAACCTGAAGTAACTGCATTGTGAAAAATAATTGAATTTGGGTTTAGAAGGAATTTCAGCAGTTGGGGAGGCTTTCGGCATCTGGGATTGAAATTTGTGCTTAGGTGGGGTAAATTTCATTGTGCCTCGAAACAATGGCATACATTAAAATCAGAGGAGATTAATTTTTCTCCTTCCTGCGACCTGCACGCCCACATCAAGTCTGTCATAACAGCTTGTCTAACTCTCCGTATCTTTATGGAGCTCTCTTGGTATTCCTACCACCGTCTTTTGCTTTTTTAGCTCAATTTCTAGAGTGGCCACAAACACATCCCCTTTATTTAGTCTCGTGCCTCTCAATTCCATGCTGCTCAGTATCAAGAGCAATCGTGATAGTGGATAAATCTCACATTGCTCCTCTGTGTACAATCTCCCCATGCCTTCTCTCTGTCCATACAAGTGCAGTCATCATGCTCAGAAGGCCAGGGATTGCTCTGGTACGTAATGAATGGGCCCAACATTGTTCTTCACTCCTGAAGAAAGCTGACTGTTTCCATGAGCTTAGATCGTTGCTGCGTTTCAAAAGGCATTTCTTCTAAATGATTCTTGGTGTGTGTCTGTGTAAGCATAGGCAGGCGTACATGTGTGTGGGTGCCCATGCATGTGTGTGCACGTGCATATGGCAGCCAGAGGACAAATTCAGGTGTCCTTTTTTAGATGTCTGCATAAACCCAGTTTTTTTGAGAGAGGGTCTCTTAATGGCATGGATCTCACTGATTAGGTTAGGCTGGCTATGCATATGTGCATATATATATATATGTTGTATATGTACACATGTATGTATACACACATGTACATATATGCATGTGAATAAATGTCTATAACACACGCATAGAGGGGGTTAAGCGTATGTGATACATGTGAATGTGTACACGTGTACCTGAGAGTACACAACTGTATACCTTTTTGTGTCTTCGTCATCTCTCTTCACCTTAGGTTTTGAGACTGAGTCAGTCTCTCATTGAACTTGGAGTTGACTGATTTGGCTTGACTGCTGGCCAGGCAGCCCCAGGAATCCTCCTGTCTCCATATGCTTCCCTAGCACTGGGACTACATGCAAGCTCGGCTGTGCCCAGCTCTTTACATGGCTTCTGGAGATCTGAACTCAGGTGTTCATGCTGCTTGACAGGCACTGTACTGACTGAGTTACCACCCAAGCTCCAAATACAGGTTTTTAAAATATAAATTGCTTCAGTTTTAAGGGCCTGAAAATGATGTGGCTTGAAAGCAAGAATTTCTCAGGCTGGTATTATTTCTGGAGTTTTTGGTCCTTGGCCTAGAGCTCACCAATTAATCTATTTTGGCTGACCAGTGAGCCCAGGCATCCTCCTGCAGCCTCTTCCCCTGTGCTGGAATTACAAGTGCAGGGCATTTTCACTCCCAGGGTTTGAACCCCATTCTATGAACTGAGTCATTCCTGGGAACAGGGGAGGTTCAGGTAGAGCTTAGTTCAAAACTCACTCTGCTTCTTTCTTCTGAAGTTTTACACACACTGGGTAAGTGGCAAAGATGTCCAGTCCCAGTTCTCATTCTGGGTTCTTGTGATGATGGGAGGGGATGTGGGAGGGGCTTCCTGCATGGAAGAGGCTGTTCTTGGAGCTCATCAGTGGTCCTGGGAAGTGACTTCTGTGGTAGAGATCCTCACAGAATATACCGTTTCTTGGAGTTAAGTTTGGCGCTTTTACCACTCCCAGAGGCAGGTTACAGGGGAAGGAACTTCCTGCAGATCTCCCAAAGGCAGCGGAGAGCCTTCATTGGCAGCTCAGGTGACCTGTGGCAGAGCAGGAGGTACTCACTGTTTATTCGGAGTGATGGCTTGACGGGGAGAAAAGCCCAGTGGGTTTTGCCCTTTCTTTTCTCATTCAGTTGTCACTGCTTATTGCAGAGAGGCAGGTATGACTTTCAATCACCATCACCTCTTGTTTGAAAAGACCAGTTCACCCCGGGAAAATTCTGTGGCCAGGCCTGTGGTTACATTCCTATCTTGATTCAAGAGCAGCCACAGGGAAGGAACCTCTACCTCACTGAGATAATTAACTATGCATAGAAGTGCTTTTAGATAGGATAAAGGTATCTACAAGGAAAAAATGCCACAAGTACCTGCATAAAAATGCCTGTGCAGGAGCCATGAAAAAATAAACACTGCAGTTATGGAGGGGAGCGCCAAGTGTAATCGAAGAGAATCTCTTTTTACAGCTGTTATGGCTGACACTGCTTATATAGAGACAAAACAGCATTCATATCCTACGACAACTGATTATATTTAATATTGACTCCCCTAAAGCCCTTATTAATATTTCAGAAGGGTAGGAGATTAAGCGACTGGATCAGAATTATTTTTATCTGAACAAGAATAACAGGTATTTAAAATCTGAGCTGCCAGGTCTGCTAGATGTGGCCAGCTGCTCCCCAACTTTTTGTTTGTACATATATAATTTTTCCTAAGGAACCATCTGCTCTAAGCGGAGGTTATTATTAACTTTTCTAGGAGCAAAAGAAATTAGCATCTGAGGACACAAAGCCAGCGGATTGTAAAAGAACACAGTTAGGAAGACAAAATTAAAAAATCCTCTGACGCCCCATGGACCAATTTGAAAGTGTTCTATTTAGAGGGGTTCTGTTGACAAAGCACACATCATTTTCAGTTGTTTCTGTTACGGTTACTACAAGCAACAGTTTCCGAATGGTGTTTTACTAGATGCCACATTATGTTACAGCTAATGAGAGTGAGCTCTGGGTTGCAGCACATGTGTTTTAAGGAAGCAAGTCCCTGCCCTCCTCACATATCCCAGGTCTTGATGGACCCTGGGGTATCACAGCAGGCTACCCAGAATGCACTGTGAAGTTAGACATACACTGTCAGTTTGAAAGCGATAGGGCAAATCATTTATGATGTACCAAATGGCTTTTTTTTTGAAGTGTAAAGCTGAAATTAGGAAGGGTGTACTATTCTATCTTTACGTTATCTGTGCATTTCTAACAAATTCTAGGTCACACAGGATGGGAATTTGTATAAATTTTTAAAAATGGAAAAGTTGGAACATGCTCTAATTTAAATATTTAGATTTTTTTCTTGAGGCAAACTGAGTTAAAACCATGTGCAACATTCTTCTTCACTCTCTACATTGCATTAAATATATCTTTCCTTTTTTCTTCTTTTCTTTTTTCTTCAAGATAGGGTTTCTCTGTAGCTTTGGAGCCTGTCCTGGAACTAGCTCTTGTAGACCAGGCTGGCCTTGAACTCACAGACATCCTCCTGCCTCTGCCTCCCAAGTGCTGGGATTAAAGGCATGCGCCACCACCGCCCAGCCTAAATATATCTTTCAATCTTTATTTTTAAATTGTTTTTTTTTGACTTTTGTCTATAATAGAATCTTAATAGTATAGTGCATTCTAATAAGAAAAAAAAGTATGATTGGGTCATTATGAAATGCATACTTAGCTGACTAAAACCAATCATTGTTAGAAACTTCAACAGTATCTGTTTCTAGGCTGAGAAAAACACCACAGAAAACTGGGCACAGGACCAGCTCCTAGTAACTTTTTCTGGAGCTGGGTGGTCTGGATTCAGATCTTGGCTCTTCTGCTGAGCAGCTCATAGACATGGGGGCAATTCCTAGAACTGATGTGCCTTTTCTCACCTGTAAAGTGGGCACTAATAATACCTGCGAGGCCGTTGTGTCCAGTGAGTCGTTATCTTTACTACAGTAGGTTATTCTGCAGCCTCTTTGGAGTTACTATGAAGATTGAAAAGAAGGGAGACTGAGGTAAAAGATAGTATGGTCCAGATAATTCATTCCCTAATTCTTTTGGAAGCCGTAAGTTAGTACTTAAATTTTAACGTCCATTTATGAGTCTACATTGATGTTAGAATGTCAGCAAGAGCATTAGAAAGTTATTAACTATAATCTTTTCCATGTTTTCAAATTAAATACTTTTATTGTGATCAAGTACTGTTTCTGAAAATTTTTCCTAGTTCTGGATGAGCGTACTGAACAGTATTTTGTGTTATATTTACCTTTGTTTAAAAAGTTTGCTTTCCATTTGTTAGTGGCAGTAATTAAATATCACAGGCAACACAGCTGTTCTTTTTGGTTTATTTATTTTTTTTACATTTTTATTTTCAATTAAAATGTAATTACATCATTTCTCTCTCCCTCATTCCCTCAACTGAGAAGGACTTATCAGTTTGCATTGGTGCTGGTCCATATCTGGTAGGAGCCATGAGTAGTTGACAGCGGTGCTTGGGCCAGTTGTTGCTGAAACTGGTGACCTCTGAGGATCCCAGTGGAGAAGTAAATGTGGCTGATGAGGCAGATGCAAGCAAAGTTGGTTTATTGCTGGTTCATTATGAACGCATTTTCACCAGTACTGGTCAAAAGGGGCTCCTGACACCACCCCTGGAGGCTGGAGGGAGCTCTTAGTCATTGTTTGAGGTTAGAGGATGATGATTTCCTCTAAGCCTCAGTTTTCTGCTTATTAAAGTACACACTGTGGGAGGCCCACTTGAGAAAGGGTGGCAGTGACTTTCCCTGGGCTTTCCTGGAAGTGGCAGGGCTAAGAGTCACACCTGGCTTGGCCTGACACCAAAGTGCTTTCCTCTGCAACCTTTACAAACTTTCAAGTGCTTGGGAAAGGTAATTGCTACAGTCTAGCATTTCAGACACTAAGTGTAGGCAGTAAAAAGAACACATGAATTTACATAATGCCTCTTATTGTATGGTTTTGTAGTTTGTATCTTATTTTGTAGCAAGGCCCTATGCTTCCTTTGTGTTTTTCCTTGAAAGATAGAGCAATTTTGTTATAATCAAGAACACTTAAGGAAAAAAAAAGAAATAACCAAGAACTGTAAGAAAGCTACAGAGAGATTTCTAGGTAATAAACTTGAAAGCATCCAGTATGACTGGGGCCAGACCTAGTTGTCCTACTGAGGACATTGTCCTCTCTGAGGGCAGAACATCTTGTGAACTTTCTAGTTGTGGTACAAAACTGGTTTGATTAAAGCTATGGTTTAGATTTGCCTGGTCTTGCTTTTAGTTAAACATCTTCCGATGGGTCAGTGAAACAAGCAAACATGAAGCAAGCACTCTGCTTGGAGTTCAGCGGGAATAAACGCCCGTGACCACCCTTACCACCTTCCGAGGACCCACTGCTTTACTGTGGGACAGTTTTAGCCACCACAGTCAGAAAGTAATACAGTGTCAGCCAATAAAGAATACTTAAAGGCATCTTGTTGCTCAGAAAGCAGCTTTATTCTGGATCTTAAAATGCTGAAACTTGCCCCAGAAGAGAGACTTGGTGCCCAAGCTGTTAGATCTTGCATGGTTAGATCTCATTCAAGCAATGAAAGCTACACTACAAGGAAGAAGCGGTTTCTTCTAGATGGCCTGTAATATTTGTAGTGATAAACTAATATTCTTAGTTGTTTGCTTGGAAGTTGGAGCATGCCTCCCTTCCATGAAATAGTTTGTAAGTAGTGGTGGAATCTATTTCATGCTTGGTCAACTCTCACTATTATGCTATTTGGTTCCAATCTTGATAGTGGAAGATTGTTGCAGGCTGAATTTTATTCTTCCCAAGTTCACATGGAAAAGCCCCAACCCTGGGACCTCAGAATGGGGCCGTATGGGGAGAGATATTGAAGATATTTTAATAGAGATATTAAAGATACATTAATGTAAAACAAGGGCAGGTGGGTGTACCCTAATCCAAGATGTCTGTTGGCTTTCTTAGAAGTGGGGGTTAATACATTAACATGAAAAGGAAGACCACATGAAGATATTAGAAAGTGAGCATCCTCCATAAATCAAAGAAAGGTCACCTCAGGGGAAACGAACCCTGAGACACATTTACTGTGGATGTCCAGCCTCCAGAATCTCCAAGGTAGCTTCCCGTGGTTCAAGCCATTTGATATGTGGCCCACAGTAAGGCAGCTCTGGAGAACAGGAACTAGGGTTGTAGCGTAGACAGTTGCCGTGGCTCTCTTGGCTCCATTCCGGGCTGAAGTGTGGTCTCAGGAAAGGCTGAGGTGCATATAAATGGGTCCAAGTCTTCAGGCCATCAAGATAGGACAGTCAGATCTTCCTTGAACTCAGTTGTTCAAGATGGTCTGCCATCCTCATTTTCCCAAGAGAGCTGCTCTTAACTCTTGTTAAAAATACAAAAGTGAGACTTGCCTTCTTGCTGCCCTGGGCTCTCTTGTAGCTCTCTGGAACTCACTGGTTGTGGCTGAGTTTCCATATATTTTTCCTCCCAGAGTGCTCTCTGCTGTGCACGCTCCAGATGAAGCCACGGACTGGGTTGTTTTGGTGACTCTGGTTTCTATTTCCTGCAGGGATCTTCATGAATTGTCTGCAGGGCTCGGGTGTGGTGATGTGCTCTCAACCCAGAAACAGAGTCTGCCTTTAGCCATTACTTCAGGAAATGCCCTCCTTTATAAGCCAGGAGTGACTCCTGTGGAGCTTTAGACAGTGAGTGGGGGAGGAGGGTGATGCTAAGGCGACTGTTTTGAAGGCTTCTGGCTGTGTGAAGCAGGAACAGTGGAGCTGGGGAGAGTTTGCTGTGGGGGAGCAGTCAGTTCTGCTTTCATTCTTACTTCCCCTCCTCCCGATTCAGCATCTACAGGTTTTTTTTTTTTTTTTTTTTTTAACAAGACAATGAAAACTACTGCTTTAATTTAAAAATACTTCAGTGGCATCGCCAGCCTCGCTGTCCTCTTTGGGGATGCTGAGGAGGCTGCAGGATAATGGTGTGTGTGTGTGTGTGTGTGTGTGTGTGTGTGTGTGTGTGTGTGTGGCTGGGGGAGGAACGTGATGGCCTTTGGGCCTTGCGTTCATTTGTAAGTCGAGTGCCGCCTCTGTCTAGTATGTGATGACTTGCTCACGTTGTCTTTGAAATGGAGGCTGTGAAATGTGAGGCAGGAACACTGGGACACTTCTTCACCGACTCTTCCAGACAAATAATGGCTGAGCTGGGAGGCATGCTTGCCAGCAGCGGCCACGATTACACGGCCCTCTCCCTGCTGTCCCTTGTTCAGTTGGAACACTTTGTTCATTCACAGCTTTCATCATAGTCCTGTGAGAAAAATCTTGCTACAGGCCACACAACCACCGTAGTGGCTTTTCAGGCACAGTGAGTTGTCGCCTAGACTAAGTGGAAGAGACCGAAGGAAAGGAGTCGCGGTGTGCAGTTTGCAGTTTGTGTAGAAATGAGGTAAAAACAGCTTATTCTCATGCTGACCTACCTTGAATTCATCCTGACGCGTTGCACGTGTCCCTCTTCTGCAGTGGTGACACTAACAATCTTAGAGGTTTCTGGGCTTCTTGAGGAACCAGAAAAGCAGTATTTCCCCAAGGAATGCCCTGGAGGAAGAATGGCCTTCCTAGAAGGAACCTGGAGTTGGGTGAGGAGAGCAGTTTGCTTAGGGTCTGTAGGAGATGCTGCCCTATTTGCAGGCTCTTTAACCGAAGGTGCTGGTATCTCTTCTACTGACATGACTGTTATGAAATAGAGCAGAGATCTTAAAATTAAAACACAACAAAACCAACAAGTCCAGTGCTTTTCTTTATAGTGATTACTTCTTAGCCAGAGTCTTTAAAAAGTTCCAGGTAGGCCTGAAATTTGCTATGTAGACCAGCTTAGTCTTGAACTCAGAGAGATCCCCCTGCCTCTGCCTCCTATGAGCTGGAGCTAAAGGTGTGCGCCATTATGCCTGGTAGTCTTCACTTAATTTCCTGTAATTCCCCCCCCCCCCCGAGGTTAAGGAATCAAATAGTTTCTCTGTTCATGTCGGAGTGAGCAGTCAGCCCAGCATGCCATGCTGTCCTTTCTGGACTTTGAGGCATTTCAAGGATTTGTCAGATGTTTTGTTAGAATGTGGTTCTTTGTTCCGAATGACCAGATAGCAGGCCTGGGTTATAAAATTTCAGGCATACCCTGATATGGCCCACTTCCTTCAGGGAGACTGTAACCTTAAGGGTTCCACAGCCTCTCAAACAGTGCTGCCAGCTGGAACCAAGTGCCCAAACACATGAGCCTATGCGGGGTTCGGGGGTTCACATTGAAATCACAATGCTTATATGTATACACGTATCAATTACATATCTAATATATTCATATTGAAGTGTGGATTATTATCCCTGTTGTTCAGTCAAGGATAAGGATAAGGCTAAGGCAATTTCTTGAGGATCACGTGGAGATACAGAGGAGAGAGAGAAAGAAGAGAGAGAGAGAGAGAGAGAGAGAGAGAGAGAGAGAGAGAGAGAGAGAACACAGGCATTCCCACTGTCTCTACCTGTCTACAGAATCCCTGAGTGCTCAGCCTGGCTGCTGGCAGCCATTTAACCTGCAGAAGCACCCCCTTTGTTTTTAGAGATAGCCAACTTGATCTGGCTTTTATGGAGACTTTACTTATGTGAGGTCTGCCTTCTGTGGATATGGTAGTTGACTCAACAGGTATGACTCAGTTTATCATAGAGAAGCAATGAAGCTTCCTCTGTGCTGTGAGCTAGAGACACGTCTAAGATTAGCTCTGCCCCTTCAGGCCCTCTCCTGCTTCTGTAGCCCATTTGCGCGTTTCTTTAGCTTCTAACGGATGATCACAGAACCATACAGTGTTTGGCTTCTTCCCTCCCTCCGTCTCTCGCTTTCTACATCCTTCCAGTGAAGAGAGTACTAAGGCTAAACTTTTTTCTTTTGATCCACGCATTTGTTGGTGAATTCTCTTGTCACCTAAGATGGAGAACAATTTCATATAAGAGAAAATTCTTAAAGACATGAGACTTTTGAGGCTAATGTTCTTGAATCCCATGATGGCTTAAGTGCCAGTCGCATCTGTTTGAGCCAGACTGTGCTCTGTTACATATTTTCACAGTTGTTATCGAAGGAAGGAGTTGAGGGGAGGAAGGATGGTGCCCTGGTAGTCTGCAGGCTTGGGAGAACACTGGTGTTCTTGAGTAAGAAGCAAGCAGAGTGAATGTACATTCAGGATCCTGGTGCACAGAGCTGAGGGGCGGGGCTCTTTGTTCTGCTAGCGTCTAGTGCCCTTTGTCCTGCAAATACTCACTGAGACTCTCAGAGGGTAGATTGCCGCAGACCCTCAGACATCTAAAGTGGCAGTTTGTGTCTGAGTACCATTTTCTAATTCGAGTGACACACTTCTAGAATGTTCTAACCAATTGGGATTTCTTGATCAAAGTTGAATTGGTGATTATCTTTTTTTTTCAAAAGGAAAATTAAACGTATTTCTTCTGTACTCTAAAGTTTTGAATTGTTGTCCCTCGAGGACAAGGAGTCTCAGGAAAGAAGCTGTTTCAAAAAGACCAGCAGAAACTGTGCAGGGGAAACGAGAGCCCAGCATGGCCTGGAGCTCCAAACCTCACCTAAGTCCTTGAAAACTCAATTAGTGAAGTGCTTGCCCAGAATCTGTCAGACAGGTTGTAACTGGAGACTGCTAATGGCTCAATTCTTTAGTTATCAAAATGTCACTTCATATTAAATGAGTGAACTCCAAGTACCCATATGCTAATTGGATTTATTCCGTCCATGTTGGCTGAGATCAGTATCACACCGAGTATGCACTTTACTGAATGACTCTACAGATTTCTCTTTTTTTCCCTCCCAGTTAGGATGGCATTGAAACCACTCTTTGTAAGGTAGCGGAACTTGTCGCTGTTGGAGGAGAGCTGCCAAGTTGAAGCGTGTGTCGGAGCCACCTGTGTAAAGTAGTGAGGGTTACCACCAACTTCATTACGTCCAGACTGAAGCTGTTGAATAGGTTTATCTCTGTCAGATGTAGCTAAATTGGCGGCAATACAAATGAGTGCCCCGACCTCGGTTTTGAGGCTGAGGAAGGCTGGTGAAACAGCTTCATCTAATACAGAGACACGATTAGAAAGTTGGTCTCTGAGTAGTGCTCCTCTCTTCTGAACTGGATGAAAACACAGCTCATTTGACAGCTGTTTCCAGAACTCTAAAACGCTGTGGAAGGTGGGGTGTGTGTGGCTTTCCCTTTCACCCCTGGGATGGACCAGCATCCCTGTTCACTGGGAACAGAAAGGGAGGCCAAGGAAGCAGATTCTTCATAGCTAAGGAACTGCTCTCTCTGCTTTCCCACCCAGACACAGAAAGTGCTCAGGAGATGCTTGGCCTGCAGCTGGCTTTAGAGGTGTCGTAAAGCAAACCCCAGAACCCAGCTTCCAAACCATGAAGGTGCTGTTCTTAGATTTACGATATTGTCCCTGGTGTCCATTAGCTGGAGGATACCAGGCATTTTAAAAACTATTTTTTTGTTGAACAATTTTAACTGTTAAAACATCTGTTATTCTTAGATGAAAAATTCAACTTTTTAATCTTTTATAAAATTTGTTTATAAACTTTTGTACATGCGTATATTGTGATGCATGTATTGAACATGTTCCCTTCACACTGCCCTCTTTTCCCTCCCCTATAAGGACCTTTCCCCTTAGACAGTTTTCTTCTACTGTCACGTCACATCTTATAAACTTGCATGATTTTATGTTTCTGTATAAAATCTAGGAGCCACAAGTGAGAGATACACCTGGAGTTTCCAAAACCAAAGTGATTCAATTTTCTCTTGCCTTCCGAGGAATCCTTGATGGGTTTTCCAATGTCTTTACAAACATTTTGAGATAGCAATTTCTTAAACTTACCAAGCCAAGGACGACCTTGACCTTCTGTCCCTCCTGCCTCTGCCTCCTGAGTACAGGATGACAACCTTGAGCCTGGATACTCTGATACACTGCTGGGGATGGGACCCAGAGGTTGTGTACATCAGGCAAATACAGAGCTCCACCCGCAGTCCTCTTTTTTTTTTTTCCCTTCAAGACAGGGTTTCTCTATGTAGCTCTGGCTGTCCTGGAACTCACTCTGTAGAGCAGGCTGGCCTCGAACTCACAGAGATCCACCTGCCTCTGCCTCTCATGTAAGAGAGACCGCCAAGAATTAGTTGTCCCCTTCTGCTGTGCAAGGACGCACTGAAGTGCTGCCTCTGAGAAAGCAGGCCCTCCCCTTGTCGCCTGGTGCCTTGAGTGTCAGCTTCCCAGCCACTAGAACTGTGAGCAGTGAACTTCTGCTTTTCATAAGCTACCCTGTCTAAGTTATTGTGTTATAACATCTTCACCTTGGCTCTGCAGATCAGGAGAGGTGGTGGAACTAAGCTTTATGCAATGGGGCGTGGCGAGCTAGGACCATTGTCCTGGAGCCAGCCTAATGGACCAGTTAGAACAGAGGTCCCACCTGTAGAGGTCCCACCCCTGCAAACTCAGAGCTCACTTAGCTGAGAGAGTACCGCTGTGTTTCACTAAGGAGCTGGGACTGCACTGTGTTTTATATTTCCCTACAGCATATTCCAGGCATGCTGGTGACAGCCTTGACATTATGCCCAAAGTTAAAGTAAGATGTTTAATCTGAACAGAAAGTCTAATTTCTAATGAACCCACTAATTTCACATGTACCGAGTTACCACCAGACTCCTTAGAGTCTTTTCCATTTTAGTGTTAATATATTGGCTGCACACTGCACAGACATTCCTAAGAACCTGATAGGAGTCTGTTCAAGGTTCCAGGTAATGAGTAGCTAGGTATTGCAGCATGGCAGATAGGGCGGAGGGGGAGGTGATGTCTTAGAGGGGTATGTGGGGCTTCCCTTCCTTTGAACTCCTGGGCGTGGATGAAGGCGATCTTATCTCTTTAAGACCTTCACTATCATCTTCAGTTATCCTAAGAAATGATTCTGGTGAGAGAGCGGGATTTAGCGTCTCTCCAAATGCACTTTTTGACTGACTTTCATGTTTGCTTTCATTTCAGAGAGAAGTAGATATGCATTTCTTCATTCACTTAATTCAGCAGAAATTTAATGCACAGCCAGTTTATCTTCCATGGTGGATGCTGGGGAGGGGAACAAAGATGAAAGACCAAACGCTGTCTCCCAGGAGTGTACCATCAACCGGAGGACCTCCTGACTGAATGGAGAGAAAGAAATGCTTCATCATCCATTAAAATATTAGCCTCATCAAAAACCTTGCTTTTCAGGCTCTGCAACATTCTAAAAATTAGAATGCTTTATATTTGTCATAGTTTTGTAATGAAATTTGTCTAGTTCTGCCCCTTGGACAAGATGTTTGGCCTAATGTTTCTTACTGACTTTCTCCAATGGGCTGTTTTAGTAATTTAATTGGATCACATTTATTTTCTCAGCAGTGGGTTGGTTGCCTTTACTTTAGGTCGAGATTATCTGGGAAGCTGGCTTGTCCACTTGCCCACCCTGGCACCAGATAGCTTTCTGTAGGCTGCTCTCACTGGTCTGAAAGAATCCTAACCAGAATGTAAGCTTGACTTGCATAGCCCTCCTAGTATAACTAATGGAAATGCCGGCCTTTCTTATCTGCTCTGGACTCTTGGCTTCCCCTGACATGTTATATTTTTATAGAGTCACTTGGTCACTCACTGTCATTTTGGGGAAGACAACAAGATTGCTGTGGTTGAGAATCATTATGGTCAAGTCGAATATTGAAGACATTCTAGATGCACTGATACAGTTTGTCTTAGTACACGTAAAGGCAGCTTCCCGGCTCCATAATTTATTTTTTATTTTTTAACTTGTTTCTTCTCTCATATTATTACATCTTGACCACAGTTTCTGCTCCTTTTACTTCTCCCAGCCCCTCTCCCCACCTCCTCTCTCCCTTAGCTCCTGCAGATTCCTCTTCAGTTTCCCTTGAAGAAAAAAAAAAAAACCAGCAGGCTTCCCAGGGATATCCATCAAATATGACCTAAGAAGATACAATATCACTGGGCACAATCTCTCATGTCATGGCTGGATGTAGTAACCTAATAGTAGGAAAAGGATCCTAAGTACAGGCAAGCAAAAGAGTCTTTAGTTGTCCTTCTCAGCGGATCAGAGGGACATGTAAGGAAATACAACATGAGAAGGACTCCGAGGTACCGCTAAAGACAGCAGAGATTCAGTTGTGTGTGTTTGGCTGAGGGATACTCATGGCTAGCACTTGTTGTGAACATACTGATTTTGAAAACTACAGAAGGGGAAATGCAACGTTTGAAGATAGACTAAATTAGGAAGCACGATGGGGCATGATTCAGTAAATATACTGTGAAGAGCAAGGCGAGCTCTTGCCCACTTGGCAGTCGTGTAAGGCATGAATAGTTCATTAAGAAAGAATCCGAGCACAGTGGACAACCAGGAGAGCAGGAGGATGGGCAGGCTGGGGTTGCTAGTTGCCTTCCCGGGAGCTTTACTTCTGAATGATGGTCGAGGGCATGAATTAGCCTGCTTTTAAGAAGCTTTATTTTATATGAAGAAGCTTTATAAGCTTTATTCTTATAAATAAAGTGTAAGCTTTTACACTACCTGACACATGATAAAATGAAGTTTTGAACTGTTGGAGATGCCAACTGTTTAACTTTGCCAGCAATTTCCTTCTAATTCCCTGTAATGAACAGACTGACCTTTCTAGTGGATTTTTTTGTTTTGTTGTGTTGTTTTAAAACTAAATTTTAGCTGAACTAAGCGTTCTGCAAACCAGGAAGGAAGCATGTCTAATTGTATGTGGTCAGCATATTTTGTTTTTGGTTACAATTATGACATCTCTGTACAGCCCTTGCTATCACAAACTAGCAGAGATAGGGTATTCTGCAAAGAAAGCAAGTTTCCCACACAGGTATGGAGATTTAAGAGCATCTTACCGGTGTCTGTTTCCGTGGTGACAGTCTCGTAGTTTCATGGCTTTCTTACAACATGTAGACGCAACATCTGATGTTACTTGATGGTAGGAAGCCAGAGGGCCTGGCCTGTTCCTCCCACCTTTTCCCTCTTTAAAACAACAACAGCAAAACCAAAAAAAAACCCTTCTAGTTGTAGAAGCTAACCATGGTCCTGCGAGAACTGCATTATTACCCTCTTTTTAATTAAATTATTATTCTAAAGTGTCTGAGGCGATGTGGGTGTGTGCATGCTGTGGTGTGCATGTGGAAATCAGAAAATAACTTTGTGGACTTGGTTCTCCTCTTCCACCTTGAACTCAGGCAGGTCATGAGGATTTTGCAGCAAACACTCTGCCTTGCCTGCTCTATAATAATCCCTTCCAAGAAACGTTCCTCATCATCTAACCAGTGACCTCTAGGCACCTCCTCACGAGGGTCCACCCTTTCCCCTCATCATGACACCGAGGACTTAGCTTCCAGGACACGAGGATTATGGAACATAATGGAGCCATGTCCAGGGTCTGGCAACCACAATCTGAAAAATTAAATGCCATAATGGAAATTAGTGCTTTGTGAGTTCATTGGAAAAAGAACATTTTTTAAAAAGTTGTGGAAAGCCAGCCCTCTTCCTCCCCCCCCACCAAAAAAAAAGTTTAGTCACCAAATATACTTCAAGAATCCAGCTTTTAATACTATTTTAAAGGAGCTGCAGCCAGTTCATATGGTGTTTCACAGAGGCAGAGAACACTGATAATCAGTTCATTTTACAGTGTTTCTTAAAGTGTGTGAGCCCTTTCTGTTGGTTAACTCTGACAACTATTTCTTGAAGCCTTTTACTTATTCGTGGGTTTTGAAAATACTGATATGTCGTCTAGATGGTTAGGTCTCAACTCATTAATATTTTGTACTGCAGAAATGATTTGAAAAATACTTAGATGAATAAATTACTAAGTGCCAGGCATGGTGGCACACAGCTTTAATGCCAACTCTTGGGAGGTAGAGGCAGGTGAATCTCGCTGTCTTTGAGGTCCGTATGGTCTACGTAGTAAGTTCCAGGCCAGTCTGGGCTACATAGTGAGACCCTGCCTCAAAAACACCCCCCTCTCAATTGCCCTTCCTAAATACATACTACTTATTTTATAGTTATGACATGGCAAAACCAAAATAACCAAGTGGTTACACTCAATAGTTGTTTTTTTTTTTTTTTTTTTTTTTTTTTTTTTTTTTTAAAACTTTGATTCTGATTTGCTGGGCTGGGGTTTGACCGAATGCTCTACCATTGAAATACCCCCAGCCCTTTTGATTCCATTTTCAATAGGTTCTCGCAGAGTTGTGTTGTGAAGGTAAGGTGAGATTTTTTTTTTTTTAAAGTAGTACTTCCTAAACCTGACTTTGCATTATAGTCAGAGACATTTTTAAACATTTCAGAAAACCCTATTCTGAGGATTTTAAAACCGCAAGCATGGCAGAACTGCAGCTCTCCTCGGCCTTTAATGAGTTCCCTAGCTGGTTCTGATCCTTGGCATGGGCCATGTGTGGGAAACTTGGGAGAGTCTTGTTAAAGCGGCACACTGCTGGAGGTGTAATTGGTGGCTGCGGTAGACAATCGAGGAGCCATTAATACAGAGAAAAAAGGAGAGGCCTGTCACTGGTCTGTTTGTCCAACTTTTCCACTCTAATAAAAACAGAATGTTAAAGTACACCCCACCCCCTTGCTGGTTCCTTTGCTTTAGTCAGTTTTTTTTTTTTTCTCCAGCGAAGGCTCAAACATATCTTGTGGGTTGTAAGAACTCTATTCCAGATGGAGTCGGCATCCTGCTGTTTGCCCCTTAAGCCCAGTTCCTGGGCTTCTCAAGTGAACTAAAATCTTGCCGCGAAGTTCGGAAGGCAGGTTCGGTATGAGTCGGTGTTGCACATGAAGAGGATGAGCGTGACGATGATGCTCTTGTTCATTTGGTGACTCTTGTTGTTTTGCAGTAACTGAAGCTCCGCCCTCTGAGTCCAAACACAGACCAAGGAAGAGAGCAATGGAGGAAGCTAGGGATCTTTAGATATCATCACCCACATGGGCTACAGCACTTCGGTTCTGGGTCACCAGGTACCGAGAATGCAATCAGCATCGTCTCAGTATTCTGTTAGAGTGGTCCTACGGGGTGCCTGATATGCCTTTCTCCTTGGAGCAATTTAGCCACAGATGCAAATTTTCATGTCATTTGGTAGGGTTGGAAGAGGCCAGGTTAATAGCCTTCTTTGAACGCTTGTAAGATGATTCAGGGATACAAACCTAGCAACCTATGGTCCACACACACGTACTGATAATAATAAATGATAGTAAGATAAAACTAAAAAAAAAAATTCCTTATTTAAAACAGTCGGCTATAGTGAATTCGAGACCAGCCTGATCTACAAGAGCTAGTTCCAGGATTGGCTCCAACGCTGCAGAGAAACCCTGTCTTGAAAAACCAAAACCAACCAACCAAACAAACAAACAAAAAAACAGTCGGCTATAATAAGACAGGTTATTTGAACAGCTCTAAATGCCTAGTCCTGTCCAGGGTTTAGTTTTCACGAAGAACTTTATAGTATGTGTATGAAGTTCCATGTATCTCGGGTGTCTTGCAGTGCAGAGGGAGCCTTGATGAGGGTACGGTGCTTTGGCAGAGCGCTGGACTGCATTCCTTCCCTTGGGGAGTGTGTGGAGCCCTAGTCCACAAGGAATGTAATCAAGCATACTCTCCCTCCTGTGCCTCTTGGCACACCCTGGGAAGGCACTTGATACAGTTCAGGAATGAGGCAGCTCGGCCTTGGGGTAAAGGCTGGAGTTATCAGTCTCTCTGCTCCCCTTCAGATTTATTATACAAACAAATGCTCCACTGGCTGTGTTACAACTGTGCATCAGATTGGCTGTGTGTGGTGCAGAGAGTTGCTGTGTTCACAAGGTGGATTTTATTTTGAATAGTCACTGACTGGTACTCGTGATACAAGTAGCTTTTATTGGATAAACCTCAGGTTGGTGAAAATGTCGAGATGGTGAAGGGGCCTAGGCTGTTGCCTGCCTTGTACTCTAGATACAGAAGATCTCTGTCTTTGTGTATCAGCTCTCAGGCGTGCAACAGGTGTGTGTGTGTGTGATAAGAAGCAGTTGACATTTCTTCTAGTTTCTTATTTTTTTTTTTTTTGCTTTGACCAAATACCTGATAAGGACACAGAAAACAGGAAGGAAGGATGTAGTAGTGTGTCATAGTGGGGAAGGCATGGCGTAAGCTCTAGTCACGATGTGGGGCATTGGGTCACTCTGTGGAGCCTGAAGTCTGAGAACCAAGACAGATGAATGCTGGCGTTCAGCCTGCTTTCCGAAGGTGAATCCTCCCTGTTCGGCTAAACCGTCCTAGCAACACCCTCAAAGACACACTCAGAAGTGTGTTTCCATGGTGATTCTAAATCTAGTCAAGCTGACAGTAAAGATTAACCACTGCAATATACCGTGTATTGGAAATTATTGATTTTTGTCTATCTGCTGCACAACCCCTTCCCTCTCAAATCTCTTCGTGCTCCTCCGCTTTGTTTTTGAGTCTAGCACATTACAAAAGTTTGGAACATGTACAAAATCTATATTTCATATAATATATAATTATATATATATATGTATAGATAAACAGTTTTAACTTACGTTGTCTAGGCTGGCCCGGTGCTCTCTACGTAGCCAACTGCCCTCAAACTTTTGATCCTTTCAGATGCTAGGATTTTATCTATGTTCCACCACGTTTGGTGGCAATTTATATATCCACTTTATCCTATTACGTGGTTAATAGTAGGTCACAGGCAATGGATAAGTAAGAGGGAAATGGGTGAATGTTCATAATACCGGGTGCAGCTTGCCACCTTTGTGTGCACATGCTACATCTAGAATGTAGTTTATCTTAGTCAAAGCCTTTGTTCCAATTAGAAGTATGTTAATGAAACCTTAAAGTTATAGGCTGAGGATAATTAAAAGTTACTCAGAGAGAAACCCAACCGTTCATTTGTTTGCTAATTTAAAAACTGTTTGTGCGCGGGCACCAGGATACAATGAAGCCAGCATATGCAATCCCGTGCTCACAGAAACATGAGCCTTAATGATGGAGAGTGATTTAGAAAACAGTTATTATGGAGAACATGCAAGGGATGTGCTAGAGGTTTGGGCAGAGAACTGTGTTGGGGAGGCTGTCTATTGCTGTGAGGAGACACCATGACCACGGCAACTCTTATAAAGGAAAACATTTAATTGGGTGTCTTACAGTTCAGAGGCTTGATCCATTATCATCATGGATACACAGTATGCAGAGAGACATGGTGCTGGACCATTAGATGAGAGTGCAACATCTCATCTGCAACAGGAAGTGAACTGAGACACTGGGTGGTATCTTGGGCATACATGAGGCTGCGAAGTTCACCTCCACAGCGACACACTTCCTCCAATAAGACCACGCCTACTCCAACAAAGTCACACCTCCTAATAGTGTCACTCCCTTTGGGGGGCCATTTTCTTTCAAAGCACCACAAAGGCTTTGTGGTACAGAGAGAAGAATGAAGAGCATATTGGAGGATCTGCAAGGATGTCTGGATGGTCCCAGTGTGTCGGGTGGAGGTCAGGTTAGATGGATAACCCTGGGCTGGCCAAGAAGACTGGGAAGCCCCTTTAACCCAGTAGGAATTGTTGCAGTAGTTTCATCTGGAAAGAGATGCGATTGGATGGCGGTTTTATAAAGAGGTTGATGCTTTGGCCCTGGCCTGGAGAACAGATTGGATGATGATGGCTCTCATCAGGGCTATAGCACTGCATAGCAAGGGGTAGGGCTTCAGGGACATTAGGGAGTGTGATCATAAGGGCAAAGGAATTGAGGCGGACTTCAGGGGTAAAGGAACCATCATGTGGGTTTGCCTATGTATATGGCTTTAATGGAGCTGAACAGACTCAGCACTGTATATTTGCTAGGCTAAGAGTGTCTATGGAGCCTAGGCAAGTCCGGATGTGTACAAATGTTTGGATCCGACCATTCCCAGAATTAACTAATTAATCAATCAACTAACCAACTAATTGATTATTTCTTCCCTCCCTTCTCATGCGTCTTCCCTCCTTTCTTCTTCCTTCCCTCTTTCCTCTCTCGCCATCCTTCCCTTTCTCCCTGTCTTTTCTATTTCTACTTCCCTTTTCTCTCTCTTCCTCCCTTCTTTTTCTCTCCCTTCCATCATCCTCTTGCCTTCACTTCCTTTTTAACTACAACTTTTACTTATTATTTTTTTTTGTGTGTGTGTGTGTCAGTGCTGGGTGGAACCTGAGGCTTTGTACATGGTAGGCCAACTGCTACCATGGGGATCCCATACCAATCCATGACTATTTTGAAACTTTAGCTTTTTCATGTCAAAAGGTTGAATGGTGGGGATTGTGCATGAGTCTCAGTGCCTTTCCTTCTCCATATTGCAGAATTTACTAGCTCCCGTGTACACTGACATTTGTGCCCACTGCGGTCCAGTAGGTAAATGGTACCGCCATGTCTTATCTTCAGGAAGCATCCAGCAACGGGTATTTGCTAGTGTCTTTGGTATTAGTAGTTAGACAAATCCAGTTTCTGACTTTTTTGAGGTATTAATACATATACCAGAATTTTTATTTTTCTTAAAAAGAAGAAAATCTTGCAACTTGCTGCATTTGATATGTGTTCTCTGTACCGTAGGTGAAAACACCCCTGTCTCCTGTGGAGCGATTCTTTTTGGCATTAGAATTTGGATTCTGACATTTATATGTATGTGTGCGTATATCAGACTTAGGTTTGAACACGGTGATCTAAGTTTGTGGAAAATGTCTTGAATACATCTAAGAAAGATGAGCGAAACTTGTTTGATTGTTTTTTTTTTTTTTTTTTTTTTTTTTAGCGTAGCTTCCTTGAAGCTCCCCTGTCTCACCCAGACTCAATATTTCTTTACTTCTCTCTCCCATTCCCACCCAAACCTTTATTTCTTTTGATAGCAAGTGAAGAGTGCATTAACTATGTCACGATTATAGAGGAATTATGGAATCTGCTGGGAGAAAATGACTCTTGTGTTAAAAATACTTCCACAATAAAAGCAGCATAGGCGGCCGCCCAGATTGCTCAACGTTCCTAAAATCTGAGTGTGTGCCACTTGGAGACAATGACGTGTTAGAGGACCGTGTGTCGCAGCAGTCTCATGGGGCTGGGATCTTCTGCAGTGTCAAGAACCTTAGAACCTTCGAACCTTGCGTCAAGGTGGCCTAATAGTGGTGGGGAGTGAGTGGTGGCCTCGACTTGAGGAGGAAGAAAAAAAACAGGAGGCAGTTGTTAATTACTTACTGAGGCATGCATCCTACCTGAGTGCGGAAATCTGAAATTATTTTGTCAGCATTAAGTTGAGTTTTAAATCAAAGACTATGTAATCATGCCAGCATGGAATTAAGTTGTTGCTGAGAAGTAGGTACCTGGGACCAGTTCCATGGGGATAGTTTATTTTACTAAATGAACCCACTAAATGGGCTGTTACAGCTCCTCATTATTTCATTGTGATGCCAGCCCTGGGCTGTAAATGTTGAATGGATCTCCTGCTCTCTCTTATGCTTGATTGCAACTGCAAGGCTGGGACCCCATGAGGGATGGCTTGGTAACTCAGTAGTTGGCCCCTTATCTCCCACAACAGAGGCAGTCCTTCCCCTGATGAGGACACAGCACTCATAGGGGGCAAGAATGACCTTGACTTTTGGCTTATCTGGAATAACAATTCCTTTCCTACTTTAATTGAGAATTATCATCTGTGAAAGACAGCAGGACTTTGTGTGCTGGTGGCATTTGCACGTCCTTTGTTAGAGCAAACTAACAAAAGTGGGGTTGGGAGATGGCCCAGTGGGTAAGACCTTCGCTGTGTGTGAGGACCATAGTTCTGATCCTCAGAACTTGTGTTGTATAACTGGACAGGTAACCCACCTGTGTTGCCAGCGCTCAGGAGGTTGAGGCAAGGGAGTCCTAAGATGCTTCATGTCTACCTCTGACCTCCACACTCACGCAAACATGTGAACATCTACACACACACACACACACACA
>JAQHUG010000054.1:3075568-3097566 GCA_028555095.1 Dicrostonyx torquatus | reverse complement strand
CTAACTTTAAGTTATTTTCAAAGTTTGTTTCAGTTATGATGCACTGTGAAACTTGTGAGCACATTTCCCAACATTAAGATTAAAAGAATTTAGGCTAGCTGGGCTACTGGGACTCAGTTGTTCCAATTACTGTTCTTAATCAGTAACCTAAGCCACAGTCTGTATGACTACTCCATATAAACTCACGTGTTCTAGCTGTGTGACACTTCCTTGTTTTATTGTTTTAATCATCAAAACTCTATCTAAACAAACATTATTACTATCAATTAGACAGTACAGCTTAGGAACAAACTATCTTCATAATAATCCATAGGTAAAAATGCCCTGTAAAGAAGGATGTTTCCATGAGATGAACACACTATCTCACAGGCAGTGGGGAATCTCCCAAACCCCATTCACACCATGCCAGAGTCCAGAGAAAGATGACAGCGGATACGTGAAGGCACAGCAGAAGCAAAGACATTCTAAAGTCTGTGCTCTCAGGGCCTTTCTGATCCCAGACTCACCCATCAGGGATTTTCCTCCTGGTGGGCCGACACCTGAATTTTAGTTGCCACCTTCCGATTCTCCGACACGGCTACCGGCTTCAGCATGCATGTACATAAGCGTGCACTCCACAAACATAAACATGCAAAAGTAAGAATAAGAGCATCCATCAAAAACCAGACAAGAAGTGCTTCTCATCTGCAGTCTTGGCAGTAGAGGTTGGCTGATGGTTCCCTTCATTGTTGACTTGAGAGGACTTCGGGTCTCCATGGAAACACCCTGGTGGATGTGTCTCCAAGGGTATGTTCAGATCGTTTTATGGAGGAAGGAAGACCCAACCTTGAGCGTGGGTGGCACCATCTTTAGGCTGGAGTTCTGGGCTGTATACAAAAGAGAAAGGGAATTGAATACCAGTATCTGTCACGGGCTTCTCCCTGACTGTGGATACGGTATGACCAATTGCCTTGTTTCTCTACCTTGACTTCCCTGCCTTGAACTGTGCACCAGAGTGAACCTCCTCTTCCCTTCAGTTACTTTTCTCAGGTATCCTGTCATAGCAGTGAGAAAAGTAGCCGACACAGGGGGATTCAGAGCTTTAATGTGTCAGTGTGGCACGTACAGAGCCCTCGCTAACGGTCATGGATGTACCCAAGAATGACAGTGCTATAAATATTACAGAATTGCAAATGAGCTTCCCTGGCTTAAAGACAGGAGATGTGTACCAAGCAGAGACAGGGCACTTTGCCTGGAAAATCCCACTTTCCAGGGATGAAAGAAGAGTAACGGCCTTAGGATGAGATTAATAGGTGCTCACACAAAATGGAAAGGTTTGTAGAAAAGTTGTGGACTGTAGAAAGAGCCCCTGTGGGTTTGGAGCAGCTCACCCGGAGAAAGACACTGGAGGCTAGCACACAGTGAATGGGCCTGCTGGATGCACGGCTGTAGGTCTGGGTTTGGGCTTCTGCCGGTTCTACACCCTGCCTTGTGCTCTCTAACTCCTTGATTTCTTATTCTCCAGTCTGGTTTCATGCATCAGCCACATCATTCAAGTTGGACATGCAAACAGCTTCTTTCTTTCCTGAGCCTTGGAACGATTCCCTGACTCTGTTCTCTGCATGTCTGTGATCCTTGAACTTTAAGGGGTAGAGGCAGAAGGATATCAAGTTTGAGAACAATCTAAACCACAGAGTAAGACCCTTTCTCCCAAAACAAACATACAAGCAATGAAAACCCACACGTCTTTCACCTTTGGACAGGCAGCCCTATGTTTTACCTTGTGTATCTTTGCAGATAGAGGGAGGAGAACAGGGCTAGAAGGATTAGAGGCTTGGAATGAGGAGCCACCTCGAGCAGATGCCAGGCGAGTCCTGTCCTGTACAACAGCCAAGAGATTGGAATTTTGGGCTGATCCAGATAGTGATTGACTTGTAGGAGCTGTTTGCAAGATACCTGGGTGAGACAGTGGTGCCGGTGGCAGGAATGTCATTGAAGTAGCATTCCATGGGTCCTATGAGTCCTGAGGAGAGATGACAGCGACAGATAGACCCAGAAGAGGTGGAGGGAGAGCAGAGGAGGTGTCAGGCTGCAGAAATGGGGGGAAGTACAGTTGGGAGCCTTAGACTCATTTTCTGCTTTTGTAGATACCCATTCAGTTTTTTCTTCTTTAATGTTGCTGAGAATCAAACCCAGCACATACTAGGCAGAGCTCCCTGTCACAGGGCTGCATTCCAGTTCTGTCTGCTCTGGCTCTGTTCCAATTCCACTAATGGTCTTGAAAGCACAGGACTCATACTTATTGCAGAAGATTGGACAGGAGGCCCTGAAAGATTGTATGAAGGCCCAAGATTTCATTTCAGTCTAAACGGGGAGAGAAAGAACAAAAGAAAGGTCAAAGTTAAGCAGGCCATGCGTTGAATGATGATAACCACAGCCAGTCTTTAGACCTTTTTTTTTTTTCCTTAATGGCTTTGCCAACTTTGCAAGTACATTTTTACTATCAGATCTGGGGTATCTGAAACTGTGCTGGTGGGAGAGTAAGGCATTCATTGCATGCTGATGCAAATATTTATTAGTTTTTTTGCAGTTCATTTTATTAGTGAAATATTTTAATAAATCCTTTCTCAGAAATAATTAAATTTATCTCAAGCTTCTGCTGTAGTTTTTCATACAGGAATACTATATGACCTTCATACAGGAGGACTACATGGTCCTCATGCAGGATGACTACATGACCTTCATGCAGGAGGACTACATGACCTTCATGCAGGAGGACTACATGGCCTCCATACAGGAGGACATGAGGACTGTGTGGCCTCCATGCAGGAGGACAGGAGGATCCTATGGCCTCCATACAGGAGGACATGAGGACCCTATGGCCTCCATACAGGAGGACAGGAGGACCCCATGGCCTCCATACAGGAGGATCGCATGGCCTCCATACAGGAGGACAGGAGGACTGCATGGCCTCCATACAGGAGGACAGGAGGACTGCATGGCCTCCATACTGGAGGACTCCGTGGCCTCCATACAGGAGGACCCCGTGGCCTCTATACAGGAGGACCCCGTGGCCTCCATACAGGAGGGCTATATGGCCTCCATACAGGAGGACCCCGTGGCCTCTATACAGGAGGATCCCGTGGCCTCTATATAGGAGGGCTATATGGCCTCCATACAGGAGGACCCCGTGGCCTCTATACAGGAGGGCTATATGGCCTCCATACAGGAGGATCCCGTGGCCTCTATACAGGAGGGCTATATGGCCTCCATACAGGAGGATCCCGTGGCCTCTATACAGGAGGGCTATATGGCCTCTATACCGGAGGACCGCGTGGCCTCCATACTGGAGGGCTATATGGCCATTCCTACTTTGCCTTGCAGAAGCTGTCTTGGCAGGTGAAGGAGCTTGCAGGTGGATGTTCTCCCCTCTCAGTCTGGGCTGGAGGCTTCTGTGTCTCTCAGAGCTTTTCGTGTCTCTCGGTCCTAGCTCTTTGTGCCAGGCAATGACTGACTAGTGAGTGTTTTATTTTGTTTGTTTTTGTTTTTGTTCTTTTATCCCCTGCTACTTGTTCATTTATGCTTAACTTCCTGACACTTGCCCCTCCTTCTCGTCAATGGTGTAACACCGTGCCTCCTAAGAACTGAGTCTGACTCTTTCTCCTATCACATCGCTCCTTTCATGGTTGATAACTCTAAACTCTAAAAGTGGTTCTGAGACATGCTTCCAGTGCTCTGGAGTCATGTTCATGTTCAGATTCTAACGCTTTTAACATCCCGGTTGTGATACTTGGCGTTTGGTTTGCATTATGTTTCCTACTGTTATGCTGACACCATCTTGGTGTGTCCGGCTGACCTCATGTTCACGCTGCAGTTCAGCCTCCAGGAGCTGGGGTTGCAGGAGGGTGCTACCATTCTCCGCTCCCTCATTTAATGTTTCGTTGGGGGGTCGGATATTGGGGATTGAGCTCAGAATATTATATATGTTAAGGCCACTGACATATGCTTCAGGCTCTCTGATAATCTTAATTTTATTTTTTACTGACTTTTTGCACGTGTGTGTTCACACGTGCCTTCCTTAGCATTTGCCGGAGTGCACACATGATGGTCACGGGACAGCCTTTTGAGAGCTGGGGTGGGTCTTTTCCTGTCACATTGTTTTTGAGGCAGGGTTTTGCACTTTGGACTGTAGGTTAGCTGGCCAAGAAGCTTTGGGCTGAATTTCCTCTCTGCTTCCAGTTTCTGTAAGAGTGCTGGGGTTCCAGATGGATGCTATTGCATCCTGACTTTTACGTGGGTCTTGGGGCTTGAACACAGCCATTAGGTTTGCACGGCAGATTTCTTTACCCATTGGGCCTTCTCCCTGTCTTTTATTTATTTTAAAACAACCCTGTGTGGTAGTTGTAGCAAGAATTTTCTTTTGGTCAATGTGAAACTTGAGATTTAAAAGTTAAGCCATTTAGTGACTGTCATTTAGCTGAGCCATGTGGGTGAGGTTCAGAGTACAAAAGAATGCACCTTTTTAGTCTCCAACCTCAGAGGGCAGCTGAGAGTTAGCAGGGGTCTGAGGTATGCAATCATTATAGCACCCGAGATGAAGCTGGCCTGACCTTACTGGGAATACACAGTAGCAAGCCATATGATTAGAGAAAAGGAGCCAACAGTCAGCCACCTTGCCATTGTATATAAATCATGATCTTCCCTTGCTGATGCCTGTTAAAAGCGATGGTTATTTCCTGAGCTCTTTCTGTGATAAGTCAATTTTTTGTCTTTTATTCTTGGCTCTTTCTTTCCCCTTTTCCCTGTTACATCTCTTTTAGGTGTCTCCTTTTCTGGCTCCGGTGTTCTTTTTAAAATGTTCCAGTGCATCTCCCTGGGAAGAGTTTCAGGTGCATGCTTGAATTATTTATTGCACTGCCTGCTTTTTAGCGGTGGCTTCCCCATGAGGGTGCCATCCACAATTAACAACAGTAACAACAGTTACTAACTGATCTGAGCAGAAAACTTGCAAACATTTTGGATATTTCTTTCAAAATACAGATTTTTTTTTCCTGGTTTTTCAAGACAGGGTTTCTCTGTGTAACAGCCTTGGCTGACTTGGAACTCACTCTGTAGATCAGGCTGGCCTTGAACTCACAGAGATCCACCTGCCTCTGCCTCCCAGGTGCTGGGATTAAAGACATGAGCCACCACCGCCTGGCTTCAAAATGCAAGATATTTATATAAACATAGATACCCATCTGGGTATACCTATTTCAGGACCCCAGGCCACCCAAAATAATTTTTGTCGTGAGCCATAGAAAAGCTCTTGGCTTTATTGATTTACTTATAATTTTTGGTATGCTGGAGGAGGGAGAGATAGCTCAAGGGACAGAGTACCTGCTGGAAAAGCATTAGGACCTGAGTTTGGATCCCCAGCACCCCTGTAAATTCAGCTACAGTGGCATGCTCCTGTAATCTTAGCAGTGGGATAGTGGAGTGGGGAGAGAGGTGTATCCCTGGAGCTCACTGGTCAGCCATTAACCCAAATTAGTGAGCTGCTGGTTCAGTAAGAGACCCTGCCTCAAAAAATAGAGGAACTCAATAGAGGAAGACACTCATGGCAGTCTATGGCCTCTATGACACATACACCGCCTGCATGGGCACACATAACTTGTATGTGTGCATGTGTGTGTACTCATTTTATAGGCATATGTGGTTGAGAGGTCATACACTCTACAACTTCAGAGTACCACTTAACACTCTGCCCAACTGTGTGGAGAAGTCTGTATACCCTGTGGAATGATGCACAGTTGATTCTCATTTGCAGTAGCAAATAATTATCAGATACTGAGCTGATGTTATTAGGAGAAATGCAGTCTTGGACTTGTGTTTCTTTCTGGCCTGGGGTGGCTTCTGATCTCATACTTGTAGCTGATCAATACCCAGCCTCGTTTTATGTATTTTGCCTAACAACACTTGTTTTCTATACATTGCTATTCATTATCACTGAACGTATGGCCCGACAGCACACTCCAGTTCATGCCTGAAAGAAGCTATCTAACGCGCGTGCTTTCTCTAGAAGACACACACGACCTCTTGTACTTGGGAGCCCAAAATAGCTCTTCACTGCTTCACTTTCTAATTTCTAAAAGGTTTGTGAACATCCTTCACACTTGCCTAACAAAATATCCAAGAGGAGGTTGCATTACACTAACCTATATCTTCGCCCTTGTGCTTGGTTTACCTAGTTAACAGCAGTTATTTAAAGCACATGGGTCACTGGCTGAGATTTGTTATTTGGAGATATTAGATGATATATATCCATAACTATAGCTATCTATCTACCTATCATCTATCTATCTATCTATCTATCTATCTATCTATCTATCTATCTATCTATCATCTGTCTGTCTATCTATCTACCTATCATCTGTCTATCTATCTATCTATCAATCAATCAATCATCTGTCTATCTATCTATCTTTCATCTATCTATTCTCTAGAAGACACACACGACCTCTTGTACTTGGGAGCCCAAAATAGCTCTTCACTGCTGTGTCTGGGGCCACTTCAAAGTCATCATCAACAGCCACAAACAGAGCAGAATGTGACATCCCAAAGACTGCAAAGAGGTCATGTGCATCCAGCACGAGGGCTAAAGCAAGAAACCAGAGTGTTGCCTGGTGTGACGTCCGTTTGGGAACATGTGTGAATTTGGGAGACTCAGTTTTTCCTATTTTACTGTATAAGCACGCCAGTGCCACAAAAAAGGGCTGTAAGTATTGATTTTAGTCTTCAAGTACGTTTTAGTTTATAGGTGAATCCATAAATATGGAATCAACAAGTAATGAGGATCTGCTGTACTTTTTTAAGATGAGAGCTGTGTGTGCCCAGAGGCGGTGTGGGCTGACTTAGTGGAATAAGATTGTAGCGCTCCAGAGCTGGAAGCCCCTTGATGTTGAGACAATTCCTCTCATTATTCCAACCCTGCTGAGGAAGAAAGGGATGCCATGACTTGGTGACGACCACAGGAAGTTAGTGGCAGCAGGCATTTGAGTTGGGAAGCATTTGGACACTGTGCTGTCCTGCCCTCTCTGTGTGTCACTGGGAGAATTGACACAGGACCAGCTGGAACTGTTACACTGATTTCACTAGCTCTCCTTGGCAGGGTTTCTTACCCTGTCTTCCCAACTCCTCAACCAGGAAGCTTTCTTTGTGTCTGACAGGAAGCCTTTGGGCTTCTCATGGTGCTGAGATCAAATGCAAGGCCTGGGGCTTGCTAGCTGAGGGGAATTGCTTTTTGCTTTTCTCTTGGATACCGGCTCTGGGCGGGTTAGTGATACATAGAGAGACAGACATCCACAGGGACAGTCACTGAGGCCTGGGTGCCAGTGCACACAGGTGAAGCAGGCTTCTGAGCCAGAACAGAGAAGAGGTCATCCAAGATATCTTCACAGTTTGGTCTCGAGAAGCTTCTCATGTTGACCACCTAGATAGGATTTTCTGGGCCCCAAAGGGCTCGACTGAGCTTATGTGACTTTTGTCATTCTTTAATTCATTTTCTCCCCCTCTGGAAAAGGAAAAAAGTGAAACTCTTGACAGTCTAATGCCATCTCTTACCTGGCCAGAAGAAAGTGTCCAGTGGCTCTTTATAGGGTCTGCCATTTACAGGGGGTCATATTGAATCAATTCTTACTTATCAAATCTTAGGTGAGATACTCTCTTTGGTTATATTGATATCTATGTTTGTGTGCATATTAACAATTGCATAGGTAGGTATTACTTTTAAACATAAAGAAAAGATATTTTACTGTATAGCTTTCCTTGTTGGAGGGTATAGATTTTTTTAATTGTTGATTGCTAATACTGTTTCTCTACCTCTTGACTCTTCATCCCCAAGTAGTGAGACTGTCCTCTCTTAGACATGTTAGTGACTGTATAGTAGTTACAAGAGGTTACTTTGTGGTTAGTAGGATTGGGTACTAACCCTCTCTCACTGCCACCTTGGGCACACCTGAGGCTTCCCATTCCAGTGGAGCAGGTATTAGAACATGAACCTCAGTTGATGGTTTAGAGAGTTGATACCAGCAATAGAATCAAGTGCCCAGTGGCAGTGCTTGGTACAGGCAGAAGGTCTGTGAGTGTTTTTATTGGTGGTAGCCAGTGGCCAGTAGGTTCCTGATGTCATTGGTAATGCATATGCTTGGAGCGTGCTGGTGTTCTTTAAGGCAGGAACTTCCAGGCTTGGCCTGGCCAATTAGTACCACTCCTTCCTTCTACAGGTGGTGTCAGATGGCCTGGCAACTTTACCTTCAGGTTTACTGGAGGTGCTGATGTCACAGTGCTGTTCCCTAGCCCTGCATAGTCTCGTCCTGGGCAGCACCAGTGGTCATCACGTCCAGTGAACACCTCTCTGGTTGGAAATTTTATTTTGCCCACATGGAGAGCTTAGCCGGAAAAAATAACTGCGACAAGGAGCAGCTGAGGTCCAGGGCCCAGAACTGTGAACTGAGTCTAGTGGGCTCCCTGCCAGTATCTGGTGAGGATGTGGTCAGAGGATCTGAGAGAACTCACCAGGGGTCCGCAGTATCACAGGTAAGCCAGACTTTCATCCAGGATGTGTACAGAGGATATATCCAGTGGGTGAGGCAATGCCTTTGAACCAAATAATCTTATAGTCTGCTTTCATAATCAGGATTGATTTGTTTCTGCCTGGATAAAAAGATCACAATTGTTATGTAATAATTCCCTGTGGCCTGCCACCCCGATCTCCTGGATGAATGACTTAATCTCTCTGAGCCTCGATTGCTCTTTCCATATAGGGAGAATATTTTTGGTTCTTATTTCCTAGGGCCATTCCAAGGATTTAATGAGATGGTTATGGGAAAATGAATGCATGTATGGTGATGTTCGTTCACAGCTTAGCACAGTGCCTACCTAGTATCGCAGTGAACATTTGATGATTGTTAGCGGTTATTTAAGCTGCCATTGCCCTGTAGTTGTAATGCAGTTGTTGGCAGGAGGCCTCCTTTGCCTTAAGTAAGCACCAAATGCTGAAGCACCCTCTACTCCTGGTTCCCGTGGTTTCTAAGTGCCCGCACATGTGTACGTGTGCATGTAGGCCTGTGCGTGTATGTGCCTTAGACTAATCATGTTTGGTAGGGCTTGCAGAAAGTTCCAACTGAGGAAAGTTCTCCAGTGTTCTTTGGAGGTAAGTGCCCATCTACATTCTAAAACAAAGCGCTGCCTTGCATGTGTTGTCACGGTGATGGCAGAAGGCAGCAGGCAGGCCTTGGTCCCTTGGACTGGGGGTGTGATGCTATGACAAGCAAATGCAGGGACTTGTAGAAAGAACTTGGGTCACAGCCAAAAATGGAATTGCTGTTGCTTGGACAGGGAAATCCGAGGGTGTACATGATCTGATCGATTTCCAAAGGTTTTCTCCTGTTTGTGTTTGGACTTCCCCTCCTACAGGTTATGCTTTTTAAAAGACCCATTTTGGTGTACAAAAGCATTTGCTAGGAGACCTGTGACAGCCTTAATTTGATTTTGCCCTTTAGCTCCTGCTTCCACTGGTTTACCCTTTCTGTCTAATAACACTGCTTTGGATTCTGAATTCTGAAGTCTGTTCCACAGTGGGGTGCTGTGTTGGCGGGGAAGACTATGGGGTGTGGAATGGTGAGAAGGTACTGAGCCCTGAGTGCTTCATTAGCATAAATGAAACAATTCTTTTTAATTTCTAAAAGGTTTGTGAACATCCTTCACACTTGCATAACAAAATATCCAAGAGGAGGTTGCATTACGCTAACCTATATCTTCGCCCTTGTGCTTGGTTTACCTAGTTAACAGCAGTTATTTAAAGCACGTGGGTCACTGGCTGAGATTTGTTATTTGGAGATATTAGATGATATATATCCATAACTATAGCTATCTATCTACCTATCATCTATCTATCTATCTATCTATCTATCTATCTATCTATCTATCTATCTATCATCTGTCTATCTATCTATCTACCTATCATCTGTCTATCTGTCTATCAATCATCTATCTATCTATATCTATCTATCTATCTATCTATCTATCTATCTATCTATCTATCTATCTATCTATCATCTGTCTATCTATCTATCATCTGTCTATCTATATCTATCTATCTATCTATCATCTGTCTATCTATCTATCTATCATCTGTCTATCTATCTATGGTTTTTCATACAGGTTTGGGTTTTCATGCAGGATCTTTCTGTGTAGCGCTGATAGTACTAGAACTTGCTTTGTAGATCAGGCTGTCCTTGAATGCAAGGAAATCTGTTGGACTTAAAGGCAGATGCCATCACCCGTGGCTTGCATATGGCCTACAGCCCCCTTGATTCATTGATTTGGCATTTTTTTTCTTTAATTGTCAGAAAAACCTCAACAGAGTTGAGCTTTTTGTATAACTCTTCTACAGTTTTATTTTTACCTTTTTTCCCCCTGAAACTGCAAACTGATATAAGGGAATGGTTTAATGACTCCCAATGTATTAATGCTATCTATTAATTCATAGCCTGTTTATTTAATCTCTATCTTACCCACACATATAGAGGGTAATTTAAAAATCTAGCCGAGATGATGCTCTCATAACATTTCCCTAATAACCTTAGATATTTATTATGCTAAAAATTTAAATTGTGGTTATTTTTCTTTGTTTTTAAGGATTTGTTACAGGTCCAGCTATTCTGATTGCTCTATTCTATATGTCATTTATCTCTTTAATGAAAGTTCTAGTTTCATTTAATTGTGTGTTTCCCATGCCCTCTGTGAGAACTGGGCTAGATTCCCAACCTCTTCAGCCACGTTTTCACACAGAGTTCCACTTTCCTCCTTTGTAAATTTATAATGTTGAGTTAGATTATTTTTAAGGTCATTTATGGTTGTCAAGTTTTGGGGAGAGATGGGTGGGGGAAGAAACATTTTGACCTTTTTCTGTGAGAAAGGAAGTATTTTTTGTTGTTTTTTAGAATGGACAAAACTTAGAGCTGAAGATTAAATGTTGGATGATGGTTTGGGAGGTCCTTTTAGAGATGATTTTAGAAGAAACTGTACGATCAGAGAAGTTAGAGTTGGACTTTTAATCTATTGATCACATATGCTATTCTTGTTACCTTTATGGAGTGAGTGTGGTCCAGTGATGAACTGAAGTGAGTCCTGGAGGGGAAAAAAACCCACTTTTATTTCAAATTTCAGTTAGAAAACAATGGAGGGATTAAATTGCTAGTTTAGATCAACTCTCCCATTTAAAAAAAAAAAAACTAGAAAGGCTGGAGAGATGGTACAGTGGCCGTTAATGGTGCTTGCTGCTCTCCAGAGGATGTGAGCTCAGTTCCCAGAACTCTCACTGGATGACTACCTACCTACAACTCCAGCTCAGGGGTCCAATGCTCTCTCCTGGTCTCAAGGGCATCCATACACATGAGGCGTGTATGCACGTACGTATGTACACAAAATTAAAAATAAGATAAATCTTAAAAAGCAGCTTCAGTTTAAAAACATGGATGACCTGTTAAGAGAAGTTAGAGACGCAAGATGTAGGAGAGAAAGGACTCAAAATCATTAGTTGGGAGAAGAACCAAGCACACACACACATTTCTCTCCCCTTTGAAGAGCAATTTAAAAATGACATTGGTGTGCAGAAGACTTAGTAGTGCTCATTTTGGCCCAGTTTAGTGGTGAGTGTTTTCGCCTTTGCCTTTTTCAACTCGGCAGTGCAAATCACAAATTTTGGATTCAGGACATTACCTCCCCAGGGGCAGGAGATCTCATCATCTCTCTCACTGTACATGGTCCTGACGGCCTTCCCCGAGTTCACCAGAGAGCCTTTGTCTTCCAGATTAACCTGCTTGAGGGTAACCATGATGCATGTTTTACTGTGGACCAGATGCTCAATCTGGCCTTTTTGATGATCTAGTACGGACCTCCATCTTGGCCTCCTTGATGATGTAGTAGGTACCTCCATCTTGCCATGCATGGCAGGCAGGAAACCCACCAGCTTGATAAGGTCTCCATTATGTGTCATCACTACAAGCTGAGCCTTCTTGTTCTCTACCAAGGTAGTGACTGTGTTGACCCTGGCTAGAAGGACAGGTGGTCCCTTAGTATGGATGGCCGCTTTGCCAGCAGCTTTTCTTCTCAGCATGGGCCAGTATCGCTTTGCCTTCTTTTGCTTTGTCTCTCACTTGTGGACAAGTCTAAGCAGCTGCTTAGTGGCTTGATGGCCCATGGTTAATGGAAGGAGGTAACTTTGGGGTCCTTTTGGGGGAATAACCCTTTGCTACAGCAGCAGAATGTGGTGGGGCCATTCGACAAAAAGTCTTTTTACGGCTGAGTGGTCTGTTCAGGGCCAAAGTTCTTAAGCTTTTTCTCAAGCAGAGGCTTTGCCGCCTTTTTGACCTCCTCTTTCCACACACAGCAGGGCCTAGACCACTTTCCTCTTGTCCTGCAATCTAGATCAGCTGTGGGGGAGCTCAGTACATAGATTTAGTATACGGGAGGTCAGTGGAATGGAATCTGGACCTTCCTGGAACGTAGACAAGTAAAATGCCCCAGATTTCAATTTGAGAACATGCAAGGTTGTCCTTTTAGATGTAAGAGTGAGCAGATAAGGGATTTGTTCCTCAAAAACTGAGTTGAACCTCAGTCTGGTCAGTCTAGATCCATGGTTCTCAACCTGTGGGTCATGATACCCTTGGGACTTATATTCAGATACCCTACATTAGAATTCATAACAATAACAAAACTACAGCTATAAAGTAGCAAAGAAATAACTTCTGATACACTAGGAGGAACTGTAGTAAAGGGTCACAGCATTAGGAAGGTTGAGAGTCACAGGTCTAGAGAGATTAGGGCTGTCCACTGGAAGCAGATGGCACCATCCAGGATGCTGTCAGGTTAAATAACTCATGTACCTTCTTAAAATTTCCTGTACTTCAACAAAAATAGCCAGACACCATGAAAGGACAGTATATTATGTGAAAAATAAATGGAAAAATACAGTAGAAGACCCAGCGGGTTACAGATAAGAAAACCAATCATCAACTGTACTTTTAAAATTATTAAAATTAGTATATTTTTATTACTACATTTTATTTTATGCTTTTCTCATTGCTCTAACAAAATACCATAGAGTAGCTGCTCAAATAAAGAGGAAGGATTCATGTTGCCTCATTGTTGGAGAGGATGGCAGTCAGGGCTTTAGGTAGCTGATCATGCTTATAGTATCTGCAGACGCAGAGCAGAGAGAGGCGAGTGCCTGCGCTCTGGCCAGCCTTTCTCTGTGTTGTTTTGTCTAGCACTCCAGCCCATAGGTTGATGCTGCACACGTTCACGGTGGGTTTTCTTCCTCAGTTAATCCTGTTAGGAACACTCTTCAGATACTTCCAGAGGTGTGCATGTTTCCTAGGTAAACCTGAGTCCATTCAGGTTGGCAATAAAGATTAACCGTTATGGCGATGAAGCATTTAGAACAGCGGAAATTGAGACGACTGGAAATGAAGAACTCAGTGAAATGATGAGCTAAAGTTAAAGATTCAGTGAAGAGTTTTATGGTAGATTTAACACATCCAAAGAGAAACGTCATGAGCTTTCCCTTCCTCCCACTCAGTATGTTTATAAAAAGAATTTTAAATTACGGAATATTATATACTGAAAAGTACTGAGAATAGCAGAGTAGGCCTCCATGTTCCCATGGTCTAGCGTCAATAACTTCTAAGCTAAGGTTGAACTGTCTTTGTCCACATGCGCCACCTCCCGCTGAGCTCTGATGCCACCATCACACGTCACATCCTTTCATCTCTAATTCATACAATGTTGTCATCACAATATTTGTTGATTTCCAGTGTTGACTTTATTAATGTGATCATATGAATATTGAATGGGAGTTCATTGATTTATTGTGTAACTTTTTTTGGACTTAATGATTCTATCCTGATTGTTTAACTTCCTACATATGCATTGCTATAATTCATTCCTCATCCTCTGACCAAATTCTTGTGTTGGTATCAGTACGGTTCCAAACTTCAGATGTTCTGATGGTCCCGTTTTCTCTAACTGTTCTGTGAGATCCCCCCCCCACACTTCAGTGTCTCAGGTTTTTGTTTTTTGTTTTTTCTTTTCTGGGACTGTAAGAGAACTGTTTCTCATGGCTCTTTCCTCATGTGCCCTCCTGCACTGAATGCCAAGTGTGGGATCCGTGGTTTCCACTGTCTTAGTGTGCGTACCAAGCTCAGAAGAGCCACTACTTTCATGTGTCCTTGGAGGGAAGGTGAGTTAGTTATGCTCTCCAACTATCTTGGTCTACCTTTAATCTTAATTAATATGAAAGATATGAAGGCTGGCTTAGCCTTTCAGGTTACGATTTCTGTGAAGCCGCTGAAGAATTTTTCCATTGTGTTCTTCCTCCCACTGTTAGTCGGAGGGTGTATACTATTGTGATTAACAATCTAAAACCTTCTGGAATATTCAGGACTTTTATCTTTAGTTCTCTGAAATTTCGTGATATTATACTGTGGTACTTTTTTATCTACCATGCAAAGAACATTAGAGCCTCTCAGTTGTCCCCTTCAGTGTGAAAATACATTACAACTCTGATCTCTCTCTTCTCTCCATCTTCTTTGGTCCATTCTTCAGGATGAGAATCTATCTTGACTTCTTTTTTTTCCTCATCTTCCCTCTCATGTAGCACTGTTGATTCCTTTGAATCAAAATTAGAATAAGACATGCTTTTTAATGGTTTCAACAGTTCATGGACTTGTAAAATTCTGACCTCAATTTTAGAGAAAGAAAGGCCTTATGAACTGATAAAATAATTTTGCATGGACAGTGAATGAGCAGTTAGAGAGTAGAACTTGAGTGTGAATTGTTTTGTCAATGCATGAAGGTAAATCAAACGACTTCAGGGGACAGCACAAAGGCTCAGTGGGTAAAGGCACTTGCTTGTAAGTCTGCTGATCTGTGTCCAGCCCCTGGAACTCACAGTGGAAGGAGAGTAAGAACAGGAGTTCCCAAAGGTTGTCTCCTGACCTACACACAGACACACAGACACAGATGCACAGACACAGAACCCCCCCCCACCATCGCATGTGCACAGCTGCATTTGCACACAAAATAGTAATAAATAAAATATATAGAAATTGCCTTCACTATCACGCAAACTTGGTTTTGATTCTGGCTTTGACATCTCTGGTTTCTAAGGGGAAGTCTTATGTCCTCTGCAAGTCTCTAACATAAAATGGAAACAACAGTCGCATTCATCAGATACTAATTTAAGTATGATAGCATGTGTCGACAGCCTTTACCCTTGAAGCTGGCTTGGATGAAGAGAGCATCTAACAAGTGGTAACTGCTTAGGGGAAATGGAATGTCAAATGACTCTTGAAGTCTTTCTCTGGTTCTGCCTCTTTCTGTCTCTGTGATGTTTAAGATAGTTTTCTTCAGGTTGGGCTTTAAGTTTAAAACTGAGATACCATCTCTCTCTTGGGTACCCACTTGGGTTGCACTGGGTGCAACAGGATGCTATGAGCAGCTCCCCGCTCTGTAAGCATTTGGCTAAGTGTAATTAAGGTGAAGGAATACTGCAGCTATCAGTCACTGGACCTTTTCTTCTTCTCAGCCTGCACCTTATGGTATTTTCCTGGGCTGGCCTTTTCTTGACAGCTTCTATCTAATTGCCTATAGTGATAATTTCCATGTATTCATGGAGTGTCATCTGGAGGTGACCTTGGAAGAATTAAGAATTAAAATCAGCTGCCTTGTCTAGAACACCATATAAAGAAAATGCAGTTGCTTTATTCCAAATCCCAAGATACTCAGCTATTGGGGGTATTTGGTTTATTTCTTTATAACAGCATAGAAATTACTTTTTTTTTTTTTTTTTTTTACATTGGCGAGCAATATGGTGATGGAGCCTCACATGCTTTTGGAACTGAAAAGTAGCTTAGGGACTATGTGATTAAATTTTTTAATTTTATTGATGAAGAAATTAAGCTAGAGAAAAGCTGATACTTGTCCAAGACACAGCTGTGAACTAGCGAAGCCAAAGAAAATAGCTGTGTCTCTTAAATTTCAGTAGACGCGCTACTGTGTTGAGATGTGTGTATGTGTATATATGTATATGTATTGCCAGTGACAAACCAGAGTAGATCAGGTCGAATCCATTCAAAGGGTTTTCTAAACAAGTTATCTGAATTATGCAAGAAAATTAAAAAAATATCATCAGTGCATTGGGATTTGATAAGCATTTTTGAGTTTCTAAATTAACACCCTAATTTTCATATGCTACAGGGCTATTAATTATGTATCTCTTTTTAATTATTTAACTCAAAATGTATCTAAAGCATCATTTTCTCCCATTTTGAGAATTTCAGTGATCACTGCTGTTAGTTTATGGAACATGGTCACGAATATTCAGTAGCTTGCCCAGATAACTGACCTCTTTTGGTGGGTACCTTCTTCAGGAGGGTCCACCCACTTCCTGAAATTTGTTGTTACAAATCATAGTGACTGTGAATGAAAACACAGGGTTTTGTAAAGTCCTGTGAAATTCAAGGAAGTCACATACCGGTAAATCTAGGAGACATTCCTCTGATTGGCAGCAGAAGGCTCCAGCTCCCCACACCTTTTTTTTTTTTTTTTTTTTAAATAATAGGTTTGAGAAATAGTTTTCTTTTGAGAACTCACAATCCAAAAATGCAATTCATACTCTTTGGTGGTTGGGCATTTTTCAATATGCACCGACTCAAAGTCCAGATCTGGAATTCCATTGCTTTCTTTGTGTGCTAGCCTTCTGCAGAGGCATGGTAACTGCTTGATTCTGGAAGTGGCAGAATTGGGGCAGTGCCCACAGAGCAGAAAGTCTCACAGTGAGGGCTATGCTTTAACCAATCGGCCCAAGGGCCTGAACATCCTTAGCTGCAGATGTGCTGGGAGAGTTTGAAACTTTGGGTTTGTGCTTGCTCCTGCTCCATTTCGGTTGTTGCTGAGGTGTTTGCATTTCTCTGTCCTCTATGACCCCTTGTGCTGCTACCAGAGTGCAGAGTCTAGCTGTGAAGGAGGATGAACAGAGCCTTCTAAACAGCTCCTCCTACACCTTTCTTCTCTCCCCTTACAGGAAGCCAGCCCAGGTCTCCCTCCAGACTGTGTCTGTGTACAGTCATACATTTTGCTCCGTGAGTAGGAACATGATATAGAAACAGCTGTGAGCTTTGACTTTTCATGTACTATTTCTTATCATGACATATAGCTAATGTCTACATGTTCCATCTTAGAGACGGTTGTCTCATTTTTATTCGGTTTTCTTACACATTTTGCTCTCTTCCTCAGGCAGCATTCTTGCTGAAAGGCATCTCCCACTTCAGTATGCACTGCCTAGAGGGCTGCTTTTTCTAACCTATCTGTCACTACCTGCTCCTCCCCGTATCCTCTCAGCATATGAGAGGTGGTGCGTGTTTGTGTGTTTGCCAAAGTCAGAGCTGCCGTGGTGGCTCCAGGAAGCAGTGGAGTGTGGCCAAGTGACTGGGTGGTGGGGTACTGTCAGTGGCGAACCCTTAGACTGGACACAATGAAGCAAAAAATCAAGATGCTTCACTGTCAGAAGTTTCAAGGTCAGTGCAGCTGCTCACTCGCTTTTCAAGTCAGGTTAACACAGGACCTCATCCTAGCAGCCTCGCGTGCTTTCCTGGGCAGGAGGAAGGTCTCAGAGCTGCTCAAGCCCGTCTCGGAAAGAGTGCACACACTCCCAGAGGAAACTGAAATGTCAGTTTCAAGGAAGCGGGCTAAACTTTAGATAAGTAGTTTTCAAGCTTCTCATAGAAGAAGGACTTGTTTTTCAAAAGAACTGACTCTACTGTCTCAAGAACGCAGAAGGGAAAAAGCCACGTGCCACGTGGGAACGTAGGTTTCTGGGGTGTTGGGATCTCGCTGGTTTTTCTCAATAATGCTAGCGGTTTGGCATCCTCTAAGAACACAAGCTTGAGAGATGGTTGACCAGATGGGATTTCTTTTCAACCAAAGCGTGTGCCTTTAGAATTGAGGTTCCCTGAAGAGTCCCTGTTTTACACATAACCTCAAACAGGAAATACCTTCCTCCCGGGCCCCCTTTTTAATGGGCCCACTTTTGCTTTGTTAAGTGGAAGGGTCTTTCTGTTGGCTGAAGATAAGATGTTAACTTTTCAGTTAACTTTTAGCTACTAAAGGAAAAAGTTAAAAGTATTCGGACTGGAGAAACTAGCTTGTAAGGGCAGCCAACATTTCTAGAAATTCCAAAGCTCATGAGATTGATTGCTTTTAGTGTTTGCTACAGCCAAATGATTAACCAGAACCCTGCAATGCGGCCTCTGAGGAGTGATTTATGTTATGAGTGCAGGGAGGATGTTTGCATAGAACCGTAAGTTTTTTTTGAGGCCCTTTAAACCTTGTTTATCTTGGGGATGGTCACTATATCCATCATTTTTCCTTCTTTTTTGTATTCCACCAGAGGCCCAAGCCAGCCTCTTCATATTTATGGGGTTCGGCGCATCAAGGCTTTCTAGGGAGTCCTACTGAGTCTGTGGCCCAGACGTGAGCTTTGGGTCTTCCCAAGTTTTTTTGCTATCACCAGTGAGGGAGTAGATTTTATGATTAATCAGTAAGAACTAAAGAAATGTAGTTCTTACAAACATATATATCATGTATATTTGGGATTTTATATATCATAATTATTTGAGATTTCAAAATGAAATATGCTGATCAACCAATGGAGTTTTCTTTCTAACACTTTTTCTCATTTTTATTATGGGTGGAAGCCTCAAGTTCTCCTACATTGAAATAGGATGTTTTATTTCATTTTTTAAATTATTTTTTTTTTACACACTAATCCCAGTTCCCACTCCCTCCCTGCATCCCATTCCCTCCACCTCCCTCCCCGCTTAAAAAAATTCTTGATGAGGACCAGGCAGGGTAACACAAACCTTTAATGTCAGCACGTAGGAGGCAGAGTTAGGTAGATCTCTGTGAGGTTAAGGCCAGCCTGGGCTACATAGTGATACCTTGCCATTAAAAAAAAAAAAGCAAAACTGAAACAACAAAAGTCAAAGAACCAGCCAAACAAAACCAGCAAATGGTTAGTGAGTACCCACGGTGTCCCATTGGGATTGCAGGTCACTGAGATCCAAAAGGCAACAGAGTGGACCCAGGGCCTGCCTTCATGAAGCCCCATTCCCGTCTTTAAGTAAGTAGCTCTAAAGAAGTTTGCTGAGAAGTCCTTTGCCCCACTCTTCCCCAAAGGCATTGTTGGAGAGAGTCAGTATGCTGCAGGGTGCAGGATCTGTCATGTTGGGGGAACTCTATTCTCTGTGTCTTCAGAGCAGAGCTAATGGGAGATGGAGAGCACAGTCCTGTTCTGGGCACAGTGACAGAGGTTCTTCAAACACAGGTAGGCACAGGAAGAAGCTGATCATCTTTAAAACATACGCCCCCTTAGGTGTAATGCCGACCTAAAAAGTGGCAGTACTCCATGGTAATTCTCTGATAACAAGCACCAAGACATTCAAAACCCGTCTGTGTGGAGATGCTGTTCTTGCTGCCAAGAGAGATGACTTTCTAAACCTTTCTCCTCTCCTCTCCTCTCCTCTCCTCTCCTCTCCTCTCCTCTCCTCTCCTCTCCTCTCCTCTCTTCCCTTCCCTTCCCCTCCCCCTCCTCCTCTCCTGTCTTCTTTTCTCTCTTCCGGTTTTCTATCAGGAGTACAAAGGCTGAGCAGCTGACCTGTACCTTCAAGAATTCTTACCTGATGTTTGAATGATGTGTTGAATATAAGAGTAGTGAACACCTTCGTTCACTTGGGCAATATGTATTTTCATCTGTGGATGGACGAATGGAATTGCACTTGGTCAATACCACTCTGAAAAGGACCAATTCTAAGCATCAGCTCGGATGCTCAGCCCTGTTCTGCCACACCGCCATATAATCTGTTGCTCCATTATGCAGTGTCTTGGGATTGATACCTTTTCTGGTGAATCCATGTATGTTTGGGGAACTATTTTTTTGCGTAGCTTTTTGCAAGATGAGGTGTGTCTGAAGGCAGTTCTGTCCTGCTCCCAGGAAGACCACAATATAAATAGGAGACTGAACTATATGGAATCAGGTAGAGTTTCTTGTCTTTGTACCTTTGTGAAAGGGTACTTAGCCCAGACACCCAGGGAGAATAACGCATATGGCAGTTTAAAATAGGACTCATATTTTAATTCAGAAATGATCTTTTAAGTCATGTCCTGTCTCTCCTCTCCGATGAAAGCAAGCATTTTGAGTTTAAGAAGTGCCCCTGCCAAGCGTGTGGCATGTACCTTTAATCCCAGGAGACGTAGAGGCAGGCAGATCTCAGTTTGAGGCTAGCCTGGTCTACAGACAGTTCTAGGGCAGGCAATGCTACATAGTGTGGCCCCTGTCTCTCTAAAACAAACCAACAACAACCAAAAACAAAACATCCGTATTTTGCACATTTTGTCTTTTTTCCTTAAGTAACAAACATTTTCTCAATAGGTCCAAAGCCAGTAACTCTCAGAGAATGCCTGATTCTGTTTTGGTGAGTCTGTGGGTACATTTATGACGGTCTCCCTGTGTGTGGAAGGACAGTGGGTATAAATACATGCTCTGCTTCTTGGCTTGGATTTAAACCAAGTTCTTGGTGGTTCTGTTCCTGGTATGACATAATTGTAATTTGATGAACATTTCTCCAGGAAACTGGTCTCATCACCTGTAGTCATGCTCCGTCTACCCTCCAGGCCTTCTCTCTTCACTGCCTAAATATAGGCTAGGGCTCTCCACTGCCTTCAATCAACCGTCATGAGCATGAACTTTCATTACTGCTTGCTGATCGTGACTGTAGTTTATCGTTCCACGGTTTCCATCCGTGTTGCATTTCCCTTCATATTCACCCAGGCTCCTCTACATTGAGTCTCCATACCCAGAGATTGGCTATGTCCCTAGATGACTTTTGTCATTGTTTTGCTTTACTAGCTTGCAGAGCCTTCTGGTACTATTCTGGCCTAAAGTCAGCTCCTCCACCTGCATGCCATGATCCGGAATGCTCAGGGACACTGTTCAGCTGTGAGCTCTGTGCAGACACAGTCCATGTCTGCATGTCTCTCTTGGAATCTGCCTTCCAGAATGGTGACAAAAGTTAGTTAGGGTTGTGTCTGCTTTTGCAGGACTCATTGAGTTATGTTCACCCTCTGAACCTTGCCAAGCTTCAGCTTGTTAGCAAGTCAAGCTGTATCGCCGTTTGTGTAATCCCACAAGTGCTTGCTTGATAGATTCAGCAATGTTTGTCAGGAAATTTTGAGAGATGGAGAATAGATAGATCTTTCCTCTTATGAGTAACACAACTATATAAATATATACCTACACACATACACATATCACATATATGATATAATACATATAGCATTTAGCACTTGAAGAGTGTTAAAGACTGTCTGCGTGTTTCATAAGGTTATCCTCCCTCTCCTCTGATATGAGGAGGTGTTATTAATTTCTAAAATGACAGTGGGGAAAAGCTGAGTAATTGTCAAGATTCTCCCACACTGAGTTCTCTCTATGTATCTTTTGTCTTTCTCTTATCTTGAATAGAGGACACTTAATACAGCTTTCATTGTACATCACTTTTAGCATTTATCCAGTAACATCTAAACAAAGTTTATGAGCCTCATGTTATTTTGGGACCTCTTTTGCTCAACTTCATCAAATATTTTACTTTAGAAATCTTTGACAGTTCTTCAGATTATTTTGAGTTAAAAAAATTATAGTGTATTTTATTTGGATAGTTGATATTATTCCTTGTGATCTTTCTTCTTCATTGCTACTTGTAACTTATGGGTTGTTTTTTCTTCTTTCTGTTTCATAAGATTACATAAATACGGGCCCGGCGATGGTGGCGCACGCCTTTAATCCCAGCACTCGGGAGGCAGAGGCAGGCGGATCTCTGTGAGTTCGAGACCAGCCTGGTCTACAAGAGCTAGTTCCAGGA
>JAQHUG010000054.1:3042431-3075460 GCA_028555095.1 Dicrostonyx torquatus | reverse complement strand
CGAAAAACCAAAAAAAAAAAAAAAAAAAAAAAAAAGATTACATAAATACGCATACCGCTATTACATGACATGGCCTTCCTTCTCAGGATGGCTCTACTCACTGTGGATTTGGTGTTTTGAGCTGTTTTATTGAAACACATAGTAAGTTACCTAGGCTCTCCTTTGTCTTCTCTTATTCTTGTGATGAGTGGTATATGCGTTAGAAGGAGTTGTAGGGATGGGATATATAACTCAGAGATTAAGAGCACTGGCTACTCTTCTAGTGTGCGTGGGTGGGAATCCTAGGACCCATACTTGCAACTAGCTGTGACTCAGGTTCTAGGGGTCCAACACCCCAACACCCTCTTCTTGCCTTTACACATCTTTGTATGCACCAGACACACAGACATACATATAGGCAAAAACACCGATAAACATAAAAATCAAACAAATAAATCCTGAACTTTGTGTAAAGGAGTGGAGACTGTGGATTCAAGTAACTTGATTTAGATAATTTTGGTCTTGATCTAAACACAGGTATCTTTTTTTTCAGGCCAAAATTTTATAAAAAAGATCTTAAAAAGAGAACGTAAAATTGTGTGGAGCTATCCGGTACGCCCAGTCAGCTGTAGACAGTACCAACACCTGCCTATCTGGATGCCTTTTCTCCAGTATTGTGCTTGCTTTGTACCTTTTAAGTCCCAGAGACTTTTGCCCGACATTTGGAAGATCAGAAAGTATTAAAACTTTCAGCTCAATTTAATTGCATTTATGTAATTATTCTCATAAATACTTGAAATAATTCTTCTTGGTATTGTTTAAAAACACATACAAAACTAGGGAAATCCATTTTTAATCTCTGTAAACTGAAACAAAAATAGACAAATTGGAAACCTTAGCAGATGGGTAATTAAAAGCAAACAAGGCTAAGTTGCCTGAGAGCTGCTGTGCATGGTTCAGGCTCCCGAGAGTGTGGATTCTATATGGAGACATCACCTGAGAGCTGCTGTGCACGGTCCAGGGTAGGGGTCCTGAGAGTGTGCATTCTGTTGGGAGATGAAATGTCTTGAACTTTGAACAGTGGATGATTGACTTCACCACAGGTCTTCTCCCATCTGTGGTCTGATGTGCTTCCTTCATCATTTTCCTGGTCCATGAGGAAGAGGGGGAATAAGATGGGAAGTGACTGTGATGGACAAGATACGGTGTTAGGTCTGTTCAATGCATCACTTCTCTCCTGGCTTCATCACATATTAAGTATGAATGTTGTTGCTTTAAGCTCTAAGGTCTTTGAGACTATGGTGTTGCTACTTTTCTATTCCTAGTGTGGTAGTTTGAAAGAAAGTGGCTACCATAGGGAGTGGCATTATTAGGAGGTGTGGCCTTGTTGGAGGAAGTTTGCCACTGTGGGCAGCAGGTTTTGAGGTCTCCTATGCTCAGGCTACACCCAGTGTGTTCAAGCTACACCCAGTATGATACATACTTCCGTTCTTTGAAGATCAGGTTGTAAGACTCTCAGCTCCTTCTCCAGCACCATGTCTGTCTTCGCACCACCATGCCCCATGATGGAGATATTGAACTGAACCTTTCAAACTCTAAGCCATCCCCAAATTAATTGTTTTTCTTTTTAAGTGACCATGGTGTCTCTTCACAGCAATAGAAATCCTAACTAAGACACCTAGCACTCAGGATAGATTGGTTTCTGGTAGGTTCTTGGTGGCTAAGGCAGAGCCTGTACAAGGCAAGGTGACTTTGGTTAAGAACCCACATGTGGACTGCTTAATTTCAAAGTAAACTAATACAATCTAAACAAAACCATGTTTGGCATGTGTTTAATACAAGAAAAATACTGTTTCTGGGCATGGTGGCACAAGCCTTTAATCCCAGCTCTTGGCAGGCAGAGGTAGGTGAGATTTTGAGTTTGAGACCAGCCTTCTATAGAGCAAGTTTCAGAGCAGCCAGGACTACATTGAGAGACCTTGTCTCAAAACACAAAACCAAAAAAAAAAAAAACAAACCCAAAACTACTGTTATAGTCTTCAAAACAAACTGAAGGAGAAAATTAAATTAACTTAATTTTCCTCCCAAGTACATTTGCAAAGACTAAAGTAAACAGTATTATTTGTAATGAAAAGCAAGTAAGCAAAGAAAAATCTAAGGCAGGGTAAGATCATAGCAAGAAAGCCGAGTTATTTCTCAAAATGATTATTTCTGGTATGACCTTCTCTTCAGCTAACTGATGAGACAATCAGTTGCTTCCTCCAGTACAGAAGCACACAGCCTTCCAGGGCTTATTTATAACCCTCCCGTGAAGAGCCAGCAGTGAAGAAGAAGGCTTAATTATGCTTTTTCCACCCAGTGCTTCCATGTGGCCAGGATGAATGTTATTCCACTTGTATCACGGTATCTTTTACATTTGAGCCAACATACCTGGCTTAAGCATCATGCCCTATGGGAAGTCAGTTTGGTAGTTTCTTGTATAGGGTGAAACCTGTGGCCTCTTGCAAAGGTGGTCAGTGAGCCATCAGTGGGATCTCTGATAGCTCATTTGGCATCAGAGAGATGCATTATGTTTCCAAAACTGTGATCTAGGAGAATTGCCAAGCAGCTAGAGTTAACAAAAAAATCTCAAACAACATCATTCTTTCATGTGGCCATCTCTCGCTTTGGGCTCTTCATGCAGGCTGCTGGCTGACTACTTCTGAAACAGAGTCTATGAATGAGTTCCTTTGCCTTAGGAACTGTTTGTTAGCTCTTGGAATCTTAGTCAACGCTTGATTTCAAGTAGTTGGCCCTTCAAAGCATGGGTGTGTACGATGGAATTGAGAAACTCTAGAACTTGACCAAGGGATCTTCAGGTTGACTTTTGTAAGCTTCATGCACACAAAGCATTTGCCAGTGTTCTGTGCCCCTTGCAGAAAAGACCGCCGCGAAGTCCTTGTGCTTCAGAGTGCTGTCTGCCTCTTTGACAGAATCTGTAATGGTGGTGGAAAACTCTTCATGGATTTTCTTCAGATCTTCGGCTAGACTAACATGACCAACCAGTTAGTAGAACTTGCTGTCCCTTTTCTTTGCTCTATGTCTCTTAGAGTGAGCACAATTTCCCCTGACCAGCACAAACAATAGTGCCTACCTAGACAATGAAGGTCACTTTTCTTTTATGTTGCTGAGAGCTTGAATTTGAGTTGTGTGTTAGCATTCCCAAAGAAGCAATTGTTTTGTTTTTTTCTTTATTACCGAAATGAGACACTGTCCCCAGGTAGCTTTGGCAGTCTACAAAATGACCTTTGTGTCACTGAGGCCTTTGCTATGATTGAATTGAGTTGACTGATTCTAAGTGTTGCATTGTTAGTGCGAAATGTCCAAGAATCACTTTGGGGACCTAGAGAAATTATGGTTTAATCTCAGTTGTTAGCCCATCATGTTGTTGCTGTGGTGACTGTCCCATGGTGTTGGTTCTAGGGCAAAAAGCCGCTGCTGGGGTCAACAGTGCAATGCCCGTCTCTTTCCTGCTGCATTTCCCCTCTGCTGCTGCTGCCCATGCAGCTGAGGGGCCGCATGCTTCCACATCTGACCTCTGAATCCCAGCAGCTCCTTTTCACCTAACCTTTGCAATCTCTCTGCGTCTCATCATCCATATACTGAAGAAGCAGTCAATGAGTTAAATACCGGTGACTATGTCAGAATCAACAGGTAAAGTATCTCCTTTACACTTTGAAATTATAGCACGTTATGATTTTAGGTTTGTGTCATGAATAAACCCAAGGCAGATGGCACTTGTGGTCTTTTGATTTTACTTCTTTGTAGCAAAAGTAAGTTTGGTTTACAGTATTGACACATATATGGACTTCTTTCCCAGAGTAAGTTCATCCTTGGAACCTCATGCCTAATTAACTATGCCACTATTGCTTTAGCCTTTAAAGATCCTACTAGATGATAGAGGCCTTGTTGATACAGAATCTAATTTTTGATTACTCCTCTGGCCATGGTGATGAAGAGGTGTCCCAAAGAGTGCTTAGAGTTGTTTGCTATTTACTGGAACTGTAATCATTAATGAGATAGCGGTTGAAGCTCTGACACTGAAGGTTGCCCTTCTCAGTCATGTATCAACAGAGCAGGGATGTGGCACCACACACAATGCTAGTGTGTTGGGGCAAAGCAGACTGAGATGTGGGCACTCAGCATTTCTCCACCCTCACACTCCCTGAAGAAAGTACAAAATGACTTTGTTCTTTGTCAGAAAGCCGTCAAGTTCAAAACACAAAGCCCTTCCTCTGATGCTCCATTTCAGGGGAGAATGAGGTACATACTGTTGGTGAGTGGGTAAAGGAGGTGGGTGTGGATGGAGTTTTTGTGGAGCAGGATGTGAGTAGCTCCACTCTATTGCACAGGACTTGAGAATAATGTAAACTGGGGCTCTTGGTTACCGGACTCTACTGGGTGCTTCTGTATAGTCATAGAAGTGGTGGAAGAAAGAGAAATTTTTGTTTGGGCTGGAACTTTTCATCGTGACTCTGTTCCAGACTGTGTGAATCAGAACTCAGAAGTCTGTAGCAGTGATTAGAAGTCTGCAAGTTGGGTATGATTTACCTTTAAAAATAATTTGGATCTAGTTTCATAATTCTTCATAGGGTATTATTGCCCTCATTCATAATCATTGAGGATGTTTTTCTCTCATGGGAGAGAGTCTCTATATTATGAATAATTTCTCTTCATCTTATTTATCCCATAGCTCAGGATAGGTGCCTGTCAGTATTAATCAGTGTGGCAATTACCACTTATTAATTGTGCCTGTGATTTGTGCTTTTATAGTTTTAATTTACCCCTTAAACTTAATTTTTCACTAGAAAGAAAGTATAGACAAATGAAGCCTGTGTAATGTCTCCATGTGTACTGAATATAACAGAGAACTCTGCTTTAAGTGGTTCTCAGTGTACAGTAGTTCCAGGGGTCATGAGCCAGAGGACTGCCAGTCACAAGTGTCAACAACAGTCTGCAGACATTTGTCCTCCAAAGTGTTCAAAACAATTGTCTCCTGCCTGCATGCCAGCTACGGAGACTTGACGGGAAAATCTGACTGTCTGGCTTACTCTGAACACTTGGAAGACTTGGAACATCAGTTCCACAGTCCATGACAGCTGATGCTCTCTGATGTGCTTCTCAGTTTTGCTCATTAGATGAGCAGGATATTCCACACAGCTGTTCCACATACACTGGAAGCTTTCTTGCTGTTTGTGTTGGGGCTGCTCTTTCTAACGAGGGAGATAAAGTGATGAGTCCTGTTATTTTTTGTGTTATATATCAGCAAGCTTTGTCCACTGTAATGTAAAATATGAAATGTATCTCTTTTAATTTAAATATTTCCTTTCATTCCTGAGATATCTTGACATCTTCATATGTATATGGAATGCACTGTTATTATATTTGTCCCTTACCACCTGCTATCCCCCTTCTTCTTTCCCTTTGAACCCCTCTTTCTTCCCACCTATCCCATTAGAGATCATGATGACCCCTTCTGTAGCAACCATTAACAGCCATCGGTCCCTCAGGAAGGTCTGTGCCTCATGGATTTCTCCTCTATCAGGGTGGAAGGTTGGAGGGCCCAATCTTGGGCAGGCATGCAAGCTGCTGTGATCATGGGTACACTGGTCAATGCCATATCTGAATGGCCGTGTTTCATGACACCCTTTTCCATCCTCCAGATTCTGGGATATTTCAATGCTTTTTTTGTGGTAGAGATGTTAAGGCTAAATCTTAATTTTTTTTTAAGTCTTAAAAATTGTCTGACAAGAAAGGGAAAGAAATAGGATTATTTTAATTAGAAGTAGCTTTTCTTTTTGATGAGCATTTGTTTTTCCAGGCTCTTAGCCACCATCTGTGTTGCTAAGGTGAGCTGCGACTCATGTCTCATCTTTGTTGGTTTCCCCTGTGTGCACAGAACGTGGATACTTGGCAAAGGCTGCTTTGGTGGGAATACCGATTGCCACATATAGATCATGTAGACACGTCCAAACTTCTCTGAGCCTTAATTCTGATCTTCTCATCAATGATGTGGTGATTGTTATAGCAACCACCTTGGAAGATTGTATTGGTGATAAGGTGGGATAATCTAGATAGGGCGGTTGGCTCAGAATGAATTAAAAAAAAAACAAACAAACCAGCTATTCTTCCTTTGTAAATAGTTTGATATGTCATTTCATTTTATTGCAAATGAAATTCTTTTTCACAGTGCCAGGGATGAAACCCAGGGTCCCACACATGCAAAGAAAGAACTCTGTTATTGAGGTGTTACTCAGAGACTGGGGTCTAACAACTTAGGCTCAACCTAGAATATCTTGGCTTCTGTCAGAGTGGTTATGGGGTTGCAACTTCAGCCCCAACTTTTGTTTTTAATTTGGCTGAAATCGTGATGCAGTGTTTGGGGCATGTTTGATACATCTGTATTACCTGTCTGAAAGGTCTAAGGTTAGGGGCTTGAGGGTAACACTGAAGAGGATTGACTTTTGGGGATGGGATTTATTAGAAGAACTATCAATATCACCAAACTACAGTATGGCAAGGGCTCTTGGGACAGCTTGGGCCCATGGAGGAGAGTGTGTGGGGGTGTCCCTTCTTTACAATTTCTGAGGAAGGGACACTGAGGCCTTTTCTGATGCCCAGATAGCAGGAAAAAGAGTTGCTGGGTATGCGTACAAGCGTTAGTATGTGTGTGGTGTCTTGCAATGTAGGGACAGAACAAGTGATCTTAAAGATGGGGCCATGGAGAAGAGAGGTTGTGCTGTGAGTGCAGAGAGAGACTGCAGGTCTCTGGGCTCGTCAGCAGCTGGTTTGCAGCACTCTGCCCCAGCAGGCACTTTCACCACCAGCCTAGAGCCGAACATTTCATTGTGGGTCTTCAGCCCTTCTCTGTGCAGATACGAGTACGGAGGTGGCGAGTGAGCCCTTTGGCAGAGGGCTGTCTTCAAGGAGTGCTTCTTTCTGAAGTGAGTTTGATGAAGGCGGATGTAAGCTTCTGCTTTCCAGTTCCTAATTCCATGACATCTCGTACCCTTTGTAGCCAGCTCTAGAGCTGTTGCCAAAAGACACACAAAGCACTGATTGAGTGATACAGAATATACTTTGTCTTTGATATGGATCATGTTTTATAATTTGAGCATTCTTTTTTTTAAAGGTTTGTTTTTTTTTTTTTTTTTTTGGATTGGGAGTGTTGATGTTGACTTGTTTGGAAGTTTACTCCTATGGCTTAAAACAATTCCATAAGCAAATGCCTTTTGACCCATCACCCACAAGATGAAGCATTAAGTTGGGAAGATGCTTTCGACAAAGGTTTAAGTCTTTCGACAAAGATCATGTCCTTCCATCTTCCTGTTTATTTTTTTTCCAGAAAAAAAAATGTTTCCAAGTGGAAAGACATAGAATTGATGCCATGAGAACTATTTCTTGGGTTTGAATTCCAGTTTCTTGGACACAAGGGATCCCATATTGCTGAGCAACCTCTGTCCATGTGAGGAACTAGGAGGCGGCTCGGTGTTGTAAACGAAGATGGAGTGTGGTGTGCCACATTTCAGGAAAATGTCCTTCTAAATGACTGCAGAAACACAAATCTATCTCAGCTCTCAGCTTTTCCATGTGGACAATCTTGTAAATTGTGCCTGGCTGCAGTTGTTATTGCTGTTGCATTCATCCCTCCTGTCACTGCCAGTTAGGTGAGTGCTTTTCATCTCTCTGATCGCTATTAGAAACCCAAGTTATTTCTCCTGAGGCTAGAAGTGTTCTCAGGGCCGGCTTCATCCTGAAGTGCCCAACAGTCTTTTCTGAAGAGAAAGGCTGTTGTTAGTCATGGTTTCAGTGCCCAACAGTCTTTTCTGAAGAGAAAGGCTGTTGTTAGTCATTGTTTCAGTGCCCTGCTGTGTTGGTGCAAGCTGGCCTGAACTGACTACAGTAGTGTGTGATCACCAAAGGAAGGGACCTTCAGAGGAGCGAGTGCCCGGACTGTTTTAATTCCTAACTGTTAGTTTGTCTAATGGCTCTTTCCCCTTTTCCAGCCTGTCCTGGAAGGGTTCCTCCTCAGTATGAGACTGTCCTGTCAACTGTGATTAAATGAGAAGCAACAGGCAAATGACAGACAGTTGTCACCACCTCTACATGGCTCCAGAAAAGCAAATGCAAATTGGAGCTGACAGAAAGACTTTGAAGCCTCTGTTCTTTTAATTGAGGCTGTTAGAAAATGCCTCACTATTAGAGAAAGTACTGTATGCCATGTGTTTCTCATTCCGTCTTTATTTAACCTTTTTTGAGTAAACTTTCTTACACAGAACAGAGACATATACTTTCTTCTCTTACATTAGAAAAGTCTATACAGTATTTATCACTATTAAAAAAAACCCTGCTTTAATTAAGTTTTAGGGTCAAAGATTTCAGATATTCCTGGGGCCAGTTAATGGAATTAGCTAATTATTGTAAAAGTTGGTAGGATTTATAATGGTTATGTTATCAAGGGTCATAATTTAGGAATTGGTTTCTTCCTCACTGGTGGGCACTTATGAAGAACTGTTTGACATAATTCTTTACCTTGCCACACAAAGAGAAACTTTCAAATTACCAGTGGACGTTAGGTTTCCAGTCTGACCCACAAACTTTTGCAATCTGTAATGGGCTGGCTTATTCTTATAAAATTCTATAATTATAATAAGGCTGTAACATTTTCTTTCTTTGGGAAGATTAATTCCAAGTCGTGATACTATGTGCAGCTTTCTACACAGCTCCAGTACTGACAGAAAGAACGATACTTTTCCCTTTGTGTGTGAACTGCGAGGAGAGGCTTGCTGCTTTCCTGCCAATCAGAGCAGATGTGGCCGTTCTAATTCCTTTTCCTCTTTCATGTGGTGACATGAGAGGACTTGTGGGGGACCTCATCTGACAGAGGTGACATCGGGAATCAACTTGTGATGTCTGGTGTCCCATGTTGCCATCTCTATGGAAGGGAGTGCACTGGTCACCTGGCTAGGACAGAAATTGGGTTCCAGCAGGCGAAGACAAATGGAAGTTCCTGTGCTGGGCAGAGGGCTGCAAAGACAACCAGTTAGAGACCCTGAGTCAGCTGACCCATGGCTGGACGATAACAGCACCGAGCTTAGTGTTAGGCAGAGGTGGTATGAAGACCAAAACCCGTAAGGGATGGCTAACTAAAAAGTGGTAAAACACATACCCTTGTGCTATTACAGATTTTACTCAGAGAGACTGCAGCTTTCCCACTTTGTGTAGTTTAGCTTGTCTCACAGATGGCTTTTAGTATGTTGAGGAATAGTTCTTCTTAATTTATTCAGAGTTTTATACAATAAGAGATGCTTATTGTAGAAATAGCAGAAATTTTAAAAAGAAAAACCTCTAGTTGTAAACTCATACCCACATTTGGAGTTTATTTTTCTCAATATCCATTTTATATTCCTTTGTAGTGCCTACCACTTAACATCTTAACTTAGCTATTTTTGTTTTAGCAATTATTTATTGTATACATATTTACATTTAGGTGTATATATGTGTGGTGTGGGTGTGTGCATGTATGCACGTTCACACATGTGTGAAGATGCATGTGTGTATGGGGGTGTCTGCATGTGGAGGTCTGAAGTTGACCTCAGTCATTCCTCCTTTAGGCAGGGTCTCTTGATGGACCTGGAAGTCCCTGTTGGCTAACCAGCTTTCTCCTGTGAACCTGTTGTCCCCATGGGCCTGATACTTGCAGGATGGACCTCCCTGTCTTTGCAAGTCAGAACCTGCCATCTCTTCAGGGAGACCCAACTTTTATGTGGGTGCTGGGATACAAACTCTGGCCTTCACATTTGGGTGGCAAGGACTTTGTGTTCTGAACCGTAGCCACAGTAAAGATACAAATGGTTTAGATCCCTGTGTACAGCTGAGGCAGTTGGAATTGAATGTGACTGATTTAAACATAGATGGCACAGTTGTGTTGTTAATCTAAAATGCTTTACAATAATTTCCTCATTCCCTTTATCATCTTTTGTGTACACGTGTGTGTGTTTAAAAATAGCATCACCTTTCTGCCTTCATCTGTGTAAACTCTCTCTCTCTCTCTCTCTCTCTCTCTCTCTCTCTCTCTCTCTCTGTGTGTGTGTGTGTGTGTGTGTGTGTGTGTAGAGTGTTTAAAAAGTAGCATTGCCTTTCTGTCTTCATCCATGTAAACTGTGTGTGTGTGTGTGTGTGTGTGTATGTGTGTGTGTGTGTGTAGGGTGTTTAAAAAGTAGCTTTGTCTTTCTGCCTTCATCTGTGTAAAACCAGTCAAAGGTCCTTCCCAAAACTTGTGCTTTCTTCAACTGATTCTTAAAACTTTCCAGAAGATCAGACTCTGCTTAGGATCTGGTCATCTGTTATTTTATTCAGGTCCAAGTCTAGGCTGTGGGAATGTGTAATCATTAAAAACGTCAGGTTTTCTGCCCTTCTCGCCTTTAGTTCTTTAAGTCAGAATATAAATTAAAAAGACAAATTCTAGGGCAATTCTCTTGATGCCCTAAAAATTCATGAGCATTAATCATGTTGGACTCCTTCCCCTGTTCCCCTCCCTTCCCCTTTCTCATTTACATCTGGGCAAGAGTTAGTTTTCTGAGCTAAAAGATGGTAAAGGTGAAAGGTGGTTTTTCTCTGACGAGGCAATTGTCTGTAACTTTCCTCATTCCCCCGTGTGCAGGAAGCAGCGTTCCTCTTCGTAGGACTGTATGATGGTAGGTGTGCTGCTGTCTCATTTTAGGAAAATGTTCTAGCAATCCTGTGCATGGCATCCATCAGTGGCTAACTTTTACTGTACCTGTGCGTTTATGTTGACTTGAGAAACCCAAATATCTTGCTGGTGAAATAAGATGATTTAGTAGATAGCACATCAAATTGGTAGGTTAGAAAACTCTAAGTTCAAATCTATTTTTTATTGGTACTGGCTTTTATTTATTTATCTATTTGTTTTTACTGTCGAAGCCTTCTGTTTACTCATCTGCCAATGACTAGCTATGGTAGACAACAGTTAAATTTCTCAATATCCGGTAATTATTGTGTAACAGACCATACCAAATACTAGCACACAGATACAATAAGCATGTGTGACTCTCCAGGAGGCATCTATGGGCCATCTGGGTCCTTTACCTGATGTGGGTCAGGCCTTTCTGGTTATGATTGGATATGCTTTGGCTCCTGCTGTCAGCTAATGGGATGTCTAGGGCTTGCTGCTGTACATGACCTCTTACTCTGGGCTAGCAGATGGCTTGTTACTGATGGAACAAGGTAACATGGTGCATTTCTTTCTGTTCAGCAGGGTCACTTGGGCTCATTCTCATGGCCCTTACACACGTGTCAAAGAGAAAGCAGATATACAGGAGACCTCTTGAAGTCTGCCAGTACCACCACATTCTGTTGGCTGAAAAAAATTTCCAGGCTAAATCAGACTCAAAAGATGCAGAAATTGAGTCCAAATCTAAGTGCAAGATGTAGAGACTCAGAAGGGTGTGGAATTAGAACCATTTTGCAGTCAACTTACTATTGGCTCTTTTGGTCTTTAACTTTTCCTTCAATCTGTGATCCTGATTGGTTCTCTGAATATTGACCAGGGAATTTGGTATGAAAAGAAACACAAATGAGAAAAATAGCTTGTAACTATATTGAAGACACTTTACCTAGTAGAAAACCATTTTCGTTTTCTAAACAAACACAAGATAACAGGTATCCCCAAAGAGTTAGAAATATTATTAACTAGATAAGCCTCATCTGTTAAAAAATTGAAAACATTTCAGACTAATCTCTTTTGGGGAAGTTGGAGACTTTGAGTTACAGTATAGAGAGAAGTAAGCATGGTCAGGAATCATCTGCTAAACCTCAAAGGCTTTGTTGTCATTGTGGAGATCAACATTAACCAGACACTTTGTTTTCTTTCTAACGCTCTACTATTTATATTCAGAAAGAGGGTAAAAGTTATTTTTATTAAGAAAGGGAAAGAAACAATTTGCTGTCAAATAATTAATCTTGAAACTTAACTTTGGCTGGGCATTGAGATACATGTTTGAAATCCTAACATTCTGGTATCAGAGGCAAGAGCATCACTGCAAATTTGAGGCTACCTTGGTGTATATAATGTGATCCTAGTCATCTAGGCCCATATATCATGAACTAACCGTAAAATAAAAACAAAACCAACCAACCAACTAAACAAGCAAATGAACACCCTTTCATTTTGCTTAAGGGAGCAGCTTTATCTTGGATATGGATTCTCCATTAATTAAATTAGTCTCACAAGAATGCTTTAATTTTTCAAGAGCTTCTACATATTTCAGGGAAATATTCCTCTGAATAAACAGGATTATTTTCAGCCACCAGAAAAGACATCTTAGCTCTTCACCAAATTCTATTTCCCCCTGTTTTAGCTTCTAGCTTCTCTTGCAGCTCAAGGTGTTATGTGAGTTCCCTCTAATGGGGTGTGAGTGGGAAAACGCGCCACTTCCTGTCCTGGTCCTTAAACTTGCTGCACTATGCTACTCCTTTCTTTCTTTCTTTCTTTCTTTCTTTCTTTCTTTCTTTCTTTCTTTCTTTCTTGCTTGCTTGCTTGCTTGCTTGCTTGCTTGCTTTTTTTCCTAGCTCATTGGGTTGGCCATAGCGGGACTTTGGTGTCCATAGGTTGACTTTGGAAGTGCCACTGTGCACCTGCATTCCTAAGCGAGGGCACAGTGTAATAGGACCTCTGCCATATAGAACATCTGTCCTTGGACATTAACCAAATGAGACATATCCCCTTACATGGGAAATCTGCGTGTTTCACAAGTAAACACTGCCCTAACAAATGTAGCAAACAGCACATTCGCTTGAAAAATCAAGGCAGGAAAGTATAATTGCTTCCTAGGTTGTTGTTTCTGTTCACTACCGTGCGAAGTTGGCTACCTCTCGTGTGTGAAAGGCTAAGCTCATTGATGATATTTCTGCTTCAGAGAGCTCTGAATTTGTTAGGAAAAACAGACTTCTAAGCAGATGACTATTCCACAGTGTACAAAGTAAAGGAATGTACCACAGAAAACTCATTATTCAGGAACTCAAACAGGATAAAATCCTTTTTCTATCGCAGTTCAGAGGTAGCTAGGCAATTTACAAGTGAGCCAAATAGCTGGCTCTCTGAAGATGGTTTAATAGCATGGATAATTGGTCGGTATTGAAAATTGTTATTATTAGATCACTTTAATTGGCAGTACTGTGTACTAGGCTCAATCTCTATCTTTAACTGTAACAACTATGTTTACAAAATACACATATATTTTTCAAGATAAAAAAACTGAGGCATACGTGGTAAGCAACATTGGTCCCCATAACTAGGATGCGAGTCACCTCGGCTTTGAGACCAGATAGCCGGAGTCTAGGCTTCTACCCACTATGCAATGCTTAGACCAGCAGGTTGATTATATACTTGACTTTGTTGACCAGAACAGACACGGGCTTACGGCTCTTGGTGGACATTTGATGTTTGAAGTGTGTTCTTTCAGCTCATAGGCTAAGGTGGTGACCTTGCACTCTGACTGATACTTGTATGCTTCATATACCATTGTATGGTCCTGTGATATCAGTGTTAGAGTTCTCTGGCATCTTGTGACTTTCTCTGATCATTGAAAGGTGGTATCAGTCCAAGAGACTGAGAGATGGACTGACATGAGATGGCTTGATGAGTGGAACGCTTATTACTATGCCAACCTAAGCATCTGTGTCGTGATCTCCAGGCCTCACATGAGAGGCTTTGCATAGTGGCACACATCTGTAATTGCAACACCAAGTCCCCTGAGGAGCCATGAATCCCTGGAGCTTGCTATCCACCTAGTCTAGCAAAATCAGTGATCTCCAGGTTCAGTGAGAGACGCTTTCTTAAAAAGGAAGGTGGAAACCAGCAGTGGTGGTGCATGCCATTAATCCTAGCACTCGACTCAGGAGACAGAGGCAGGTGGATCTCTGTGAGTTCGAGGCCAACACACACTCACCCACAACATGTATCAGAGGTAACAACTGCCCATGTGTTTTCTTCCCAAGATGATTTTGATGAGTTTTCAAGTATTTAGAACATATAGTGTTACCCTTTTCTCTATTAATGGCTTGCTTGTCCAGTGACCTTCTACTGAAGATAGACATAGTAATGAATGCCCTGTGTAGAGTCTGTGCCCTTGGACCTCTTCTGTCAGAAGCACAAGCCTTGTTTTCTGCATCTACCCTGAGTGCTTCTGCAGACAGAATCTTTAAATTCCCCTCTCTCTCTCCAGTGCTTCACGAGGGTGGGTTTCCCAGAGAGCCCCCAATGTTTTGACACTGAGTTCGTTTTGCTTTTCTTCTCTGTAATGTTCACACAGTGTGATTTGCTTAGTAAACCCTAATCTAATCTAAACTTCACATTTCTCCTCTTCTTGTTGGGCTCAATTGGAATGTGGGCAGTGCCATTTTCATTACTATCAACTAGATTTCTGCTTCATTTTTCTTGGTGTTGGACTCTTTGTCTGAGCCTTAGAACATATGTAGTTTCTAGTGCAGATAATTTTGGTTTTCCTTAAAATATTGTGACTGTGGCTCCACTTTCCCTGTTTGCCTGTGCTTAATTTTCTGTTGCAGAGAAAGGTGGCTGTTAGACCCTGCATACCCACCCCATCAGCCGCCCACTGTATACCTCTGACTTTGGAGTCAGGAGGCAAAGCAGGCACTGAAATATTTGTGGAAATCCTTTCTCCCTGGGGCCATTTCACCTGGCTAATTCTGCACGTTGTCGACTCCGTGAGGAGGTGTTGAGTGTATACTCTCTGGCACAAAAGAACAAAAGCAGGAAGCGGGCAGTGTCAGCTTACTGACGTTGGCAGCTCTTTAGTGGGAAGTTTAGATGTAAATTATGATCCACGTCGGATCTGCTGCATGCACTACAAGAAGGGGCCTGGGAGTGCAGCAAGGCTGACAAGGGAGAATTGTAAACCACAGGCCGCCCCTTTGTTCCTTGAACACAATTGCCTCGAGCCTTCAAGGATGAGTTCAGCAAATTTTTTTCAATCATCATACATTCATTATATTTGTCCAGTGATGTTCCTGAGGTCAGATGGTGAACGAAGAGCCAGAGGTTTTAATTTCCACGACTGGGTCTACTTTCCTCTAGCCCTGCTCTCTTTGGAAAACTGTCCTGCCTCTGTTCTCTGTGGCAACACCAGTTGGGGCTCCTGGAAGTCTTGGGTTGGTGCAGGGGATTGACACTCTTAGTGTCCTAAGACAGAGCTGGTATCTTGACTCTCCCGTTTATCAAGTGAAACCTTCATGATGTTACTTAATCTCTTGACTTCTGATGTCACATCTGAAGTGTGGACAGGACCGTGTGCCTTACAGGGCTGTTCAAGGATAAAATAACATGGCGAATAAATGAAGTCCCATATGGTTGTGCATTGTTGACATGAGCACAACTATGTCAAGGACTCAGGCACATAGACATGGCAAAACCATGCCCGGACGAGTCTCAGAGGCCTCCTTTAGTTTAAGTTTAAGTGCTTATTAATAATTAATCAGCAAGTACACAAAACCCAGCAACTGTTGCTCCCTCCTCTGGGATGGCTGCCTCCTGAGCTCGCCCCCCTACAAAGATCGCCCACTGACCTTCTCCTCCTGATGCACATAATAGCTTTTCTGGGTTGCAGACTAGGTGCCATCCATTGGAGTGAGTCCTCCCCTCCCATCTGAGCTTTTCTCTGTGTGTCTGTTGTTTCCAAGTGTCTGCTATTTCTTCATTCCCTCATTGACCCCAGTCAGATTTCTGGAACCGAGTCCTGCAGGACTTGGCAAAACAAGGCAGTATCTGGACATCAGCAAGGCCTTGTCTAGAACATAGTAGCTGCCCATTAAATTTTCGTTATAACTGTATTCAATGTGTGTTACCTGTAAATCGAGCCTCAGGACTGGATGATGCTGGCAAAATACCTAAAAGGCACAAAGGTGTGCTTTTGTGCAAAGACTGATCCTACTGCAATTAATGACACCATTTCATTAATTGTATTACATTATATTACATTACCGTTGGAACATTTTTCTTCTTACTATTATTTTCATGGATCAACATAAGCAATTTTGGGCTTCACCAGAGTTGTTAGTCTGTGTGGCATAGTGGGAAGAGTGAGCTTCAAAGGTGCGGCAGTATCTGGCTTTACATTCTGGTTCTTGACCTTGGAAAGACTCAGTTAACTTATTCCTAGGCTAAGAGAAGACGATAGTGTTATGTAAGTAAAACTCATTACTTATCCCTAAAGTAGAGGCAAGAGATGACATAATGCTTCTGTATACTTTTTAAGGTGTTCTCAAATGATCGTCTTGAGCGCCCACAATCTCCCAACAAGGTTTCCTGTTTCTCTACGCATCCCACCCCCAACCCCGTGCTTCGTTCAGTTGGTATTCATGTGCTTATCTGTTTGCTTGTGTGCTAGGTCTCTCTTTCCAGTGGCTTGGTGTTTGCTTTATTTGCCATTCTACTGGCATGCTGTTGGTGCTCAATAAATCTTGGCTAAATGACCAGATGAGAGATGGGACAGCCAGACAGGATGGCAGCCAGCAGCGCTGGCTCTGCTCCGTACAACCGTATCATTTATTTGTTGCTTCATTTCATATTGCTTTTTCACATCACCTGTTGTCTTGTTAATTAGCTCTTGTAAAATGGCTAATTATTTTCATATCCCCTCCAATAGGTAGTAAGGCCCTTAAGTGCCCATGCCATAGATGAGAGCTCAGAGATTGTACAGTGCATTGCATAGTAATTATTTGTTGAATAAATGAACCAGGAAAAGTAGAAGATTCTTTCTGGGGGTTTCACTAAAGATTATAACTTTGGGAACATGTCACGAGGTCAGAATGTATTTAGGATGGCCTCTCTGTTGTTTCTGTCTAGTTCTATCTATTCTACCGATTACAATGTAATCCTGATCATTGACATGTACAAAGATGAGATCAAGGGACAGCCAGATGGCTCAGTAAATAAAGGCATTTGCTGGCAAGCCTGGTGACCTGGAGTTTGATCCCCAGGACATGCCTGCTGGAAGAAGAGAACTGACTCTCTCAAGTTATCCTCTGACCTCACTAGAACAACATGTGCACATTTGCACATGCGTTCATGCGCACACATACACCTAACAAATAAATGTAACAATTTTTTTTTAAGGAAGGATGAAGCCAGATTGACCCTCTATCCTTGTCATTCTTTGTGTGCTTCTCCCAGTGGCCCATCGTGGTTCCACTTTGGACATACTCCATCCAATTATGAAGTACCTGTGCATCTCAATTTCTTTCTCAGGTCCCTGTCTTTTGGGAACTTCCCTTTACCTTCCTCTTGATTTTCAGTATCTTGGTCCCTTTCTCTCTTTTAGTTCTCTCTTTTGCTTTTAACTCTGTCTTTACTTTCCCGGTCTGTACCGTTAGCTCACTCAAGTTCACAATGGATCAGCTGCTGTTGGGTTCACGCTCTCTTTGTGGATAGCTTGAATCTACTTGGTGCTGTTTCTGCTATGTTGTAGAATTTTGAAAGTCATGGTCTCCAATCTCAGCTGGACCTCCTGCTGGGACCAATTTTTTTTTTATTGATTCTTAAAATAGTCCCTATACAATTCTGCTTTCCTGCCCACTCCTTCCAGGGAGGAAGTAGTTTTAAGTATTTTTCCCCCCTGTGGCCACAGAGCTCATGAGTGTCATAGTGAGGGTTTCAACTGGAGACTCTGGCTCTAGTGCCATTCATACTTTATTCCTGTCTCTTGTGTTTTGTATGTGCCCATGTGACCCCCACAAACACGTGGGATAGAATTTTGAAGATGTTTTTTCTTCCTGAGAAAGTTGCTGTGATGTTTAATAAAATACGAAATGTCATTATGGTATGGGTAAGAAACATCCTGTTAAAAGGCTCAGTCTCAGAAGGCAGTGCCATTTATCAGGGTTCTGGTAACTTTAGTAGGCACCAGCTGCCTTGGCTTCCTTCAGTGATGAACTACGATGTGGAAGTTTAAGCCCAATAAACCCTTTCCTCTCCAACTTGCTTTTTGGTCACAGTGATTCATTGCAACAATAGAATAACTAAGACACCATCTAACTGGAAGAAGTGAGAGAATTTTGGTTTTGGTCTCGTGGTGTTTTGTCTACTGTTTCCTGTCTCCCAGAAAGTGAAGAATAGCTTTTACCGTGTCTACTGTCACTGTGATGCTCAGCCCATGTGCATGTGACCAAGTGGGACAGACTAAGCCCGGAGTCAGAATACATATGACAAGAAGGGGATGGTGGCGTTAAGAATAGCTTCAGTTGAGGGCCTGTATGCACAGTTTAATGTTTTTATCAGATGTGTCTATTTGATCTTCTGCCATGTTTTCTTTTCTTGAGACCACTGCTGTTCAGGAGCTTTTTTTTTTTTTTTTTTATCTCCTGGTTGGAAAACAAAAAGTTAATATGTAGCCATGAAACTGTCCCCTGCAGTCCTCCACCAGAGGAACTCTCCAGCGCATCTGTGCTGCCCCGGTATTTGTCTTGCTCCTTCCTTCTTTATAGGCTTCTAATGGCACCTTGTTTCCTGTCAAATTGAATAACGACTCTTCCACCTGGCTTCAGTGTCCTCTGTAACAGCCTCACCCTGTCTCTTCACCTGCATTTCTGCTATGAAGTTCGCCATGCTTTCTTATGCCCACTCCTTTTCTCATTTTACTTCTCAGGTCTACAATAGCCTTGGTTCATTCTTCCCAGGTGAAGCCCACCAAGTCTTAATTCTGTGATGCAGGCTCCTCCTGCAGCCTTTGCTGGCCTTGACTCCTGGCTTGTAGGTGTCCTCTTCTCTTCTCACCTCCTGTCTCCCACTGTGTTTCCCTCCTTTCTGTGAGTCTCTGCCGCTTTGTCTACATGGTGCAGTGTGACTTACAGACATTTCTTGACCTTCTAGCTGCCGTTGCCATAACTGGCCTTATTGCATCAGCAATTGTAAACGTCTTACCTTGAATAAATGGTTTTAATCAAATAGAATCACCCAAGATACACCTTTATAGCCAACACATGTTATTTACAACACAGAGGAAAAGAAGGCACTTTAGAAACATTTTCAGTAGATCTGATATAAACACTGTTCTTGCTTAACCAAATAATTTAATTATGAAAACAACACATCCTTCGCGATTTCTAATTAATTCATTGATAACACTTTCTCTGACCTGGTTATAGCTGTTAAAAGGAAAACAAGTGTAGATGCTTTGGAAATTTGGCTATATTTAGCTTGGGAGATAAACTGAATTTTGAGAACACAACTTCATTGAGGTATATCAGTGGGTTAGGATCCAAAGAAAATGACTTAACTCCACTCTTACATTGAAAGTTCAATTAAAAAATAGAATCTTTTTCTTCTTTTTCTTTAGTGAAAGGAGACATGTAGTTTTAAGTTGGGTTTTTTCTTGTTGTGAATAATGTTTTGGTAGTGTTTCCCATCTTCCCATTCATTTTCTCTCTTATGGCCTTCCATTTCCCTCCCTTCTCCAAGACGTTGTGCATCCTTTTTTTTAATACTCTTTTTTTATATTTATTTATTTATTATGTATACAATATTCTGTCTGTGTGTATGTCTGCAGGCCAGAAGAGGGCACCAGACCTCATTACAGATGGTTGTGAGCCACTATGTGGTTGCTGGGAACTGAACTCAGGACCTTTGGAAGAGCAGGCAATGCTCTTAACCACTGAGCCATCTCTCCAGCCCGATGTTGTGAATCTTTAAACAGGAAGGAACTTGCAATTAGAACTGTACAACAAAATATCTCTTGAAATTATTTAGTAAAGACATGCAGTTATCATTTGCTTATTTATTTTTAGTTGTTTTTTGGAAGAGTCTAGTATGTAGCTCAAGTTGACCCCAGACTTGTCATCCTCCTGCCTCTGCTCTAAGTGTTGAGACTGTTGGCAGTGTTTAGAATCTTTTCACCTGGTGTACTTCCTTTTTATTCAACACATGTCTTTGTATAAAGTGCATAAAGTTAGAACTGTGTTTATTGATTAGTGATGGGAACAGATCCTAATAGTGAGAGCTGTTAGCTTTCCCAAGCCATTCTCATTTTGTACTGAGTACCTATTGAAAATGTTATTTTGGAGAACCATCTTGGGCAGAAGTGATAGGCTGGCTGAAACAATAAAAACAGTTCTATATTGTGCTATATTGTTTCTGCAAGTGCTAATAATTCTTACTAATGTTGCTGGCTGGCGACTATGCCTTCTCGGCTTTCAGATGGTATGGCAGGGCTCTACGTTTCTAAGTCATGTTCACCATGTCTTTTGTGTTTCCAGTGGCCCCAGTGTTTCACAGAGCAGGCAACTATATCAATGAGATCAGCATAGCAGCTTCTTTTATATTTTTCGGACCAGCCTCTGATGCTTAGCTTCTCTGAGCGAGCTTTGTGTTTTCCCGGAACTCTTTGTAAACTGAATTTTTCTTCATTCACTGTTTCAATTTAGAAATGTGTTAGTTCACTTTCTCAACTACAGGAAATCACTGTCCACTCAGGTCCCATAAATTGCCTTACTGTTTATTGAGGGTCTTCTCACATACTTATACCAATGCTTCTCTTCCACATTCGGTGTGATTTTTGGGTCCCACTTAATGAAGACTTAAATACCACTTGAATATACAAGAGGATTATGTATGTAAGCAGAAGATGTGACAGCTTGACGGGTGGCAGTACTTCTTGCCAAAGATGATAGAGTGTGCAACAGTTCCATGCCATCCCTCCTCCATGCCACAAGATCCTCTGTGTTCTGACAGAGTGACGACTACCTATCCTGGATAGAGCCAATATAGAAGGGAGGGAAAGAGAAGGAGTTTTTTCACCTAGCCATCTCACAAAAGCTGAGGATACCAGTTGTCTTGCTAGCCACATAAGCCAAGTGCTTGGCTGAGTACTCCCGGTCTTCTTCATGTAGCCTGGAGTATCATTTGTCTTAGAGATAACATGACAGGATCATAAATCTTTAATTAGACTCCTTTAAGTCCAGTAAGACGGAAAGCTGCATTAGGTCAGGCATTTCAGGCAAGAGAAGAAGTCTAAATTGTGAGCCATTTGCTTGAAGTAAAACAACCTGGGTAGGGATTGTTGGGATGGATGCTTTTGATCAGAAACAAAACATAAACCCTAAATGTAAATCACTGATTCTTCCCTTGTACCTTCAGAATAATGCATTGTGTTCATGCTCAGGTTGCGATATTACTGAGGCAGAAAGGCATTATTATATGTAGTAATGTGCTGTGAAGATTTTCATTATTGCCTCTCAGCAGGCTTGGTTTTAGGCAGAATGATGAAGTAGGGGAAGGAAGACTTGGTTACCCACTCCTTCCTGCAGCACAGCCGCTTCTCCCTGTGGGCTCCATCTTCACACTGTCTGGCCACTTAGCTCTTTATCGCATTAATTGAGGGCTATCTTTGTGGTTGTTGGGCCATGATGGTAGGGTCTCCCTCTGATAATTTTATTACTAATACTCCTGACTCTTAGTAGTGACTGCTTGATCTGTCCCTGCCTCTGAGTGTGTGCTCTACACATACTCCCTTCTTATGGACACACATGCGCGTGCGTGCACACACACACACACACACACACACACACACACACACACACACACACACACACACACACCTCCATTGCCCTGACCATGAGTTCCACTCTCTGTGTTCTTCCCTCTTTGCTGTGACACTTTTCTCCTCCCTCATTTGATATGTACCCTTGAACAAATCCTCTACACATGTGCTAGCATTCCGTAATTTAAAGCTGTTAGAGTCTTTAAGAAGACAGGTAAGTTGTTGAACAGTCTAGCCATGGTAACACTCAGTCCTACCTCCGCTAAATTCCTATCATATTGAACTCTGACCATGGCTTCTCAAAGGTGTGGATAATGGTCTCGAGTTTATGGATGAGAAGGCTGAGCGGGGAGAGACCGAGTAAATGTCTCTAAGGTCATTGGCCAGTAAAACTGTGGTTTGAGCCTGGAGTAGGCTGTGCTCTTCTCCACTCTCTGCTTTCATGAGGGGGGCGGGCAAGGAGGACAAGATCAAGGTAGAAGGAGAGAGAGGGATGAGGTGGCTGAAGTGGAGGGGCAAGGCCTTTTCTTTAGCCTTCATTTTGTCTGACTTCTGCATAGTCATAGTGAGCTTAGGAAGTCACATTGGTCTTGGTTGTGCATCGCAGAGGATGTTTAGGATAAAGGAGTGGCAGATTGGTTATTGGATGCATGAAACTAGGAAGCAGGTCTCTGTAAGGTAAAGCCTAGCTGGTTAAATTTTAAGATGGATGTATCTTTGTATTGAACAGAAAGTAATGTTGTTACCACATCTTTTCATGCATGTACATCGCACTAGATGAAATATGGATTCCCCTCCCATTTAAACAAACAAACAAACAAACAAAAGCTTTTATCTCTTGGTTCACTTAAAAGTCAAACTTATTTTCTTTGGAGCTGAGTGTATCCTCTCAGCTTTCTAGTTGCATTTCCATTCTTTCCACCTTAGACCAGCTCATTGGAGAGACTCCCAGGAGACTCGGGATGTCAGCTTCTCTGGCTGGGTGACCTGTCAGGGATGGACACACTCCCCTGCCACTGGGTGTGCTCTCCCGAATGTTGGCCATGACTGTGGGTGTCAGGCTGTCACTGTCAGGACTCCAGCACAAAACTCCTAAATTGGCCAGCTTGAGGGAGTTTAATAAAGGGATTCTTTCAAATGTTATCTTGGGGCATTCTGTAGGGAAATGGCCAGAATGGTGCAGTTCCTCAGGGCTAGTGACTATGGCGAGCCAATACTGACCTTTCATCTGAAAGGACAAGGGGAGGGGGTAATGATCCAAACCTGGTGGTTGAGAGGTTCGCTATGTTGGAGCTGTGACCTCCTGGGCAGAACTTAGTGCATGGCAGAGAGGGAGCAAGCAGGTAAGCCAGGCTCACTGGCTGCCCTCCCTCTCATCTGCACTTTCCTCCTTTGGCTCAGACCTCCTGCTTGGCCGCTCATGGGGTCCACATGAAACAGTGATAAATGGGGAAGCACAGGCTCTCTCACTCACGTGCTACAACCACACCCCTGCCAGATGCTAAGAAGGTTGTCTCTTGGCGACTGTCATTTTCCAAATCAATAGCATTGAGACCTCAGCCACTCAGACATCAGTGAGTTGAATGTCAAGTGCTGTATTGACTCTCGGGAGGATTTTTATGTTGACTTTGACCAAATTAAAAACTCTGACTTGGTTTTATGTAATTTCAAAAATAAAGGGTTCTCCCCACCCCCTGGTATTTTCCTGTTATTTGTGAAATATAGCTCCTTTTTCATATCATATCAATTTTTATAAAAATTGGCAGTGTCAGTTAAAGTACTGAGAACTAAGACATCTACAATGTTACAGAATCCTGAACCCGGAAGGAGTTTCCATTCTGTCCCACGCTCTCTTCTCTCCTCTGCATCTTCTTTCCCTCTTTCCTTCCCCACTCTCACCACCCAGTGTGTGTGCGCGTGCGTGCGTGTACGTGTGTGTTTATTTTCCTTTTAAGAGTGGGGAGTCTCTTTCTAAAGTCCTAGCAGAAGTCATCAGCAGGGAGATTTGCTTCTCAGCCTACCCCCTTTCCCACTGGGTGTAGTTGTTGGAAAGAAATTCTTTACACTGGATACATCTCAACTTGCTCTGGGTTTAACAGTTGCTCCAATTCTCCTCTCAAATGCTACACATCTTAAACTTCATCTTCCTCATGGGAAGACGTGTGAGGAAAGCCATCCCTTCACCTGATAGCACCTCATTTCTGGACTGAACATTGCCAGTTTCTCTCCCCATCCTCAAATGGCAAAGTTAATTTCAAGAATCATTTGTTGTGCCTTCAAGTGTAGGCAGAGCACTTGGTCAATTCCAGGGGAGCACACCTGAAGTTTATGGCATGTTGGGGAGAGAAATGTAAATGCCACAGTACAAGCTAGAAGGCTGTATGTTGAGTAGATGTTTAACTTACATGCTTAAGGCCTCATACAAATCACATCTGGAAATGGTGAACAGGAAAAGGACAAGGAAAGGATGCTGGGGGACCTTCCCCAGGTAGAGCGCACTCATCAGTTAGCTCATATCAGTGAATATAGTCATTCAACCTGTTCTTTGTTCTGGCTAACTTGCCATCACATCAACACTTCAGGAAGGACCTTTACTGAAGCCAACCTCCACTATGTCTAGTCTTTATGTATATGTATTGCTTTTCTTGGGTAATGAATAAAGCTCTTTTGGCCAATGGCTTAGCTGAGTAAAGCCAGGTGGGAAATCTGAACAGAGATATATATAGAGAGAGTAGGTGGAGTCAGAGATGCTATGTAGCTGCCAAAGGAGAAAGATCCCAGAACCCCATGCCACAGCCTTGTGGTGATACACAGATGAATAGAAATGGGTTAATTTAAGTTGTAAAAGTTAGTTAATAAGAAGCCTGAATTTCTGTGTGATTATTTGGGTCTGGGCAGCTGGGAAATGAACAAAAAATCTCTGGTTACACCATTCAGGCACCATATACCTCTATAGTGACGGTGAATCACCATGCCAATGCATGGAGCTGGCAGGGTTAAAGTGATGTGTGTTTATATATGAAACCACCCTCTTTGAGACAGAGTCTTGCCTTGTAGCACCGATTGACTTCAATGTCTGCTGCAGAGTCCCCTTGAAATAAGCCACTGTTTGCCTTTCAAGATATTTTTCAGGACTTGACTATTCCTACCTATCAAATGGCACCAATGTCACTGAAGCTCCGAAGCAGGAAGTCTTGTTCTGGTGTTCCACTTACTTTCACAACAAAGGCAAACTTCTTGAGAAGGTTGCTTGGAACTAGGAAACCGAACCAAGCTGGGGAAATACTGTTGTCCTCGCTGGCACTGAGTCATCAGTTCAGGGCTCTTTGGATTATTTATTTGCATTCTTTCCATCTCTCAACCTTAGGGGCTTTTTTTGATCTCTGACTCTCCACAGAGGAGCACCTGTGGTGACTTCTTCCTTTTACTGTCCAATGCCAGCAGGTAGAGTTGTGGTTTATCCTGAGACAGGCATTGCTTACAGTCTCCTCAGGCTCTGGATGAAAGAAAATGGAATTCCCCTGAATGAGTGGGAAGCATTTCATTAAAAACTTGAGTTGCAGAAAACTCTCTGTAAAGGAGAGCTTTGAAGAACCATCCTTTTCCCCACCCCAGAATGATATTCTTTGAATCATATCTCTGTAACCTTTGAATGTGTTGTGTATTCAACACTCCAAAGAAGGTAAATGAAGGAGAGATTGCAGATGGCCATTTAGCCTGAATAATTTATCTCAGGGAGTTTACCTTCATCTGGAGGCAGAATTGAAGATTAATGCTATTGAGACACTTTTTGTATGTCTTTAGGTCTAACTGGCGGTCACTGTGAGACAAATGGACATAGCTGTCATTTTTGATGGCTTTGTAAATAGCAGCAAACTCAGGGACATGCAGCGAGCAACACAGCTAGTGGAGGTTACAGTGACCCTCGCAGGATCCGTGGATAGATGTGGCTGAAAAGGTTTGACTAAAGAACACCTCTGTGTAGATGAAGGTTGTTCCCTGACTCCCGCTGATATCATTATGTTTATATTAAACTATTCAGCCAACCAACAGGTATCAAACCCTTACTATGTAAACACTCAGCCTGTAGAAATAGGAATTATTTCTACCATCTGTAGTGTTTCTAGTTTGGTGGAAGAGGTACAGAGTTAAACATGTGTCCACTTAACTGCTAATTGAGTGCATACAGCTCCCGGGCGTTGGACATGTTGGGTTATTTGAACAGACAGATGAGATCTTCAGTCTTGTGAGGCACTCAGAGAGTTAATGATTATACAAATCAAATAACCTGTGAATTATATAAGTGAAAAATTCTGTAAAACAGGACCCCAGCTTGTTATGAGGCTGGAAGGGCATAGTCACTGTGCCCATCATCGTTTTTCATTATTCCATGGGATAATTGCTGATGTAGAAACACACACAGCGACACATGTCAAGGAGAGCTTTGCCCAGCTCAGGTGGGTTCTAGAAGGGCCTTTGGGAGATGCTGCGGGAGATTAAGCCCTCTTGCTTTCAGCCAATGGCTTCTAAGATACCCGCCCAATGTGGGGCATGGTTTTCATTTTAAAAAGAGCCACAGCCGCTCTCTGAGCTAACTTGCTTCTGGCTTTCATGCTGACAGCTAGACTCGCTTTCCTGTTTGCGACCAGAGGAACGTGGTATGGGACATTTATCTGTAAGTTTTATCCCCTCCAATAAAATACCCCTTTTTAAATCAAATTGGTTAATATTGTCCTGCGACAATAGGGAGAGACAGTGTCCAGATCTTGGGAGACAAATAAGCAGTGGGGGTTGTAGGTCTCCAGCCTTCTCCTCAGGGTGGGTGTTCATATCAATCAGCAAAGCAGATTGCAGGAGAGTAGTTTTTGAGAGACTGACAGAGAGTTTGATCTGCCTCACTCTGAGTCTGAGATACTTCCTGCTATTTTGTTAGGTAGAGAGACACATGGATCTGGAGTCTAGCATGAAGATCACTTAAGATTCCTCGGCAGTATGTAGAGATGCAAACAGAAGGGGGAGGAGGGAAGTGGGGACAGAGAAGAGCTGGAAATACAGATAGGAGCAGCAGCTAGAGAAGTACAGAAGTGTGGCAGATGATGATGGGACAGGAGACACCCAGGTGTGGTTGGGTCAGTAATGTCCAGTTGTAGATGAGTCAAGCTGACTGTGGGCTACTGGGAGCTGGGTTTGGCATAGTTGTCTGCATCACCAGCATGTGCAGTTTCAAGAACCAACAAGAGAGCGGGTGGATGAAGATGCAGACATTCTGCAGAAATAATAATCACCATTTCCCAAGGTTTTGTCTTAACACAAACACTCAACCAACCAACTAACCAACCAACCAACCAACCAACTTAACCAACTATCCAGTCAGCCAGTCAACCAACCAACCAATCAACCAAACAGACAAACAACTAACCAACCTGCCTGTCAACCAAACCAACCAACCAACCAACCAACCAACCAACCAACCAACCAATAACCAACCAATCAAACAGAAACAGCTTTAAGCTAAAAAACAGAGCTATTATTACAGAAATATGAATAATCATTGGCAAGGAGGCAAGGGGGTATTAATTTCCACAGAGGGATGTTTGACCCTCCTTGAAGTCACATTACCTATGCAAATAAGTGGTCACTGTGCTCAGAAAAAGTACTCCATTATTTTTTGCTGACATTTGACTTTGCCTTGTGTTGCCTTACTTTGACGTTGAGTGATCTCTTTGGGAATTGGTGTGAATGTATGTCTTATCCTAGTTGGATTATAGGAAGCATAAAGTAGATCTTGGTTTTGGAGATGGGGTATAAGAAAGCATTATTTATTATTTGTTTCTGTACCCCTTAACATTTTTTAAAAGATTCTCCTTATGACTTTATTTTAAATTTTTATCACATTTATCCACAGCTCTAAAATGTGGCCACTGTGTTATAAGTGTTTCTAATGCATTAATTATCTAATTATTTAATTTATTAATTGAAAAATCAAACATCATCAACAGAAACCTGAAGGTGGCCAGAGTATAGAATATCAGATGGAGAGGGAGACCCACATCGACTTAGTGATATTATGATCTAGGTTGACTCATGCTAATCAAACTTCTTGCAGTGTCATGATGTGGAAGTCAACTAAGAACATCGTAGAAATGCAGAGTTGGCTTCCCAGATCTCCTTCTCAAGTCAGCCTCACATGGAATTTGAGCCACAGCGGAGTTGGAGGAGCGTTTCTCTAGGCACTTTTTAAATCATCGCATTCACTTCTCAGCCACCAACCTCTGTAGGGCAAATGGAAGTCCTCTGTGTCAGTTGGTATTCTCAGGAGAAAGAGACCCAGGAGGAGTTACCTTTATGAGGTTTTCCATACGAAATTGACTTATCAAAATGTGCAGTTGAGTAAGCAAGACCCTACCTGTAGACAGTACTCAGTTAGGTAGCCTGGAACCCCTGAGCACGAGCCAAAGTTATTTTCCAGAAATAGGAACGAAGAATAATTGTGGGCCCAGATGCTCTTTGCACTCTTGTGTGACTGGAGGAGCTCAGTTATTTTTATGTACTCCCTTGATTAGATTAGGCATGGGAAGATGGTATCAACTGATTAGGGACTTCAGTACATATACAAACCCCTCTCATAGCGGCACTTTGATTAAATAACAATGGAAGGTTTATGCATGCTTCCTATGGCTCTCTCCTCTGTCTTGGAGCCCCGCCAAGTTGGAATGAAAATTGGATCTTTATTTCTCAGCAAACAGAAGCCATGTAATTTGTCTTGGTTAATAACAGCTGGAGAATGGTACCCTGACATTCCATCTAGAACTGTGTCACCTTGTGTCTCTGGAAAGATGAAGAATCTTCACAATGTGTTGATGAGTTCAGGCAGGTCAGTGCGGCAATGACTTGTGGCTCTTGTGTCTTGTGTAGGAGGCTGTGGCAGGTGTTACACAATTAGGGCACAGGTAAAGGGAAGCCCGGGCCAGTGGACTGGAGTGGTTTACTGCAGGCAGCTGTTTTAGTGGCTTGAGCTTTGTTAAAGGAAACTTGATTTATCAAGATTCTTGCTTTGCAGACTCTAGATGGAATGTGTGTGTGCTGGGCTTTGTAGATTGAGTTGGTTGCTGGCCTTTCTAGTCAAGTGGCAGATGGTGTTTGAAGCCCTGTGTGCATGGTGCTTTTTTGTTTGTTTGTTTTTCCCTGTTTCCTTTAGAGATCTTTTAAAGCGACAAGTGAGTGTGTGGTTTTCCTAATCCAGAAAAAGTATTTGCTTGTCTTCATTGTTGGAATGCATGTAATAACGAGATGCAGCTGGGCACCTGTATTTCATACAATTTTAATATAAGAACGTATGTTATTTTGGTAAGGATGTAAACATATCTGCACCTGATGCAGATCAAGGCAACAAAAATCTTTTTGAAACTTAGTGTAATTTGCCCAATTCTCCAAAGTTAACAAAACTTGTCTTCTTATTCCAGCTCTACTGTTCTGTCCTGATGAGTCATGTTTCAATCAAGGCTTAATTTCTTTTTAAAATGTTTGGTGGTTGCTTTCTAGGTTCCCCTAATTACTGTCCTCTCTTCTAAACCTGAAGCTCATCATTGCTGTCACAGGCTTCATGGCTCCCAGAAGGGCTCAGCCCTGACGTTGAGCATCCCACAGTTGTCATGGGCAAGGGGATGTGTGTAAAATGTACTACTCTTTCATAACACCAGAAAGGTGGGGTTTCCAAAGTAAATACGTTAGGAAAATGGTGTGCAATGGCTCAGCTTCACAGAAGATTCCTATTTGCTTTTCCCTTCCACCCAAACAGCGTTGATGAATAGCTTTATTTATTTATTAGGTCTATGTGAAGCAGCTGTTGGACAGGCTGCTCAGGGAATTAAGAGCTTATGCATACTTTCCTTTTTCCTCCTAGAATTGTGAAACCTTGAGCCTGGCCTGAGGATACTAAATGTTGATCAGTTATCAGTGGTATCTGTTATAAATGCCATCTGTCCCAGGCGTCACAAACCTTTAATGGCTCTCTTACAGAAGCTCTCTATTCATCATAGAGCTTGTCACTTGTGAACTAGGTGGAAGGAAGTCTATAGTAATTTGGAGCTGGCGTACTAAGCTTGGGTCACATAGGGCTTAATAACATTTGCGAGGTCAGGACAGGCTTGAGTTCTTTCCCTGCCTCTGTAAAAATAGTTTGTTTTTTTTTTAAACAAACAAATTATTTGTTATTCAGAGCCTGTCAGCTAGACCACAGCTGAGATATGCAAAGTGACACAAATCTCTGCACAGATCATGGTGTAGCCCTGTTCTTTGGTGATTTCCCTGCAGACAGCATCAAATTTGTGTTCTGATTAATTACTTTTCTGTTACCACTCAATATATAAATAGCAAGAGGACCATTTTTGGTGGCACTTTCCCAAGGGTAAATGCCCCCAATATATCATCTATTATTTGTTTGTCTTTTTGCTCATTTTTTTCATTCCCTTACTCTATGATACTAAGATGTGTCTAAATTCTTATGTGATTTTTATTTGTATACTTTATGTCAATTTGTATTATGCTAATGTATATTCTGAGTTTCTTCAAATCAGGGAGCCTAAAGTCTCATTCTATTTATTTAGTTTTCTTTTTCTATTTATTTATTTATTATGTATACAATATTCTGTCTGTGTGTATGTCTGCAGGCCAGAAGAGGGCACCAGACCTCATTACAGATGGTCGTGAGCCACGATGTGGTTGCCGGGAATTGAACTCAGGACCTTTGGAAGAGCAGGCAATGCTCTTAACCACTGAGCCATCTCTCCAGCCCCCTATTTTTCTTTTTCTAGCACACAAAATATATATTTTTGAGCAGCTGAGCATACATAAGGAGAGTGTCCTCAGCTCTGTGTGTAAACACTGGGAGGAGGACAGTGTCCCTGCCTCCCTGGTGTTTGGAGGCCCGGGCAGAGCTGAGAAGCTTCATGAATTCTCTTTGCGATTCTGCTTCTAGAAACAAATCCTTTAGTAGGGTGATGCCTTAGGAAGCACGGTCACGGACTAATGTGAGATGGCTGGGCCTGCCGGTGTCCTGGTTACCTGGGTACCCAGAAGGATGGTGTGAGCCTCATACCTGTTCTTCCCAGTGGGAGGGATGGTGATTCATAGGCCTCATTTATAGAGGTGAGGAGGTCATCGGGCAGAGCACCAAACTGGCTCACTGCTGGTCTTGTTGGAAAGAATTACTCCATCAAACTTTGCCCCGATAGTTTGCAGCCCCAGATGTCCCTCTGCCTGCTGGATCTTATTTAGTTGCTTGGTTATTTACTATTATTACCATTTGCTAGAGTGTACTGTTGTAAAAACTGGTTCTTTATATCTCCCTCCTCCAGCCTTTTTCCCTCTCTCTGTTCCTCATCCCTTTCTCCCCCTCTTTTTCCTTCCTTCTGTACAAGATAGTGTCCAACACAGAGTACTGGCTTAATAAATGTTAACTGAATGGTTGAGAAGGAGTTCTCATTTTATTATGCCTTTGGTCTATAGCACTGCACTCCACTAGGCCGATAGCCTCAGGAGATGCTATGTGCTCAGCTGGGCCCCTTAGAATCTGTATTTTGAAGAACTAGCTTTCTGAGGGACTATATTAGAAGAGAAAGACCTTGGAGACCAAGTTCCTGTTCTCTGCCTCTTGTTCTCTGTGTCTTTGCCTCTCTGTCTGTCTGTCTGTCTGTCTGTCTCTCTCTCTCTCTGTATGTGCATCTCCAATAAAAATTTTTGTAAGCACACATTGAGAGGGAAGCCTTCTGCAAGCCAGACCAACACCATAGTCTGGGTCTTCGACATCTTCTAAAATTGTGGGCGAATCCATTTTTGTTGTTCGCATCACTCAGTCTATGGTACGTAATTATGCTAGGCAGCACAGATTAAGCAAAGCTTGAGCCATGGTGACAATGTCGTAGGCATTTTTTCTTTCCATTTTTCCTTTGTGACAGGGCCTGGCTATGTGACCCAGACTGTCCTGAAACTTCCACTCTCCTCCTGCCTCAGCCTCCACAATGCTGAGATCCCAGTCCTGGATCACCATTATCTGACTGCTTTTGTAATCCTTAACATGTTTGAATTTTGCCACATATAAATTGGATTTAATTTCCTTAGTGTTCTAAATTTTTTCCTCATTATTTCTTGTCTACTAATTTTGTCTGCCCTGTCATCTAGCTTTTGAGAGCTGACATTTTATTACTCATAGGAGTTAGCTCTGTCTGATGAATTTGAAAATTCATAAACATTTTAAAATGTTAAAGTAACATTAAAGAACATTGAAAGATTTTCTCACTTTCAGGCCTTGGAGGGTGTGTTTACATCATTTTTATATAGAAAAGTGCTCATTTATTCTCACTAGTCTCTAATCTGATCTAATCTAATCAGTTCTTTCTTTACAAAGATCATGTCTCATTAATTGTGCTATCCTTAGCATCTACAGTGGTGGGGTGTCAACTGTGGAATTCAGTATCAACTCAAAAAATTTATTGGAGGAATAACGAATGCTTTCTGGATCCATGATGATTCCCCCATCCCACCCCCAGTTTTTGATGCAAAAACTTAGAAGTCTTCAGAAAGCTTAAGTGAGTTAAGGATTTCTAGAATAGTCAGCATTTCCTCTTGGTTATTTTGCATGGTTCTCCTTGATCAAGATGTTCAAAATGAAAGCTTAGAGCTAAATTGATATGATCTCTCTTCTTTTCTGAATTGGTTTTTACAGCTTTATCTTAATGGCTTCTGTAGACAGATATTCACCACCATTATTGAGAACGACTTGTTTTGCTTTCATTCCAGCTTTTAGTATTTCCCTAGTCCCCAGAAATGCTGTATGTTGGGGCGGGGATGGGGTGTAGTGAAGAATTCAGGGTAGTGGCTTCCTTATCACAGAGGAGGCTGAAAACCTCAACACAAGTCATTTAAGCTTGGATGATAATCTTTTGATAAATGATGATAATCATTTATACTCTCTGTAGTGTATAAACAACAAATGACAAGATTGCATATATGTTGATGCTTATGGACCTTCTGAAATAGAACTTGGGAATTAAAAACTGGTTTTGGTGTAGAGAAGTCTGAGGAACAGAACAGGGTCCATGAAAAATTGGGACAAACAGCATTGAAATCTGTCTGAGAGTCCAGGGCCTGTGTGTGTCCTGGGTACTTAAAATGAAGCTTCAATAAAGACTACAAAAATTTCTCTTATCCCTTTTTTTTTCTCCAGACAACTCATTGATTTTACCTCGATAACCATACTTTTTGCCTAGCTGACTTATTACTATTATGTATGCTCAGTTTCCCTTTCCGAGTCCTGGGTTTGCAGTCTGATTCCTCCATTTGACACATGGGTGATCTTGGTCAAGTAACTGAATTCTTCTGTGCCCCAAGGCAACAAAAACACATTGGGAAATTGTGTTTAAGAATTATCCTGGACATTGA
>JAQHUG010000054.1:2979485-3040277 GCA_028555095.1 Dicrostonyx torquatus | reverse complement strand
GTAAATTTTTCTTTTAACAATAATAAAAAAAGTAAAAAACAAACAAACAAAAAAACAAAACAATGTAGTTTGTTTCTGGAGCGTAAAGATGGGATAATAACAATATAGACCAAAAGATGAAAGAGAAATCTTTTAGGGTGGGACTGAGTATCAGGTGATGTTGGTGTTTCTAGTGCATCCCCACAGGTCACCTCCAATTGCAGCAACTTCCACTGGGGACTATGAGAGGATGACTGTCCCATGGGTGCTCAGACTCACCTGACATTGGCCTTAGTTCAGTCTTATTTTAATTTTCCATTTCAGGACCTGACAGGAGCTAGCATGGCAGTAGGCAAGTGCAGCCCACAACAACAGGGTTGTTTATGTTCCAATCACTTCACCATCCCTCCACCTCACTACCCATCATCCCATCATCCCCTACCCCATCACCCTACTACCCAGCACCCCAGTACCCCAGCACTCAAGCACTCCACTGCCCCAGCACCCCAGTACCTCACCAACTCAATACCCCACTACCCCTATACCCCAGCACCCCACTGTCTCAGCACCCCACTGTCCCAGCACCCCACTGTCCCAGCACCCCCTACTCCAGCACCCCCTACCCCAGTACCTCACTGCCCCAGTACTCCACTACCCCAGCACCCCACTACCCCAGCACCCCACTGCCCCAGCACCCTATCACTCCACCTTTCCAATACCCTAATACCCCACCACCCTAGCACCCCAGCAGTTCACCACCCCTACTGTAACTATAGCATCTTGTACATCTTGGGCAATCCAGTCACATTCCCTACTCCTCTTAGAGTCCTAAAGCTAACAGCCCTGGGTGACTGAGATCTTTGCAACACACCCTGAGGTTGGCTTACTCTTCAGTTTGATCTCATTTGTTCCCCTCTGGAGCACTTATTCGTGCTTCCTACCATGTTCTTTCAAATGAGTGATCTGTATTTATGTCCTTGACCTGCTCTCAGCTTCCGCTTTGGGAGGAACCAAACATAAAGGAAAGTGAAAGAAAGTGCATAGACACCCAGGAGGTCAGCCTGCATTTGGGATGCTGTTGCTGTTCTCTGTGGCACATCGCTGCTGCTAAGATGCCTTAGAAATCTTATAATGTCTTAACTCAACGGCTTTAAAACTTCTTGAGGGCAGGGCAATTGAAACCTGCATTTTGTGCTCTCCAATTCCTATCACTTGGGAGTGGGCACACTTGTTGATGGATTGGTTCTCTAGTTGAATCTCACCAGTCCTCTTGGGGCTGTCATTCAGAGTAATCTGGTTTTTGCAGTGAGGAGCCCATGGCAAATTACAAATGAGTTCTATTAGTTTGGGGGCTTTAGTTTTTAAGAGGGGTGGCTCAGGTGATCTTTGTAGCTGAAGAACCACTGTGGTTTCTGTAAGTAATTTGTCCTTCCATGAACTGTCACTTCTGAGGTCTGCCCCCCTTATCTTGATAACCATTTATATAATGGTAAAGTTTCTTGGCTTTCTGTCTTTGATCTGTTCTTATGATAAAGAAATTAATTAGGGAGGACATGCCAGCCAGTCTGTAGACAATCATTTGTCTACAGATCGTGAAAGTATTTTTTCCACACAGTGACTGAACAAATCAGTAAAAAAATGGTCAAAATAAAGTAGAATCCATCAATGTTTTGAAACATTTAGTATTTTGAAATGTCAATTTATCTCTCTTGACTTTAATTCATTTCTTTATAAGGAGAAATGTGGGAAGATCTGTGGGTAGCCAAAGTTCTCAGACTTCTGCCTCCTAGATATATGTTCTGGCATTGACTCTCTGTCTCTGTCTCTCTCGTTCCATAACATGCAGGCAGCTGCAAGAAACATTCCCACCTGAGCTTAGATACCTATTCAATGTGAAGAAACTGGAACCTTTGGGTTCCCCTAGAGCAGTGAAATGGGACTGTCAACAGGTTTCTAGTCCCTGCCAGACCTTATTTTTGCCTTGGGTTGTTAGTTCTGTAAATAGATATAAACTTAACCCAACATGAAAAGAACTGTTTCCTGACACAGCAAGTGTGCAGCCATGAATAGTTCCCTACAGGCGCCTGGGAAGCCCGAGCCTGTGCCTATTTCAGTGCTGGCAAACAGGCCACACCTCCGTCGACTGTTCCTGCTGGCACATTCTCCCCGAGCAGCCCTGATGGTTATGAATTCTGGGCAGGTTGGAGTAGAGAAAAGAAAATAGAGAGCAACTTCTAACACACACCGCTGGCCTATCTTTCAACGTCTCCCCTGTTATTTTGAAGCTGGTAAAAGGATTGCAGTGGTACTGATGGGATCCTTCCGTGCAAGAAAGTAGCAGACCTGTGGTTTCTCAAGCCCCATGAATCACGTTTTTTTTTTTTTTCCATTTGGTTCAGATAAAGTGGTTGCCAAGGATGTTAGTGAAGCATTGGTTTGATGAAGCACCTTCCCACAAATTGCCATTTCTAATTACCCCGTGCATTTACCTCCACAGCCAGAGCTCTCAGCATCAGAGGAGCCGTTCTTCAAGGGGAGAGGACTCCTCTTCTGCAGAAAGTGATGAGAACATTGTCACTTTGAAGTTTCTGGCCTGCCCTGAGTTTATGTTTGTCTTGATTGGCTTCAGGTCTGGAAGGGAAGGTGAAAATCTGTATTTTTTTTTTCATTCCCAGATGTTTCTGTTTTCATCCACTCCCTCCTCTCAAACAGAATGAGTTCTCACCAACGGCTTGAGCTTGTCCTTATTTTTTCCTGATCCCAGATGTTTCTTACTGCAGCTGTACAGAGTGCCTCTGTCACGACTTTCATTATTTACCTGAGTGTCTGCTTCTCTGCATGGAGATCACAAACCATGTTTTATCCATTCTGGTGTTGCTGGGAAAAGCTGGTGTTTTTATAAAATAGACAAGTACTGTTGCATGAATAAAGTGTTTATTGAGACAATATTAAAATGCTGATGTTACTTTATTAGGTATCAATGCCCACAGCATGAAGAGTTTAGGAAGAACTCTAGACTTAAGGCCAACTCTTTTTTCCCCCGTGGGTTGGGACTGTTGACTGTCTTTGGATTGGACTCCCTCTGAGTTATGTTTTTCATTCTTTTGATGCTTTGACTAAAGAACTGGAGAACTGACCTTTAAAGGCCTGTTGTCAAATAAATTCTAATAACATCATAAGGTTCCCAGCTATCATCCTGTGTGTGATACACATAAATTCTAAAGTTAAGACCTGGCCAATTGCTTTTGAAAATTTCTGAAATGACAAACCAAATCACATTAACCTCAGAGACCAGTGTCTACTCACCTCAACTAATTACAAAGGCAATATTTAAGGTTTCACCTGTGAGAAACAAAGGGGGCATCTAAAGTAGGACAGCATTGAGGGTGTTACTAAGAGTTGTTGAAGGTTTCTTCTGGAGGGTCAAGTTTGAGTTTGGAGAGAAAACGAAGACAGAAAGAAAGAACCATTTGGGGAATAGCACATTCCTTGCTGTCCCTTGTAATAGGTTCAATAATACTTCATACCAGTGGGTCTCAAGTAGAAGGGACTTTGCCCTTTCCAATGCCCTCTTCCTGCTTCTGAGAATCTGGGCAATATCTGAAAACATTTTTGATCATTATAATTGGGGCGTTGCTAGAATCACCTAATGGGTAAGCTATGGATGCTGCTGATGCTGCCAAATGCATGACGTCACATAGAATAGCCTCCACCACAAAGGTACCCACTGTAAAATGTCAGTAGTTTCCTGGAAGAGAAACCTCGTAAATTAAGTATCATGTTTACGGATGGGAGAACAGAGGTTCAGTGTTCCTGGCTTGGACTTTTGAACTTAGATATTCTGATTTAGGTGTAACGGTGTCTCTTTATCACACCAGCTTGCTCGTGGATCAGTGAATATTAAACTTGAACCATGACTTTGGTAACATGTACCTCTTCAACACACCCACTAGCTAATGGGTCACTGACTATCAAATATGAATTTGGATGAGTAATTGGGGAGAGAGCTTTCTGGTTCTATTCCAAGGTTTTGTCTGGTTTGGATCACAAGGTGTTCATATTTCATCCAGCACTCAACACCTCCGAGCTGCCCTGAGAACATAGATCAGGTGAGGGTGTTAGTAGGTTACACGGTGATGATTTCCTTGTTCCTGGGGCTGAGGTCTAGGCACTGGCCTGTTTCTGATCTGCTGTGCATCCCTTACCTGTACTGCTGCTCTGTCGCTCTCTGGGTAATGACGGGTGAGACATATCTGAATACACATGTTAACGCTGGCACTGGGTGACTGGATGTGTTGGAGGAAGCCATTTTCTTCCATCCCTATAGGGTCCCCTTTCTTCATATTGTTAGTGCTGTCTGGAACTTCAGTACTGAAGTCTTCTAAATCTGACTTAGGTTAAATTATTTAAACTTTCTTTGGCGATAGACTAGTTTTATTTATTTCTGTGCCATCTAGGAATTTTATCTTGCTGTTCCAAGGCATATGGCAGAACGGTGTAAAATCAGGTGGGCCTTAAGAACTGGGACCTAAAGTGAACCAGTGACTGACTTAGAGACAGGTAACATCTAGTTAGATGTGAACTTTATAAAAGTTCACAAAAGGAACCTTGAAGATGCGATGATATTAACAATCTTGAAAGAGGAACAAGAAACCTGGGCTGTTCCAGTAGGTTCACTCACAAGATCTTTTAAATAGGAAGGCTTGTAATTGTCAGCTTTCCAGTGTGTGAACCCTGTCAACTATAGTGGTGACTGGACTGGCAACACCTGACCCCTGGTTCATTAGTGGCAAGAATATCATGGGAGTAGCCAAGTACTTTTTGTTGTATTTAAGGCCTGATTCACACACTGAAACCCATGCCTGTCACCATCATCAGGACCAAGAACTGTGGCTAGACAAGTCATAGGTCCTAGGGGACAATCTACTACTGTTATTCTGATAAGTGTGTGTAGTATCAAACTGACTCCAATGGCTTTCCTGTTTTACCCATAGGTATAACATTGGTGTAATAACAATATTGGTATATGCACCGTGTATCACTCAACTGCCATCCAAGAGATTTCTTTTCGCAGTAAATGGTGATGAACACAGAAGCTCACAATTAATCAAGATTCAGAAAATAGAACTGAAAATCTTTTTCCCTTAGACTGGAGATCTCCACATGCCCTTTACCCAAAGGCTGAGGAAAATGAACGAGACAAAAGTGTTTGAAGATGCCATGATGAAGCCCATTATTTGGTAATTTAACAAACAAAACTGATGTAGGAAGTCCTGTCTATGTGTTGCTTTTATTGATTAATGAATAAAGAAACTACCTTGGACTGTGATAGGGCAGAATAGAGCTAGGCAGGAAAGCTAAACTGAATGCCGGGAGAAAGATGGCAGAGTCAAGAGACGCCATGTAGCTGCTAGAGAAGAAATGTGCAAGGTGCCAGCTGAACCTTGTCCTTGCCAGTATGCCTCGAGTCTCGTGGTAAAATATAAAATAACAGAAATGGGTACACTTAAGCGATTGGTCAAGCAGTGATTTAAATAATATAGTTTCTGTGTGATCTGTGCAGACTGGAATGAACAGGTGGTCTCCAACACAAACCCACAATAAAAAAAAATGAGAAGTTTCATTTTTGCTCAAGGCTCTGGAGGTTTCAGTCACTGGTTGGTGAAACCTTGCTTGGGAGCTTGGAGGGAGGCAGAGAATCATGGAAGGGGTGTATGGTGGAGCCAGCCCTTCCCTCATGACATCTCCACATAGTCAGGAGAGAGATGGGAAAGAGCGAGCATCCCTGTTCACAGTTCTCGGGTGCATCCCTAAAGGCTCACTCACCATAAGGTTGCCCCTCCTAAGAGCACAGTGGGCTGAAAACCAAACCCTTTAACGGGTACTTACACAAGCTCACTCACCATAAGATTGCTCCTCCTAAGAGCACAGTGGGCTGAAAACCAAACCCTTTAACGGGTACTTACACAAGGCACAGCAGTGTCAAAGGGTATTTTTGACATTGCTCTGATATTATTTCCATTATATACCATATAATACTTGTATTAATACACCTTTGTGTGGATATTCCCTTGCATTTAATGTCTTCCTAATTTTGTGACTTAATGAATTTATGCATGTTTAGAGGAATGACCAGAGAGAATCACGAAATGGCACCATTCAAGGGGGTCTAGGGAAAATTTGGCTGAACTTGTAACGTCCCAACCCTTCACTTCTGGTAGAACGGTAGAAACCGAGTCGCATTTCCATTGACCAGTAGTCCCTTGGGAATTCCCTGTTTCCTTAGTTACTGTAAAAGCTTCCACTCTGAAAGGTGCCACCACATTGATTGTGGGAATGGTGTGGAAATTTGTGGACAGTCACAGTAGAACCTGTTCATCCCGAGCTACACCCACCTACAGCTCGAATATAGTTAAGAGTAGAAAAGAGGCTGTGGAGAAATCTGTGGCAGTTGGAATAACGAGTTTAAAAGGTGGTACCAAATATGCAGTGTGCACTCAAGGACTACAAAGTGTATTGCATTCAGAGCTTTTAGTCCTTCATTGAGAAATGAGAGGATTGCTCTTTGGCCCACCCGGAATGGAATGGAATGTCATAAGCTACCCCAGTGAAAAGTGTTTCTTTCCTTTCTTCGGTTCTTTGGAGACTGATCCCGGGCACATAGGAATGCAGCTGTAATCAGGCTTGATTATAATACTCCCAAACTTGAGAGTAATTGGGACCCCTGCTTTCTTTTAAACTCTAGTCTCGGATAAAGCGAGGTTCGCAGGGAATATTTACAGCCACAATTAGAAGGAAGCTTTTAGAACAGAGTTTTGATTTTTCTCCCATTTAGATAGGGAAAATGTGATATAATTTCAGCTGCATATTTCATAAACAATGTAGAAATACTGGTCTAAAGTGTTTTATGTTTTTAAAGGAGAGAAGGAAGATAAAGTAATGTTTGATCCTTGCTTCTGGCAGTTTTTATAATCCTCTCAACAATCTTATGAAGCAAATAATGCTATTTTATTTTACATGTCAAGAAACTATAGATTAATGAGCTAAAGTGATTAGCAGAGTTACCGTGAACAATCAGAGAAGAATTCAGGTCCCTGTGACTCTAAATCGATTGTTCTCAACTTATGGGTCGCAACCCATGGGATTTAATGGCCCTTTCACAGGGGTCGCCTAAGAAACAGGTACTTATATTGCAATTCCTAACAGTAGCAAAATTACAGTTATGAAGTAGCAACAAAATAATTTTTAATACAACAGGACGAACTGTACTAAAGAGTGCCCACATTAGGAAGGTTGAGAATCTTTCCTCTAAGTTACGATCAGGCCTTACCGCTTCTTCCAACCCAATGCCCTTTTACCGTCTGTGATCTGTGCAGGGTGTGTGAATGCCCCAGGTATGTGTAATCAGCCTTCCCGATGGATGCCTCTTGTATAGTGAAGGCACACCCACATTGGTAATGATTTTTATTCATAGCACTATCTTTAAGAAAATTATACGTTTACATTGTACTTCTCTGCATTAGAACTTGCTATAGAATAATCCATACTTATTATAAGAGGTCTTCAATGCATTCAAGGGTCTGAAGTGTGGGCTTGCCTCCAGAGCTTTCTCTGGGTTAAATTATGTTCTAATAGTGTGGAACTTTTAAGGAAAGGTGACGCTTTGTTTTGGACCTGTGACCTGAGAGGAATAAACTGTGATTTGTAGGCCATTAGTTATACACTGCCCCTAGCACTGCCTACAGTTTTCACTTCAGGGCTTAAACTTTGCTCTGAAATCAAAGAGATGGCTCAGTGGGTAAAAGCCTGGCAACTCGAGTATGATCCTCCAAACCCATGTTCAAAGACAGATGTGGTAACCTGTGTCTGTAGTACACAGAGATATGGAGACAGGAAAAGAGGCTAGAAGTTCATGGGTGAACTAGCCTGGATTCTGCAGTGCTACACACAAAGACTCTGTGTCAATAAGGTGATGGGTTCAAGGCCTCTCCTGGAAGTTGTTCTGGTCTCCACACACATTCTGTTGTCAGCCAATACATCAATGCATGCGCGCGCACGCACGCACGCACACACACACACACACACACACACACACACACACACACCTGCATACACATTCATATACCCAGAACAGACCACCGATATAGAAAAAGAGCACCAGGTTAGAAGTGATGAGGCTTTATCTCCTCAATTTAGAGTCTTGTGGTATAGGAGTTCCTTCTGTTTGTGTGTTGCTTTCATTGGTTAATGAATAAAGAAACTGCTTTGGCCTAGTTGTAGGGCAGAACTTAGGTAGGTGGAGAAGACAGAACTGAATGTTGGGAGGAAAAGCAGAGTGAGAGAAGCCATGGATCCTCCGCCGGAGATGAATGCTGGTTAGAATCTCTGGTAAGCCACTGCCACGTGGCGATACACGGATTAATAGAAATGGGCTCAATCAAGATGTAAGAGTTAACCAGAGTTAGCCAATAAGAAGTTAGAGCTAATGGGCCTGGCAGTGTTTAAATTAATACAGTGGTTATTTTGGGTGTAAGCTAGCTGGGCAGCCGGGACAAACAAGGGGCCCTCTCCTAATACAGTCTTGTGATCTGAATTCTTCTCCAGTTACTCACTATAAAACACACACACACACGCACACACACACACACACACACACACACACACACACACACACACCTTAAACTACTTATCTGCAGTTTTATTCATCTTCAATGTAGTCTTGGCTACTTACTTCAATTTCTACTTATGTTATTCATGGACAAATTATGAGATGGTCCCATTTAATGGTTTTCTTGACCACACATCTGGGTATTTATTTGTAACTCCAAGAACTATGTATGTGTTTAAGCCTCTTGGACCAGAGTCCCAGTGGAAGGAGCTGCCTGGACACATCAGGAGACTCTTTGTGAGGAAGGAGCTTCTTTTTTATAAACTTTTTTTTTTTTTAAAAAAGAAAACAATGGGGGCTGGAGAGATGACTCAGAGGTTAAGAGCATTGCCTGTTCTTCCAAAGGTCCTGAGTTCAATTCCCAGCAACCACATGGTGGCTCACAACCACCTGTAATGACTGGTACGAGCATGCATGGAAGGAATGTTGTATACACAACAATAAATCTTTAAAAAAAAGAAAAAAGAAAATGTTTTTTCACTATACATACCAATCCCAGTTCCCACTCCTTCCCCTCCTTCCATTCCTTCCATTTATCCCCCCACGCCACCCCCATCCACTCCTCAGAGAGGGTAAGGCACATTGCTTTGGGGAAGGTCTAAGGCCCTCCCTACTTTAATCTAGGCTGAGCAAGGTATCCATCCAAAGAGAATGGGTTCCCCAAAAGCCAGTACAATCAGTAGGCATAAATCCAGGTGCCACTGCCAAGGCCCCTGCAGTCTGCTCCAGCTATGCAACTGTTAACCACATTCAGAGGGACTAGTTGGTCCTATGCTTGTTCTTTCCCAGTCCAGCTGGGAGTTGGTGAGTTTCCATTAGCTCAAGTAAACTGTTTCAGTGGGTGAACCCATCATGGTCTTGATCTCTTTGCTCATATTTTCACTCCTCCTACTATTCAGCTTGACTTTGGGAGCTCAACCCAGTGCTCTGCTGCAGGTCTCTGCCTCTGTTTCCATTAGTTGCTGGATGAAGTTTCTTTGGTGACATTTAAGGTATTCATCAATCTGACTACAGGGCAAAGCCAGTTTGGGCCCCCTCTCCTCTATTGCTTAGGGGTCATCCTTGTGGATTCCTGGGAGTTTCTCTAGTGTCAGGTTTCTTGCTATCCCCATAATGGCACCCTCAATAAAAATATCTCTTTCCTTGCTCTCATCTCTGTCCATCCTCCATCTCGACTATCCCATTCCCTCAAGTTCTCCTCTCCCCTCTCCTTCTTCCCTCCTCTTCCCCTTCTGCCCTCTTTTCTCCCCTCACCCCATGCTCCCAATTTTGTCAGGCAATCTTTTCTATTTCCCCTTTTCAGGTGAATCTATATATGTTTCTCTTAGGGTTCACCTTATTATTTAGCTTCTCAAGGGTGATGGACCACAGGTTTTGTTATCCTTTGCTTTACAGCTAGTATCCACTTATGAGTGAGTACATACTGTATTCATCTGAGAATGGAACGTCTGACCCACAAAAGCCCATTGGAACTTGCTTACCAAAATTTATCTTAGGTAATATCCACCTTCTCAAACGGTTCGTGGTTTGCCTCTTCAAACTTAGGTCTTCAAGAAACCTGTTTCTATTTTCTGTAAGGGACAAGTTCACTCTTAACTTCAGTCTTACCAGGAGTGACTTAGCTTGTTCCCACCTTACCACAGTGCTGCTCACTTCTGAAGAAGGTAGGTGATCACCTGCCCATCATTGATATGTCTCCCCTCTGCCCGTTGTAAGAGTGGCATCCTTGAAACCAAACTATGCAGAAAACAAAGTGTTTTGGCTCTTTCTTATGCTTTCCTCACTGAACCTGTTCCTTATGTCGTTCTACAAGGTGGAAGACTGGTGCATTTCTTAGCCTCTTTCCCTCTGGCTTATTGTTGGCTATGAACCATGGGAAACGCTGGTAGGAGATCAGAGAGCTGAGGTAGGGGAATATTTGTCCTCCAAGATCTCACCTGTAAGGTACCTCTGCTGGGCTGGGTCCCTCTGCCTCTTAAGGGCACAACTCTTCTGTGTTCTGGGGACCATGCTCCGTCATGTCCTTTTCCTGTCTAGTGGTGTTAATGGCTCCTTCTGTCTGCCCGGGGCTCTCTTTGCACTGCCCACACATTTGCCGATGGTCTCTGCTTACCTTTTCCTCAGTTTCTTTATTATAATAAGCCATCTTTTTTTTCTGTCTGGACAGGGACCTTGGCTTTTTTCTCTTTGTGTCATCCTTACCTTGTTGCTCTTGAGTATGGGCTTCTATTTTCTCTTCTTATACTAGTATCAAAATCATCATGCCTCTCTCCCAGTTTCCACTATCTTCATTACAAATTTCAACTGAGTGGGAATTATCTCTGAAAGAGGTATTATACACTATCCAGGATAGCATGTGATGTGGCCCATTTGGTATTGTTTTTATTATCTATCGATCTATCTATCTACCATCTATCTGTCTGTATATCTATCCATTATCTATATATCTATCTAACTAACTAAAGTAGAGAATATGAATTGAGAAAAGAAAGTTATCTTGTCTGAAATTCAGCATAAATCTAACCCAGTGGCTAATCAATTCTCATTTCTTCTGTATAATACAGAGCCAGGTGATAAATGTCCTCAAAAAGAGAAGTTTCCAAAATAAAGGACAGAGGATGTTATGTCCTGAAATTAAAATCAGTAAGATCTAACATCAAATTGAGGGAATTATCACTGTGCAGAAATAATACATCCTGAGAGGAAAAAATTGGTTTTGGGAAGTGAATTGCTGCCAAGTGAAACATGCTTTACCATCTTTGGGAAGCTGGGAGTTTATCAAGATGTTGAGATGGTATTTAATCCAGAGGGTTTAGCAGCACAAAGGAATGCATCATCACAGGGGAAGGATTATTTTTTGGAGAAGAGAAAAACCATGTAAGATTTATTTATACATCTCTGATGCTGATTAATTAACTCAAATGTCATTCTACTCGACCAACCTAAATATTCTGTTCTGACTAAATCACAGGCATATCCCTCTCATGACACCAAGTCTGTTCAATTCAGCACACGCTGAGCTGAAAATGATGTCATTGCAGACCCTAGCTGAGAAAGTAGACAGTGATAGAGACCTGCAGAGCAGGGCACATTGTAGTGTGACTACACTAGGCTTCCCTGGTTTGTGTGCACATAGACTCTTCCCTTTTACCTGCCAGAAAACTCCTGGGGAATGAATTACTCCATTGTTTGTTCTTACCTTCTATTTGTAGCGCCAGCCACAGTGCGATGGAAGCTAGACCAAAGGGAATTGCAGAGTGGTTAGATTCAGTGTGGTCCCCTCTGGAATGGTTCAAGAGAATGCTTGATGGGTGATGCTATTCCATAAGAGAGGATATGCCTTCCCAGGGCTAGTACACAGCATATACCCAATAGTTTACTGGATTCAATAGACACTTCATGCAAATCTAGTAAGTACTAGGGACTGGCGTTGGAGATACAGGAATCACTAAGTCTGAGTCTTTAACTCCTGGGACCTTATATACTAGGGTTTACCTAAGAGGATAGAGAAGTAGTGAAGCAGGGGCTCAGTCCTGGGCAGAGGTGGGAGCAGTGGGTAATGTGGGCTGGAGGTGGCGAGGAAAGGCCTACTAATACCTAGAAGCCAGTGGAGCTGGGTAAAGAGACGATTAGAGAGAGTGAACAGGGTCCAAAGCTGAATTCAAGACCATGACCACTTGGTTATTGTCCTTGTGGCTTGTGTATTTTCGTGGACAAGAGGACAAGAATCTTAACCTGTTAGTATGTTGAAACTGATCTTTCAAAGTAACCCTTATTAAGAGGAAGGGTTGGATTCTCAGTGAGTCAGTGAGAGTCTGAGTTCCTTTATATTCTTGTCTCGTGCCCTCCTCTCAGCAGGTTGACCGATTCGACTGAAGCCTGTGTTTTCTAGAACAGTTCACCAAGTCTGACCTCTTGGCTTCCTGTGGCTCTTGTCCAGGCCTCTGCTAGTCTACCTGTCTCTAGCTCAGTATTTCTTTTGCAACACATTGCTGCTCTACTCACCATGAGCTCCTGATTCCCTAGTCCCCATGGCACCATTGGATTTAATCTATATTCTCGCTTCCAAGACTCAGTCTAGGCATTGCCACTTCCTTGGAGTCTTGTCCTCCTGCCCACTCTTTCTGTCTTTCTGTCTGTTCTTCCCGTCTTCCCTTTCCTTCCTCCCCCCCCTCACTTTCTCTCTCTCTCTCTCTCCAGTGCTGTTGATTGAACTCAGGGCCTTGTATGTGCCAGACAAGAGCCCTACCACTGAGCACCACCCACAGTCATAACCCAGAATGCTTTTCTGCTCTTGAGCCGAACTGTTCCCATCCAAGTGCCTCTGTTAGAGCACTGAAAAATCCTGTGTGTAAACTAAGCAAGTAATAAGCTTTGTAGCTAACTGTTCTATTTCTCCTGCGGGCTTCATCGATCTAGATCCAGATCGCTCTGGAGCATAGCAGCAAATGCCAGGCTTTGAAGGCAGTAAGTAGATCTAACACACCTTGGGGGAAGATGCTAGGACCTTAAGAAACAATCTTATTTTAGAGTTTTTCTGACCTTCATTGAGCCTGTCAGCTTTTTCCTTTGTGTTCCTCTATAGCAAACTCTCCCTATCTCAGGAACACTTGTGTACGCTCAGAAATTGGGGCCATTGATGTGGTTCATGGGCCATTGTTAAGCCCTTGCCGCTCAGAAGAATGATTCCATTCTGGGAAATCGGTTTGCTTAGTGTGGCAGCCTGTGTGACACAGAGAAGGGAAGTAAGTCCCTATGTCCATAGTCATCTTGTCACAGAGCAAGGGCATCATGGTTGTCAGATCTCTTGGCAAAAATCAATGGCAGTTAACTGATAAAATCAGAGGGTCTGTTAGGTGGCAGTGCCTCCTGAGAAGCAGAGAGCTGCTTTGTTCTGAGGTGTGTGCTGTGGAGCCTGTTGGCAGCCAATGCCTGCACCCACTGAGGCTTCAAACACTCAGGGCAGTCCTCACTGAGATAGATGTATTCTCTTATGTATATAGTAGTGGACATTGTAGTCACTCTAAGGTAGAATGGTCATTGCTAGCAAAAGAAACCCAGCTCAGTGTTCAGGTGTCTAAATTACACGGAGAGATTTCATCCCGTAATTACCTGACACAGCTAATTGATGTTTATGGCGACTGGAATGGACGTCCTTTCTAGAAATTGTAGGTTGTTGATGGGTGGGACATAGAGGATCTTCTGGTATGCAGGAAGGGCAGTGTGTGGAAAAACGTGTGCTGGCCATTTATACATAGCTGTTTGTTGTGTAAAAACTACCATCGAACCATAAGCTGAAGACAAATATATTTCATGTCCCTTGTGCCCGAATGCCACCATTCAGCAGACTTTAAAAATGAAGTCACTTTGGAAGAGCCACGGAGGCAGGGAGTCGATTCTAACACTCAAAATAGCTCCGTGGCTTAAAGGTCGCCTTCAAGTGTGCCTGCTCGTCAGGCTTCCCTATGGTGTGTGTAAAACAGAGCGAACTGCAGAATGTGAGGTTGTGCCTTTCCCTTTCCTCTTCCTTCCAGGTTCTCCCCACCCATCCCACTCACTCTGCACTGAGTCTCCAGGGGTGAGCCACTTCTTCGAATTGTTTCTTTACGGACATAAAGTACAGTCTGTCCCCACTTTCATATCCACAAAGTCGACCGGTGAGAGATTGAAAGTCATTATAGAGAATGTGCCTAGACTGGGTACTCAAGTTTTTTTTTCCTTGTCATTATTTTTTGAAATATATGGAATTGCAGCTAGTCACATTGTGGTAGGTCTCATACATATTTTAGAGTTAGTTAAATAATGTGTGCAGGAATGGGTAGGTGATCCTGTGCCATTTTATGTCAGGGACCTGGAACACATGTATTTGGTGTTTGGGGGCTAAAGTAGAACTAGTCCCCCGTGGACCCCAGAAGACACCTATTTGTCTTTGGAAATTGTCATAAAATAGGTACATGGTTTGCCTCTTTGGCTATTGTGGAGCATCCGTTTCGGTAGCATTGATTGTGTACACAGTGCTATACAACCAAAACCACTATCGGTTTCCCAAGCATGAATAAAATCCCTCTAAACAAAATCTTATGAAAACAATAACTCCCCACTCTTACCTCCATTGGCCCCTGTTGACCTCTTCACCGTGTTTTCTCTTTCTGAATTTGCCTGTACTGGATAGTTCACAGAAATGAAATCACATAATATTTGCTGTCCTTTGTCAGGCTGATGTCATTGGCATAATGTCCTCAAGGTTTATCCACATTGCTACGTATATTAGAACATCACTCTTTTTAATAACTGGCTAATATTCTGCTGTGAATAGTCATCTACTACATTTTGCTTATCCATCTATCTGTTAAGGACATGTCGGTTGTATGAGGTCAATTTTTTTTTTGTCAACCTGGCACACACTAGAATCAACTGGGAAGAGGAAAGCTCAACAGAGGAATTGGCTCCATCAGAGGGTACTGTGGGCTTCTCTCTGGGAGCATTTCCTTGATTACTTATTGAGGGCCCAATTTACTGTGGGCAGTGCCACCACTGCGCATAACGTCATGGATCGTATAAGAAAGCAGATCAAGCCATGGAGGGCAAGCCAGTGAGCACTGTTCCTTTATGGTTTCTGCTTCAGTGTCTTCTTCAGGTTAGTTCCCAGAAGGTGAAATGATGCTGTAGAAGAAACTTGTGTTCGGACAAGGGCAACATTCCTTGCAGTTAAAAAGTCGGAGGAGGAATGCTTTCATCCTGCATGGAGAGAGCTGAGGGCCCTACCGTGCTAAGAGTGTGGTGCTAGTTTTGAAGAACCAAGGTCCTTGCTGGCTGTTATCCCTCAGGCATTATATGGTCAAGAAAGCTTATTACATCTGTGTGCCAAGAGAAAGGAAAGACCTTGGCACGTTTTTCTTCGTCCTGTCTCTGAGTGCTCTACAGTTGGCATTACTGCAAAGCCTCATGGGTCCCTTCTATCGATTCGTTATTGGTTCAAATAGCCAGGGACTCATGATTTTTTTTGTTAATGAGGTTAGGGTCTAAGTTCTTTTTTGTTTGTCCCTATAAGGTATACTGGAAGGAAAGCAAAATGGGAAGAGTGTTCTTGGCATCTTTTTCATGTACTGTTGTTCAAGTTTTCTAGAATAAGTCCGTTGAAGTTTTGTAGCCAGGATAAATATCATTAAACGATACAGATGATAGATAATATAGTTGACAGAAGGAGATGGACTTTCAAACTTTTTTTTTTTGCTTCTGTATCAAATATGTAAACCCCAGAGAAGAAAAAGTAGGTAGACACACACTTAATAAATATTCTTCTTGGCCTAGGGAAAAGTTCCCCCTAGTTTTGGTCAGTTTTTTACAGGTCATTATGCCTGTCCCTAGTTCAATTTTTTTTCTTTTTTGGTTTTTTGAGATAGGGTTTCTCTGTCTTTGAAGCTTGTCCTAGAACTAGCTCTTGTAGACCAGGATAGCCTCAAACTCACAGAGATTTGCCTGCTTCTGCCTCCCAAGTGCTGGGATTAAAAACATGTGCCACCACTGCCCAGTCATAGTTCAAAATTTAGTCTCACTTTGTGGGTGCTTTTTCAAGTAGAAAATCCTCTTATGAATAGTTCTTATGAGCCCTCACAGGTTTTACACAGAACCGGAACCTAACAATAAATATTGTCAGTAAAATCGTTGACTTTGAGAAGTAGTCAGGATTGGTCTGTTTTCTGCTGTGTCTTCCTGTGTAAACATGATTAATTTAGTTGAAAAAGCAGAAGAATGCAAGGCTAAAGATATTTTCTTTATTAAATTTAGCTCTCTTTCCTCACCTGTTCAATGTGCTCTTAGATTTGTTTAGGCAAAGACACTGTCACATTCTATTGGTAATAAATCTTGCTTAATTTTATGGTCTCTTGATAGGTTCAGAGTAATCTAAATTCTGTGACTGTCTCGAAGTCATCCACAAGGCTGTCATAAATTGTTTTGCTACATGGACAAATTTTAAATCACTGATTGTTTATTATAGAAAATTTCAAGCATTCACAACATTGATAGAGTAATGTAATGAACCTCATGTACCCTTCAGCTTACTTCAGAAGTTGTTAACGTTTGCCAGTCTCGTTTCATCTAATATCCCCCCCCCTTCCTTCTGGTGCTGAGGACCAAACTCAAAGCCTTAGTGCCTATCAGACCAATGCTCTCCTACCACCAATACTTATCTCCCTCTCTAACTCCATCCTCCCCATTAAAAATGCTGGAAAACCTGGAAGTCAATCCTTCATTGTACACGTACATCCACACACACTAATAAAAACTGTGCTCCTTGTGGGTACCTCACAAGGACCTCCGGTGGAAAAAAATGTTTTTGATTTTACAGCAGGAAATTTCATTGAGCCAATAGGTTGCTTGTGCCAAGACCAATTATTTTTTCCATTCATAACCTTAGAAGCAATACTATGTTGTATGTGAGTGCAGCACCTTATTTTAATCCATCTGCCCTCACCCAGCAGACACTGCTAGCCCTTGGATGAACTGAGAAGCCTTTGCCATGGAATTAGGGGACAAGGACTTTCCTCCAGGCCATTATGACATACAAACATAGCCATGTTCTTTAAGATTGATGATGGTGTCATAAGTGTGTCCCCTCTTCCATTTTCCAAGCAATGAATTGAAGTTTGCAATGCCTTTCTGGACACTAGACTTTAAAGGATAGGTAGCAGAGGTCTGGGATGCTCCTTTTCACTCTCTTAGCCGGACTTCATTTTACCCTAGTCGATATATTTGAAAGGTTTCCTTGGACAGCAATATGCATAACATTGTATTATTTTATCTTAATCATTTGTTGTTGATGATATTCTCTCAGCTCACAGAATTTTCTTCTTGCAGACTGACATTCCTTATCCAGTGAATGATTCCTCCCTCCCAAAAGCTTGGAAGCTCCATCCTTCTCCCCCCCCCAATCTCTATGGTATTTCATATAAGTGGAATTCCACAATATTTGACTTTTTGTGAACAGCTTATTTTACTGATTTTGATACTCTCAAGATCTTCCAATGCTATGACATATGTCAGAGTTTCTTTGCTCTGTAAGGCAGTGATGCTGTCCCATTGTTTGCATAGACGCATTTTGTTTGCCTGTTTGTCTGGCAGTGGCACATGGGTTGCTCACACAGTTTTAGTGTGGGGGATAATGTTGCTATGAACATGGGACCTTCAATAGCATATCATCACCGATGTCTTAGGTCTTTCTTTTCTTGTCCTGCTATGAGGCTTGCCACCACCATGACTGCCTAAGACACAGTGTGTGCTCGGCAGGTACTTATTAAGCAAGTGGATGATTAAATGTAGTAAAATTAAGTTGAAGGGAATAAAAAGTGGTTCTTTTCCATAAAATCTTTGACATTCCAGAATACATTCCCATCTTTGGATGTATCTATTGTGTTATCACACTGAGGTTAATAAAAAGCTGACTCATAAAGGGTTTGCCATGGGAACTACCCAGAAATACAGGGGAGGGGCAGACTCCACACTCATGCTGCACTGTCTCTCCACTGTCCTGGGGCTTCCCTCATGCTAAGCGAGAGCCAGAGCAAGTGAGTGAGTGTGCTTTCTCCTGCAGCTCATCAGTGGACATGTAGCACCTCAGACCATGCCTGAAGGCCCGGTCCCCCAAAACCTAATTGGCTGAATGGATTCCCATGTACACCTGGTTCACATCCCTACAGAAGTTAACAACAGATTAAAGTAGATGTTCTCTGTATGTGATGGAGAAAGCATTCAGCCTGGAGCTGGAACCGTGGTCACAGGCACGGGAGACCTAGAGGAAGACTTTCAACCTTTCAGGTCATTAAGAATCCATTGCCATTTAACACAATGTATTCAGGGTTCTTCAGAGAAACCAAGCCTGTAGAGTAAAATTAGACAGAGAGGAGGAGAGTTATGGCGGGATTCTCAAGGGCAGGGCAGGCTGGATGTCCTATTCTATGGAGGGGGCCGGGAGGATAGAGATAGATGGAGGGGAAGTGAGAAAGAATTGGAGTTATGTTCAGAAGAGGGCTCCTCTGAGATCAGCCACCGAATATACACCCAGGAGGCAGTGAGGGCAACAGGATTGCAGGGATCAGGGTCACCTGAGAGACATGGTGACGAGAGGGTTCCTTTCTTCCTCATCGTCCTCGCCTTGCCTGCCTGCTCTCTATTTATTTTGTTACCTCTGTAGGCAGTTTCTCGGTGTCTTCAGAATCTATTGCCACTGTCAACACAGTCATTTTCTTGAGAAATTTTACCAGGTTCTGTGTCAGGTGATCAGCCCCAGTTCAGTAGACAAAAGCTGTTGTCAGCCACTGTCTCCCTTCAGGAGTGAACCAAAGCAGTTTTGTGTAAATACATATTTTGCTGAAGGAAATGTCATGACTCTGTCCATTGTGGGTGCTCACCTTCTGTTGATGTCTGAAAAACTTTATTCTGGAGATACTGGAATAAGGGGGCGATTACAGAAGGGTGATTTTTGTTTTTATTTTTGTTTATAACTCCAAAGCCCTACTTTTCTTCACAGAAGAATATAGAGTCATACGTGCTCTTTTCTAAGATGTATTCTGACTTTTAGATGAGTAGCTGGTAATTTTCGCAGACATTGAGTTGTTCTTGATGTGACTGTTGTAGTATGGAGTCAGGTTGGCCGGAACCAGAAGTGACTCACCTGCACGTGAGTGTGAGCGTTGCAGCACTGAGCCAGGGTGGCCGGAAGCAGAAGTGACTCACCTCCAGGTGAGCATTGTCTGCTGTATGGCGCCTGACCGACCTTGCTCTTAGAATGAGTCTAAGTGCAGGTCTGCCCTGGTGGTATAGAATCGTTAGCCGCTGTCATTTTAGTCGTGCTGTGGAAATTATAGTTAGCCGAGGATCCGTCAAACTGGCCTTCTGTAAGATCTTGAAGCAAATGGTGATGTTGCACCTCTCTGGGTTTGTTGACCAAACCCAGAGTCACTCATTTGTGACCATGGGAAGTGATGGGATCAGGGATCTTTGGAGGACCAATGAGAAGGTGATAGAGATTGCCCTGACTCAAAATATTCTGAACTCTGTCTTCTCTCTGTGTGGTTTTCAGCATGCAAAATGTGAAAATTCTACGGAAATATTATTAAAATAAACTCTGTATCTGCCCTTTCAATTCACAAAAATGTAAATTTAGAATTGTACCATGCATTACTCTCATCTGTCCAGAAGAAGCACTGTGTTTCTGGATTCCTTTTCCTGTGTGCTTTGTTTCCAGATAGAATTCAGGAGGTTCTTGTAATTACATTCCTTTTCTGAGTTTCCCCTTTGACACTCTGAAGATGATTTTATTTTTCCCTATGCTTTAAACATCAGTTAATACATCCATCAACTCCATGCCTAGTTACACATCTGTTACCTCTGTAAATCGTGCACTTGCTCCAGAATAAAGTTCTCTCTCATTTAAGGCCATTTCTTTCTATTAGCAAATGAATTCGACTTGAATCTTCGCAAGTATGTTTTACTTCACACCAGAGAGCCATTATTTTAGAGAACCAAAACATTAGACTTTAAAAAAAAAAACAGAAAAAGAAATCATCTGGAATGAATAATGAGAATATAATCAGAGGCAATACATCTTCCTGCTCGCTATCTTTTCAACATAGCAACAGCTCGTCATAGGTGACGCTGATGTCAGCAGAGGAGGCTCTCCTAAAGTGAGTGGGAGGGAGTCTCAGGGGTAACATGGTTACTGTGTGAGCAGGAAGGCCTGCGCGAGGGTCTCCAGAACCAGCGTACAGTCGGATGCCACAGCTCTAATCCCAGCTTTCCTGTGCCGAGATGGAAGATTGTGGGCCAGATGCTCATCTATGCAGCAGTGAACAAGATCCTGTTGCAACTAGGATGGAAAGCAAGGACCGATGCCCTAGGCTGTCCTCTGACCTCCTCTTGAGCTCTGTGACATGTATACTTACAGAGAGACACAGACATGCCAGAGGGAGAGAGAGGGTGAGAGAATCACACAGAGAGACACATAGATACACACAGAGACAGACATACAAACTCAGACAGACACACACATAACACATGCAGACAGACAGTCCTACAAACATAGAGACATACAGATTTAATTAAAAACAAAACCAAACCCCTCCTCAATTGTTTTTCATAAGACCAGCCTGCTGGTTAAATTGATTAGGCATCTAAAAAACAAGCTGGAGTCACATGGTAGCTGTGTGTCACCTGTTTTGTCCTGCAGGAGCCATCATCTTTGAGTGGGCTGACCCTCCTCTGGGGTTTGCTTGAGGTGTCAGGTTTGAGTCATTGCCTTGCGATTACCAACTTGGTGTTAGCATTTTGTTGGGCCTGTTTTTGCTGCCAATCCATTGAAAGTAAATTTCACAATTGATCTTTGCATTGGCAAAAGTTCAGCCCTTTTGTTTCCTCGGCAGAAAACGAATTGCTTTGCTGTGTGATAGGCAGGTAGCCACTGTTAAGACTTCCTGTTTGGTCTGGAATCAGGTAATGGTGGCCCATCATTCTTGCTGACAGTGGGGATCACAGTTGGCTTGTCCCAGATCTTTTAGAACACCTCAAGGACAGGAAGAGTGGCTGCAATTTTATCAGCAGGCAAGGGCTGGGGGCCGGAGCAGTGTGGATGGGTTAGATAATTAACTCCTGAAGGCTCCTGTCCTGTTATGCCTTTGCTTATCCCTTTGGAGTGCCACAATGGTTGTGTGTGTGTGTGTGTGTGTGTGTGTGTGTGTGTGTGTGTGTGTAGATTCACAGGTTCTCATCCTTTTCAATGCAGAACGGCTTTGTGAGTCAAATCCAGGCTCCAGCTGGCGAGCTGAAGGTGGGTTTTGTATTTTTAGATGGTTCGAGAATAGGAACAGATGGTTTCGTGACACATGAAAACGGTATGTCAGCGCTTGAGTAAAGGTTGATTGGAGCAAAGTCGTGCGGATTTATTTACATGCTCCTTGTGGCTTTTTCTCTGCAATCTTGACAAAGTTAACATTGAAGTTAAGTGTTTGCAGCAGATAGAGCAAATGACCCACCAAATCTGGTTGAGGCATGTTAGGTAGTTAAATAAAAATGTTGTCTACCACATGTTAAGCCAGGATCTTGTTCTTACCTGTACTGGTAATTTTTCTGTGCCTTGGAAATATGTATATCATATATGCGTTTTTTTCAGAAGCCAAATGGAAGTTCTTAAGCACATTTCTCATGTTTTTTTTTTATTGTGGAATTGTATTGTATTGAAGGAACAATCAAAGCGATAGGATATTAGAGCCAGTTCAGACAGGAAATTCTGTCATACAGTATGTCCGTTCATTTTTATCAGCACCACCCTAGTCACGTTATTGGGAGTTCTTCTTACCTGGTTATTGTGGACATTGCAAAATTAAAAGCACTGGCATCTCTGCCCTCCCCTCCCCTCCTCTCAAATAAATCAGCATATTTATTATAAAAATTATATAGGAATGAGTATCTATTTTAGCTAAAATTCAGAATGTAGATTTTTTTAACAGAGGTTAGAAATATTTCCTCATGACCTGAAGACTGAAGCCAGGACTTCATGCATGCACGTGTTGTCTTCAGAAGTCCGTGACTTCTTTACCACTCTTTCAAAACGTCTCTCCTTGCTGTCAATATGTACACAAAACCCACCTCATGAGAAACAACTCCTAGACTGAGTGATAGTTGAAGTAAAATTACCTGAGGAATTTTTTTGGATATGCATTAGAAACTTTGACAATTTGCATGTGTTCTGTATTTATGCAGAACAGGTAAGTAAGGTGCCATTGTGAGTTATCCGTTAGCTCCAAGGTAAACTTTTAGTATGTCTTGGGGGATCCTCGGTTCTGCAGTGCTCTTTTGCTGTGGTCTGTTTGTCTTGCCCGGCCTCATTCCAGTTCTTACGCTGCCCACTCTCTCCTCACCCAGAGAGTACACCTTGTTAAGTTGGCTAGTGTGTGTTGAACAGTGCTGTGCCGAGCTGTGAAATGAGCCACCAGGACAAACCCTGCTTTGCAAATGAAGGCTTCCTTCTCCTACATTTGACAGTTTTAACAGAAGGTCGACAAAAACGATTTAGTTCATATTAATGTCAATCATAGGACCCAGGGATAAAGACTAGTATGTTTTTGATGAAGACCAGGAAACAAATTATTATCTATGTTTTGCCTTTGATTGCATTCTGTAAGGGTACTGGCCCTCTTTGGCTCATCCACAGTATGGCCATGTAGAATTTCCCGACTGTAGAGTGGCTGTGATTACGTGAGTACGTTCTGAAAGAAAGGGGACGAGAGGGGGTGGGAGGGGGCAGAGACGTGGAACCTTGCCGTGGTTCAGTGTGGCCTATCCATAGCCCTGAGGCATTGGTTCATTTTGCTCAACTTTGGGAGGGTAATTAGAATTTTCGAGCCAGAACCTGTGAGGACTTCAGTCGAGTCCACTACACCGCTTTTGAAGTCACCTAGGATTGTGGCCCCAGTCAAATGACTCCAATGGTTGCGTCATTCCAAGTCCCCATGTTCCTGCTGACGACTGGATGGTCTTCATTCATTTCCCTTGCGTGTGTTTCATGTCACAGGTGCTGTGAGCTTCTCTGCAAACTCGTTGTCTCCTTTTTAAAAAAGCCTAGCAAGTCCTAAGCACTCCGGGACTTAGCGTAGAGTAACTTGTCTGTGAGTGTTGACTGCAGGGCAGTGTGGGAGAGGCTGCCGTTCTCCAGGGAATGTTTGCTTTTACATGTGTACGCTGCGCGAAGTTAATGAGTCCCAGCTAGACTCTGCAGTGAGCAAGTCCAGGGGCAGCAATTTAATTCTCTTGCCATTAGTAACACAAACAGTAGGTGGGATGGGCGTTAAGCTTAAATATCTCATTGCACCATTTACAGCATCTGTGCCACCTGTGGGGTTTCTGCTGCCTACCCTTCTGCTGCCCTGGGTTCCCTAATTTGATTTCCAGTGCCTCTCATCTCATCATTGTTCAGAAGGCACAGCGCTGCAAACCACACAGAGATATTTCTATTTCCTCTGTATTTCATTTCATTCATCCAATTGCTCGGCACTCTCCGCTAATTGGAGTAGAAATGTAAAATGAAAGCCGCGTTATGCAGCTGCCAAGTCTTCTCTCTCGGCAGGGAGTGGATGGTGCCAGTAATTGTACCAGAGGTGCACTTGCTCTGGGTTCTAGCTCTGGATTTAACGGCAGAGGCGTGAGAGGGTCTTCCTCAGAGACACTGGATACCCGCTTCACTTCAGTGCTTCCCGGCAAACAGGGAGGCTCGCAGCAAACTCAGTCATGCATCGTTGTGTTGTTGGAGAATAACCAGCGTGCATTTTGCTGACTGTGGGAGTGGATGGCTTGGTTTGAGTCCTTAGTCAATATGTCATTCTCACGAGAACTGGCAGTTAATCTCCTCTTGGTATAGAACAGGGGTTGGAGGCAGGGGGTGGGGGTGGGGTACAGGACCCACAGTCCTGGACGTGAAGATGCTAAGCTCACATACCAACTATGGTCTGTGGCAGGGTGTTCTCGGGAACAGTGCTGATAGAGAACAGAAGCCTGTTTTGTAGACTAGTTCCTCATGAGGGAGGGTGACTTGTCTGGCAAGAGCTGAGTAGCTTAATGGAAAACAGAGGAGAGTCAGTAGAGATGATTAGTTGCTCATTAAAGTTGATTATCTGTTTTTGGCCTCGACCGCCACCCTTCTTTTCTTTCCAGCTTTAATTACAAATCAACTGACAATATTAACAATACTCAGAGGTGAACCACAGCAGGTCAGTTAGTGGGAACCCGTAGTACAGGCGCTTGTATCCTTTTACATGGGGTGAGTGAGCCCAGAATGGACGCTTCACCGTCAGAATCCTCAACAGCACATCTCACATTTGTGTCAATGAACGTGATTGTGAATGCACGCCTAGGGGAGGAATCAGTGTGTGGTGTGGGACCGCGCATGCTCTATGGATGATGTACAGCTCTCTGAGAGGCAGGTCAGGACGAGTGAGCAGCACCTATGGAATGTGCAGAGAGATGTGAGGATGGCCTGGAGGGGCCTCGACTCTGCCTGAGAGCACTGGGCATTATGCCAAGAGGTCTCAATGTGTTATCTAATTCATCTAATTTGCCTTTTTCTGGTAAATTCTGATACATAGAACTGTGTTGTTAGACATATTCTGAATCCCATAAGATGTTTGCTGTGCTTTGTTTTGTATAGTAATTAACCATTAGAATTATACATGTATGTAACTTGCATTTATCTGAATTTCTTCTTAACTATTTCCATCCAGATCAGTGGTTCTCAACCTTCCTAGTACTATGACTTTTTAATGCAGTTCCTTGTGTTGTGGTGACCCACAACCATTAACTTACTTTAGTTGCTACTTAATAATGATAATTTTGCTATTGTTATGAATTGTAATATAAATATCTTATATACAGGATATCTGATATGTGACTCCCCCAAAGGAGTCGTGACCCACAGGTTGAGAACTACTGAAGAATTGCCATCAGTGCTTTCTTCCCCCCCCCAGTTTGGAGTTCCAGGCATCAAATTTTCATAGGTTTTAATTATTTAAAATGTCTTTATTCCATAGTGCTTTGAAGTATATTTTTGTTGAGTATAAAATTTTATCATGAGTCTGATGAGATATAGGTGTCATCTTTCTTATCTGATTGAGCTAAGTTTGATCTTTGGGACCAAGAAAATGGATTCCCCCATATTGTTATTTGACCTTCACATGTGCATTTGGGCACATATATGCCCATACATGTAAATTCACACACACATAAAACAAATAAATATGAAGAAGTAAAATTTCTGATTGTTTTTACTTATTCAAGGTTTATTTTACTAATTTCACCATTTTTGAAGTTTGTTTTCATTCTGTTTTGAATAATAATTCCCTTGCCCTTTAAAACTTTTAATATTGTTTTCCTTGCTCTTGGATTTTAGAGTGGTCTTACTCTGATATAATACAAAGTGTTATTTTCTTTCTGTTTGGTAGCCGTAGCACATTTATTTATTTATTTTGCATTCATGGCTTTCAATTTTGAAAATTCTTGGTCCTATTTCCACAAATTTTTCTCTTTATATTCTGTTTTCTTGTCTTTAGAGGTGGATCGCCCATGTGGTAAACTTTGTAAGATGTTCCATGAGCCGCTAATGCTCCTTCCTTTTCCTGTCCTTTCTGTTCTTTGTGTGTCAGTTTGGATATCTTCTACTGATTTCTATTCTCATTTGTCTTTAGTGATAACTAGTATTCCACTAAACAAAACTTTTCATTTGTCTTGAATATTTGTGTTCTAGAAATTCCATTTAGTTGTGTCTATAGGAGGCTGGAGAGATGGCTCAGGGGTTAAGAGTGCACACCGCTCTTGCAGAGGTCAGTTCCCAGCACCCTTGTCAGGTGGCTTAGAAGCACCTGGAACTCCATCACTAAGGGATTTTATGCAGTTTTATTGATTTTTGTATGCACACATGTGCACACACACATACACAAACACACACCTCAAATAAAATAAAAACTGTCCATTTGAAAGGTATGCTTATAGATTCTAGTTACCTAATGAAATAGTTAGTAGACATAAAATATGTATTTATCATCTTTAATTATTTTCACAAATTTTCTAACAGAATAGGATACATTTTTTTTTCCTGACTAGATGAGAGCTACATTCTGGCTAATTTGGTTTATTACTATTTGATAACTAACTTGTGTTTACGTTTATGTTTAAAAGTGAATTAGGGTATGTAGTCAGATAATTATGTGGTGGCTTTCCCTGACATAAATATGTTGTGGGACATTTGAAAGTCATGTGTAAAGGGGACATTTTTCTTTGGGAATGAATGTCTTGCCTTTTACATCACATCTAGAATTTGTCATCTGTGTCCTCTGAATGTCATCTTTACCACACCGTTCAGTAGCCAAACAGATTTTCAAGTATCCCAGGGCAGCATAGCCCCTGTTCGGGAGACTTGATTTACATGGAGATAAGAGTGGGTTGCTGTTAGGAAGCCTTGGACTCATTTTGTTGAAGACAGACTAGTTGGTTGTTTGTGGCCTGGCCGAACATGAATGTAGTATGAACTCAGTGATGGTCCGTCTAGCTGGGACTGCTGGAGTGGGCTAGCTAGAGGAAAAACCAACTATTGAGGATACACGGAAGAGCTTTAGACAATGACACAGAGATGTGGCATGCTGGAACACGACAGCATCAGCTTGGCATTCAGTCAGAGTAGGAGGGGCTCCTCCAGAGCAAAGGTCTTAACCGAGTCGTAGGTTTGGAAGGTGGGATCTTAAACGGTATGGATTGAAAATGGCTAGGGCAGGCGCAAGGCTCCTGAAGGGCAGTAGTGAAAGTGAAATGTTGTTGCCTGTTGGTATGGCTTTTCAGCAACTCCATCACAAAGTAGCCGTTCTTTATTCTTAGGAACACCCACCCATCCATCCTTCAGTCCTCCCGTGAACTCATTCAGAAACATTAAGTGCCTGCTCTGTTTTATCCCTGTGGGAATACAAAGCCGCCTGAATAAAAAGAAATTGTCCTTACTCTTGGGAAGGGAGAGAGACAACTAAAAACCTAATTATAAAATGAATGATAAGAATCTAATAGAGAAGGAAGACAAAAATTAAATAATTTTAATATGGAAGATAATGACATAGCTATAGTTTAATTTCATTCGCAAACATTTTGAGCGTTTAATTTCCCTCCCTCCCCACGCTTGCCTTAGGAATATGGAATGACGTCTTTGAGAGCTGAATTGATAGAGAGAAAGAAGTAATTACAAGCTTAAGCTGTGGTGCAATCTCCCAGCATCTGGATTGAAGTGGAAATCAGGGGCTGACTTTCTAGTCATAATATAAATTTTACTGTGGTTAGCATCTCTGGAAATTTATGAAAGTTATTTTGTCATTGGAGGGTTCTCTGATCAGACTTTTCCTGTAATAAGATTGTGTTAGAACAAACAGGAAGCCTGATGCAAGGAGCGCAGGAGCCACGGATGCAGGTTTGTTCAGTTGCTTTGAGAATTTAGAATGAGGACATATTATTTGGATTTTTTCATTTTATTCTGTATTTTAAAGATACCTTATTTTTTTTTCAGACTGTACTTCTCCAGAAGCAGTTCTGACAGAACTACAGAGTAGAATATTGTTTAAACACTGAGGCCACAAGAAAATCTTGTCCTCTTATATTGGGCATCGGAGATGCCAGGGGAGAGTGCTCTAAAGTCCTAGGCACTAAACCCTTTCTCTGTCATTAAGAGAAAAAATACCATGATGAAGTGATTGTGGTCGTGGCATGTGAGTTACGCCACAGGTCATGCCTGTTACGTGCTTCCAATGGGCAAGCCGCTCTGCCAAAGAACATCAGCTCATTTCATCCTATGACTGGAGTAGGCCTTATCTTTACAGCCTGGGAAGCAACTGACCCAGAAAAAGGTGGATTTGTTCAAAGTCCTCGAGCTGGGAAGTTGTTGAATGGGCTTTTGAACCCAATGTTCCCCACATTACCATTGGTCACTGCACTCAAGCCAGGTTAATTTGTAGAGTGAGCCATGCATAAAGAGATGTGTGCTGGGAACACAATCTTATCATCTCTAGAGTCAAGTGGGCACAGTAATTGCTCCCATGCAGGTAACTAACGTCCCTTAGAAGCAGGACTCACCCTCTCTGAGCCTCAGTACCCGCTTCCAAAAAAGAAGATGATGATTAAACAAAACCAACATGTTATAAGGTTTTAAAAATAAATACAGTATCTTGGACTACTTAAAGGGTGCTGTCTTCCTTTTTTCCTCCTTGGCCAAACAGAATTGGCAAGAGCTGATTTAGTGCTTTGGAAGAGGAAGGGGCTTTGCTAGCATGGTAGAGGCAGGAGCAGGGGCAAGGGCAGGGGACCATCAACATCATTAAGGAGGCAGGAAAAGGCAGTATTTAATATCTGGAGTCTGTGTGGAAAGTAGGCTAGCATGGGTCACTTAAACATCACAGTCCCTTCATCCTTTGTAAAAACACTGCCCTAGGGACCCTCCCTTGTTGATTTCAACAAGTCAGCGAGTGTACCCTAAGAGTGATTTATGATGTTTTAGTGCATTGTTATTGATACTGGATAAGAGGGGGACAGGATGGCTTGAGTCCCAGATCTAGCTGGCAAGTAATTGATGCCTCCTGTCCATAGCTGATTCCTTCATTTGTAAATCAAGGGTCCTGATGCCTTGCTTCCAGCATTCCACAAGGAGTAGGAGAGTGTGGGAGACCTGGGACTTAAGGACTCTTAGAGTGAGCTTGTCCTCTGTCCTTGTCCGATCCCTGCCTCCACCCTTGGTCCAGTGCTGTTCCAAGCCATCCCTGTAGGAACATGATGTTAGCTGGCTAGGCTCTTCGGGGCCTCTTGAATGACCGTATCTTCAGTTATACACAGCAATCTTTTCATCCGTGTTTCTTGCTGTTGTTTCTGTATCCTGGCTCAGTCTTGCAGTGAATGGCTTTAACTTTGTCATTCTAAGACAGCTGGTGATAGGCCTCTCATCCCAGATTGCTGAAGTAGGGCTGCTTGGGTCCTGGGTGTGAAAAACAAAATGGTCTGTAAACAGGTCGGATTTGGAACAAACCTTGGAAATAGGTTTCCAACAAGAAGTGTTTCGCCATTTTGTTTTCCGTAGTATTAACTTGTATTTATTCCTCTCGAATGGAGAATTTAATGGCTTTTCTTGACAATAGCTGCCCTCTTCTCATTTCTTTTTGGGGCTGAGTGAGAAGCTTTCCATGAACTTTAAAATGAAGCCGAATGAAAAAGGCATTGTTTATCTAAGCTGTCTGTGGAAGGGCACTTGGGAGAAGAATTGAACTCTAAAATAACCTTATGAAAGTTATTGATTTGTTTCTTTATGGTTTCCTGACAAACAAGGACCATTATTTCTGTGCCCGAACTGGAGCTGGGTCAAAGAACTCTTTTTTTTTTTTTTTTTTTTTTTTGGATCGTCTTTCCTGGAAACCAGACTTGCCAAGGAAATGAACTTCTGGAAGTGAAGATGTGAACCCAAGTTGAATGCAGCCTTTCTTCCATTGCTTTGAGGGACAAGTAGGGAGTATGGTTAATTTTTAAACTTGTACTAAGATCAAAAAGGTTTGTAGCTAGCATTAGGAGAGTTATATGAATTGCCCACTGTTATGTATTTGATAAGGGATTTTATCTAAGTGCCACTACTCCCAGTTCAACTGCACATTCAGGGGTCTACTTGGGCCTAAGATTGGTAGGAAGAAAAGAATACCTGCGTGTAAACACACACACACACACACACACACACACACACACACACACACACACACACGCTCTTCCACCTTATATTTTAGAAGTAACTTTGCATGAAAGATCCCATAAATTATGTAATTTATTTTTTGAAGAAATAGAAAATACAAATAAAATAAAGAAGCAAAAGAAGAAAAATCACTGAGCACCCACACCCACACATTTCTTTCTATGCTTGTAAATATATTTTTCTGCAAAACAATCACATTCTACATACTGTTTTGCAACTCGAAAGCACAGATTTTAGAGAGTGCTTTATACACTTTTTGTTTTATTTAAAAAATGAGATGAATTAATCAGCCATTATAGTGGGGTTATTATACTATTCCGATGAAAGAAAATTTATGTTGACAGTTGATATATTGATCTTTAGAATGCTTTAAAAAATTTGCTTTCACAAACTTGAGTACTAATGAGAGATACATTCATTATTTGTTTTTAGCACTACTCAAATGTTCAGTACTTAACAAAGTTAATGAATTATGTGTGACTTCCCCCCTCCTCCCCGCCAAGTGCCAAGGATCAGTCCAGCTTAGGGCTTTGCATGTGCTAAGCAAGTACTGTTTCCCTAGCCCAGAGCAACATGGCTGTAAAATATTTGGTGATAGAGATGCATTATTCACCTATTACTAAGAGCACCGACACTCTTTGAGCACATATCTTCTGCTGCTTCTTAGGTTTGTCATATATAGTCCTCTAGTCTGTAATCTAGTGAGAAGCTGAAAACGCTTCTCTTGTGGAGTGTGTCAGATTTGAAGAGAGGATTTTAAAGGGATGTAATTGTAGTAGTGACATGGAAAAATCTGTAAAAATTCCTTTACAATGTTATTTCTTTGGGTTTTATGGCTTTCTCCAAAGTTGGAAGCTGCTGAGGACTTCCTGCATCCCTACCTTCATAAAGCAATTTTATGGGACCATAGAAATTGATTCGTAAAGTTTTAGGCCTGAAAAAATATATGGCTATCTATCTCGGCGTAGGGAAAGGTTTATTTTATTTAAAATTACCCATATATTATTTACATCCATGAAGACATTAATACGAGGAAGTACTTTGACAGGTCCAGTGCTTAGATGAAGAAATGGTTTCTTCAAGCACAGTTAGATACCAGCGAGGTGACAGTCAGCACTGTTGGGTTTAGGAGCGCCCTCAGTTAAATGTTGCTTCGGGAGCTCACCCAACCCAAGCAGAACATCTGAAATCAGGTGGATGATCTCATAAGGACATGCAGTCACTCAGGCTTATTTACTGCTTTAGCCGATGTTCATGAACTGGGCTACAAGAGAGGGGCCTGCAAAGAGAAAGCTGAGAATGAGATCTCGCTTTGGGAAGACTGTTCTCTGCTGGGCAGTCAGGTAATAAGTTTCCTAGCTCCAGAGGAATCTCACCTTTGAATTCGTGTAAGTAAAAGTTATGGTTTTGTGAATGAATGTGAAATCTTAGTGTATTCTAGAAGGGCCTGTTTAGGTTCAGCCAGCTAACTCCTGTGACGTGGGTGTTATGGATTGTTAGCAAGCTGGAGTCGCCGTGAAAATGGCTGGGCATGGAGAAGAGCTTGGAGTCTGCTGTAGAATGTTACCTCTCCAGGAATGAAGGCAGATGCCTGCTTCCCCTTCACTCAGCACGAAGCAGCTCACACTGATATGGCCTTTTACAGACTGAGTTAAAGGAAGATGGGCTCAGACTCGCGTAGCCCAGCTTCCCACTCGCCTAGGTCCTCTCAAAACCTCTCCAACTGCAATAGAAACTATTGGATATCTTTTAATGATCTCTGGGAAGTGGTAAATACAGAAACATGAACCCTGGATACATTGCTCTAACATGAAGGAACAAAAAGAGTTTTTCAGTGTGTTCTCTATTGCACTGGGAATGCAGTCGTGAGGATAGGGGCAGATTTGGTCGCTTTCTGTCGGTGTCTTCAGTAGCTCACTCATTTTTCAGACATTCTCCATGGGGGTCTCCGAAACATGATCTACATGCTCTAACATTTGAGAGCAGTACACTGCTCTCAAATTGAAGTGCATGGGGCAGGGATTGGAATTGTTGAGAGAATGTTTTCTGTGCTTCACTTGATAGCCTTGTGAGCGTGTCTTATATTTGTTGAGTAACTGCCAGTACATTCCAAAAGGAAGGCATCAAAAGCAGCAAAACTTCACCTTTATGGCCTTCCCCAGGGTAGAACACACTGGTTGATTGTCCAGTGCCAAAATGGCCAGCCCTGAAAACATACATACTAGCAACATTATACAAACTGAGCAGGATATTATATTTAGGAATATATGTATGTATGTATGTGTATATATATGTGTATGTATGTATATATGTATATATATATGCATGCAATAAGAATGAAAGAAGAGACTGTAAATTTAAAAGAGTAGGAGGGTGTGGAAGGAGGAAAGGAAGGGTGAAATATTGTAATTGTATTATAATCTTAAATAAAAACCAAACCAAACCCTCTGAAAACCAGTAGATGTCTGGGAGTTTGCTTTCACCATCTACCTAAGCATCTCTCAGTTCAGAAAGAGCCGTGGCTAACGTAACATTTGGAGCCTCGCCCAAATATTGGTGACACCGTATTCAATTATATTCTTGGTTCTCGAAACATATAAGTGAACAAATAGGAACCACCAATAAAGGCAACAACAAAACCCTTCCACCTCCAGACTCATTCTTGCCTCCTGCTACAACGTTCTTCATTGTCTGAATGCTAGGGTGCCAGTCACGTACTGGTTTTAGATTTAGCTCTTACTTGTGTAGAACAAAGATGAGGAGATGGGAAAACCAAGCTTTTGTTGGTGGGACCACACTCATTCTGGGAAAATGAACCTCTCAAAGATAGGTGCTGAGTGCCTATAGCATACGAGAAAGCATTCAGAGAAGAAAATTAATAGTTTCTTGGTAAGTATCAAATATGTCTCATGCATCATCTTGTGTGGTCCTTGTGGCAACTTTATTTATCGTGCTTTTGCAGCTCAGTTTTGAAGATAAGGAACCTTGGACTTAGAACCCTTCTCTGGAGAACAGATGCACAGTTAACAAGGGGCGACATTAGTCTTGAACAGAGGCAGCTGTTTCAGAGCCAAGTGCCCATGTTGCCAAAGAAGTTTGAGAAGCTGGACAAGTGGATCGATGTCCCTTAACTATCTCCTCATCTGGAAATAAAAGAAGATTGATAGTGATAGTTCCGGCTTCATAGAGTGGGGGCTGACTAGGCACAGTGCTTGGGCTCGGAGTTACTTCCCCTAGCCTTCCAGGACTAAGTCACCTGTTGGGGAAACCAACCCTGACCCATGGGATTAGCACTTCCTCCCCTCCTTCCCTCTCTTTCTCCTCTTTCCATTTGGAGATAGGTTCTGACTGTGTCACCCAGGCTGTGATCCTTCTGCTTCCATATTTAAAATGCTAGGATTACAGGCATGTACCATCATGCCCAGAATCTACACATATGTATACACGAATGTGCATGTGAGCATGAATATATGTATGCATGTGTGTGAGATTTGTGTTTGGGATTTTGCTTTGCTAGAGACAATGTCTCATGTAGCTCAGGATAGCCTTGAATATTCTATATAGTTGAGGCTGCCTATGAACTTATTTTCCTCCTATCTTTATTTCCCAAGTGCTAGGATTGCAGGTCTGTGTCTGTACCTGATGTGTATTTTGTTATAGTTTTGGTAGTGAGCCTAACCTTTAATGGCTGAGTCATCTCTGCAGCCCCGGTTTGTATTTCTTAAATGACTGTGGAGAGGCCCTCATATATAAAGCCTAGTCCCTAATCTCAGAGATTATGAGTTTAGCTTTGAACTGAAAGTGCTTGCCTGGGGGAAATTGTGCTTATCCAGTACAAATCTGCACACGTTGCTTTATTAGTCTGTGCAATTGATGTGAGTACCAGGTTTAGTAATCTGTAAGGCAGGTCAACTGGCTAGAAACTCTCAATTTCTGTTTTTAGAGACTTGAGACCAAATTTCCCACTTTCCAGGAATCTTCATATTTCCAACTAAGGCTAATCGCTAGTTGGGACCCATTAGTGCTGCAGAAGGTTGTCTCTTGCTTCAAGGCCAGCTGATGGCATGCATCAGTTTCATTTGCAGAAGACAGGTTAGTAGTAAGTTAGAAACATAAATTGAAAGTGTCATTAATAAGGTAAGCCCCTGAACACATGGCAACCTAGTTGTTGGCCCTTGTGATGGTATGTTTGACTGAGAGCTCTGGTCTTCTGCCACTACCTAGCATCTCCAGAGATCACCATGCTGTACTTTTCTATCTCGGGAAAAGATGGAAATCCAAAACTGTAGCAGTGATTGCTAATGAACAAGTATATCTTTTGTACTACCCTCCAGTAAGCAAGAATATAAATTTGCAGTTGTCTGTACTTTCATAGTAACACAAATTAACAATTGGTCAAAGAGGAGGGGACTGTAGCCTAGCCACACTGAGACACAGATGGTAGTCCACCATCAACTCAGTTCGTCCAAAAACCTAATCGAAGTAATACAGGAATTCCAGTGGCTCCCAAGGGTTTAGAAATGGCTCTTAATATATTGACTAGTACTTCCATCAGTTGGCAGAGGTAAAAAGGTTAGGAAGGAAGGAAGGAAGTCTTTCCCAAGCAACTCATGAACTAATGTCTAGTCCTGTAAGCATCTCTAGTATTGCAGGCTAAGGGAAATTCATGCTTTAAGGGGCCTATAGTCTGGTCTAGCAAGGCAATCAAGAGCTTAAATAGATGCTATAAATTGTGTTAGTGTTCACAGACACAGTGGGGTCAAAGAGTAGTTGAGTAGCTGTATCCTGGTAGGGGCCACGGGCAAAAAGGATTCATCCCTGAGATGGAGGCTGGCATCATGAGCTTGCTTTGGAGAAGTCAGAGCAGATCAGGAACTACAGGGATGTGAAACCAGGTCAGAGGAAGCCAGTGGCTCAACCTGGGACTGTGAGCCTCAGCCCGCCTTTGGAGATAGGGAAAGGCCATGGAGTGTTTGCATTTTGTTCTGTTGGAACTAAAGATACACCCCAGAGTCATTTCAAAACAGAGATGCACATAGTGTTCTAAAGCAGGCTAGTGTTTCAACCCCAGGTCAGTGTGGCTGTTGGAAGAAGCCGCCCCAGCCAACAGGTCAGTGTGGCTGTTGGAGAGGCAGCCCCAGCCAACAGGTCAATGTGGCTGTTGGAGAGGTGGCCCCAGCCAACAGGTCAGTGTGGCTGTTGGAGAGGCGGAGCAGGAACGTATGTTGGGAGCCCTTGTCATGTGCATTCCTCATTGCTTCCATCCAAAGCCAACAGAGCCACATCTCAACAGCCAGGTAGAGATTTCTGCTGCATTGCTGAGAGACCTGGGCCAAAAGTGACTTTAAAATGAGTTCACTTGAAATAAGGATCCAGCATGAGGGAAGACAAGGAACTATTGAGTCACAGCACCAAATGTTATAAAAAATTAAAAATGTTGCAGGACTCCCGGCAGCAGTAGGCAGCAGAGACGCTGTAGGTCCCCAAGCAGTGGTAGCAGGCCATGTGGCGGCAGGCAGCAGGCCCTGAGAGCAGCCAGTCCCAGGCAGAGATGGCTGCCAGTCCCCAAGCGGTGGCTGGTCCCAGGCAGGGAGACACGTGGCGGGCAGGCAGGAGACAGAGACATGGATAGGCAAGTAAAGTTAAACGTTTATTAGGGTTATGGAGGGGAAGGGGAGAAGAAAAGAGACTGAGAGAGAGGGAGAAAGAGAGGAGAGAAGAGAAAGACAGAAGTGGGGGGAGGGGAAAAATGGGGAGAGCAGCAGAAGCTGCCTCTCCAAGAGGAAAACAGGAAAGAGAGCGTTCTCAGGTGGGAAGCTGAAGATCAGCCTGCCTCAGCGGATGGGGGAGGGACTGGGCGTGGCTTTTCTCTTAAAGCGCCAGAATCACAACAACTATAAAGACATTTCTGAGACTTTTAACTCAGCCCAGATGCACTTCTATTCATGATCATTTTATTCTTCTTTCCAAATTGTTGAATAACAGATCTAGATCATCATTTTATATTTCTCTAATTCCATTCTATTACTGATTAAAGGAATGGTGATATCCTTATGGATGCCACCCATACTTAGGCTTAAGGAGTGCCCCGTGTTCCAGCGCACAGCTAGGCACAGAGGAGCCAGCCATCCAATGCATGTGTTGGTGGATCTCTCTTAAAACATTGTGCCGCCCCCTCACATCCTCCTCGTCCTCGTCACTGGTAAATGTTGAATACGTAACAGCAGAGGACTAGCAAGTGGACTTAGCTACGCTTTTAGTAGTTAGTGGGGAATTTTGATTTTTGGATGCTGGCTAGTACTCTAAAGTGTCATTTTTTATTCAGTCGGCTCAGGTGGTTTCTGCTAGTTAGCAGCATATAAAGAAACTTCAAGGCTGCGAGCCGCATGTCCTCCTAAGGTTTCAGGCCAATCAATAGTTTTTACTCTGGGTATCGACAGCTCTCTGCTGAATGTCCTTGTCTTTGGATACGTGGTCTGACTGTTGTGAAATGGATTACATGCTTTTATTGCCACTTGGGGCTTAATCAGTGCCCAGCATGTCCTGTGCGTGGTGTACCCGTGACTTTCTTTTGCCTTTTTAAACGCCCGGGACATGGGGCTCTTGATGGTGCTGCCTCTGAGAGTTGCAGACCTTCATTAATCAGTTTTTAACTCAGAGCTTCTTCTTCTTTGCAGGATGCGACAATTTGGAAGCCTGATTCATGCCAGAACTGTCGTTGCCATGGTGATATTGTGATCTGCAAGCCTGTTGTTTGCAAAAACCCTCGGTGTGCCTTTGCAAAGGTATGGTTCCCTAATTGTAGCCTAAACTTACTGGTAAAGTCAGCAAATGATCAGGTTTCTAAATCTTTTTGGTCACACTTTTGCATCGATTCCAGTCTCTAATTGGAAGCTAAAGGAAACAAAGTAGAGAATTTTAGTTTCTTCAGGTAAGAATATCTTCATTTTCATCTATTGACCATTTATTCCTGGCAAAGCACTTGGTTAAAGGTCTTTAAAATGTCACTTCCTTTAATATGATGGGAGATTAGTGTCTTCTCCCACTTTAAACTGAGAAAGGTAAAGCCTGGGGACTTTAAGCAGTTAGCCATGACTACACAATTAATAAACTGCAGGTCAGGGATTTTACCTGGTTCTGACAGGTGCCGGAGCCTCTGACAGCAGTCACCATATCTCCACCCCGTTGAGTGGATTTCCAAAGATGGGTTTGCAGAAAGAGCTTGGCTCTGGCGACAGCCTTGCTACACTGCTGGACCCATGGGAACCAGGAGAGCTCTGACTCCGGCATCTCCCTTATCCCCTTTTTTCTTTCCTCTGCTCAAAATATTAGTGTACACCTATTTTGTTCGGAAACTGTTTTTCTGTTTGCTGACTCTTTTAGAGTCAATCTATTTTTTAAAAGCTTAACTTCTAAGTGCAAAAATTGGAACTCTTCAGAGAAGAACAATTATTTTCTTTAAAAAGCATTCTGTCAATCTCACAAGCACAGTTCGATTTTCTAGACTATTCCCTTCCCCCAACAATTAATCTTGACTCTTTCTGCCTCTAATGGTAATAAAGTTCTCTTTTTCTCCCTAAGATCAGAATGAAAAATGTGCTTAATACATAGTTAGGCTTCCTATTGCTGTGATTCAATAGAATGACCAAAAGCAACTTGGGGAGGAAAGGGTTTATTTGGCTTAGTATGTCAGTTTACAGTCCACTGACTGAAGTCATGGCAGGGACCTGGACGCAGGACCTGAAGCAGAGGCCATGGAGGAGCCTTGCTTACTGACTTGCTCTCCCTGGTTTCTTTACCTTCTTTCTTATGCCCCAGGACTGCCTGTCCAGGGGTGACACCACCCACAGTGGGCTGGGCCCTCACACCAACCTTTAATCAAGTTAATAGCCCACAGACTCACCTGCAGGCCAATCTTATGGAGTCATTTTCTCAATTAAGATTCCCTCTTTTCAGGTATGTCTTGGTTTGTGTCAAGTAGCTGAAACCCAACCAGCACAGACATCTTTTCATTTCTGCATATTTTGTTTTTGAGAAGCTGGGAGTGCAAAGATGTTTAAGTTTGCTAATACTTTATTATATACTATGGCTCCTTCTATCATATGGAACAAATATTTCTAAGAAATCAGCATTTATAAAGGCCATGAAGACACTCCTTTTCCTACTTCATAGGAATATTTATGTTATTATAGAAGAAACCCTGAATTAAATGTTAGAGAGTTTGGATTGTACTGTTGAAAACTAAATTGTTTTTAATATTTTTTGCTGTCATATATTAATAGTCAAAAGTAATGGAGTTAATTATGGTATTTCCTGTAAATTTGGAGAAGCTCTTTGCCCACTATTTATCTGCCTGGGGAATGATAGCCAAAATAAATGTAGAACTAGAAAAATGTAATGCAAAAGAACAATCAAGAAATGGAAAATGAAATAAGCAGACACCTCAAAGGGAGTGCAGAGGGCCAATAAGTGCATGAAAAAGTCATCCGAAGAATGCAGACTAAAGCCCTTTATACCAGGGAGTCAGTGAACTAAATTCAGCTCATTTTATTTTGTATTAATTAAAAATATTTTGGGCTGGAGAGAACTCAGTCAGTAAGGTGTTTTCCTCACATGCTTGAGGTTCCAGATTTCATGTCCAGAATCCAAATTAAATAAACAACAAGACCCACAACTGGGCATAGTGGTGTGAGCGTATAGTCCCAGTGCTCAGGGCGGAGACAGGCAGACCCTTGGGACTTACTGGTTGTCTTTGCACTTGAGAGGCCAAGGCAAGGGGAATCCAAATTCAGCCCCTCTGCGTAATCCTTTTAGCTTCTCCTGATCGCTGTGCTTCACTTATTGAGCTGTCTGTATGTTCTCTAAATAAAGGAACACACATGCACACACATACACACATGCACACGCACGCGCGCGCGCGCACACACACACACACACACACACACACACACACACAATCCAACAAAACAAAAAGCAAGCCAACCAAGCAAGCAAGCAAAGAACAGTGGAATGCAAAGGCCCTATGATGGTATCTTTCTCTCTTTCTCTCCTATACACACACATACATACACAATGTATACATAGAAATATATAAAACAAAAGAATTATTTTACATATTTTAAATGATTAAAATGCCACGGCCCCAATTTTTAAAAATTGTATGAAATCTGTGTCCTGTGTCCATAAATAAAGTTTTATTGAGACACAGGCAGCCTCACCTGTTTCTGTGCTGTCTTTAGTGGCTTTAGTACTTTCATGGTGGTTGCTGTAGCTCTGGTGTGCACTGCATGTGATCCTGATTGCTCAAGCCAGATAACTTAAATTGTCCCGAATACATCACTTGCTCCCACATCTCACACTCAGCAAATTCCCCAGCTCTTCCTTTTCAACCCGTGCATCCTAGGTGTGCTATCTCTGCTCGCACACAGGCCTTTTCCGTGGCTTCCCCCAGCACCCTCGTAACTGGTTTGGCTGATTCTGAGCCTCCCCTTTTCATAGCAGCAGTCATATAGTAGCCAGGATGATGCCATTAAAGTTGAAGCCTGCTCATGTTGCTCCCCTCTTTAAACCCCTCCAGTGGCTTCCCTTCCCGATTAGAATAACTGTTCACAGTGTACTTCATACCAACATTGTAGACCTTTAATTAATCTTCTGCTAGCCTTTCTCTTGTTCACTCTGCTTTAGATATTGAGCCTCATTGTTGCTCCCTGGATAAACACACACAGAGTTTGCACATGTGCATCCTCTTCCCCTTCACACACACCTGAGAAAGAAACTCGCCCCTCCACATACACCTGAAAAAAAAAAACTCCCCACTCCACACACACCTGAGAAAGAAACTCTTAGTGGAAACAGTAAAGTGCAAAATTCCCACAGCAGAAGCATGTATAATGCATGGATACCTTGTGTGTGTGTGTGCATACATAATGTATCATGGATACCATGTATGTGTTAGCATACATAATACACGTCTATGCATTAATTCACGAATTAATCCTTCACTTTATTTTTTTTGTTTTTTTTTGTTTTTTTCCTTCACTTTCTTTAAGTCTTGCCTGAATGCTATTCTAGTAAAAATTTCAACTCTCCACCACCTAGCACACATTTCAACTTATTTTTCCATACATCCTCTCTTTTTATTGACACTAAGTACTATCTAACACACTATGTATTTTATCAATCTCTTCTGTACTGTCTCCTTTAGTCACTGCATTTCCTTAATATCTGCAATCATACTTGACCCACAGTAGGTACTCAGTCAATACTTTTGAATGATGTATGGGAGCATGAATGAAAGACGAGGCTAGAGAATAAGGCCTACATCATACAGGAGTTTGAGCCTGTACTAGGTAGCTTAGAACTTAATTTTTAAGATGATATAGTCTAGTGGCGTTGTCATGCATGAATGAAACATCCATGTTTCCTTTTAGAAGGACCTTTCTGTTTTTTTCAGGGTTAATATATTATATTATAAGTGAGGATGTCAATCCAGAGGCAATGAGAACACCCCAGGGGAGAGAACAAATACATAAAGAGTAGCGTTGGTAGTGTAGGGATCAAGAGAAAATGTCGAGTTAAATGCATATGTCAGCAGAACTTGATGAAGATTTAAAGAAGAGAGTGCTTTGTAGAGAAGAACAGAGTAGGGTCCAGAGCATGGGGCTGGAGTGGGGTGGAGGTAGGAAAACCATCCCATTCTCCAGGAATGGAAGAAAGAGCCAGGGGTGGGTACTAAGTGTGAGGGCAAGAAGCAGGCAATGTGGTGGTGCATTGCAGCGATGGACACGTGACACAGGTGACTCACAGGAGTCGCTGTTTTAGTGGTGACAGTCTATCATAGCACAGGGCCTTTAGAGCAAATCGCCTCATGGGAGCCAAGGAGCAAAGCGAGAGAATCTGCTTCCACTTATGAGATTTGCCCTTTCTCTCTCCTAGCCTTTATGCAGGGCCCCAGCTTATAGGAGGGTGTGACTCTCAGGGAGGGGCTCCTAAGCCTGTCCTCTGTGGCAATGCCCTCTGGAAAACATTTTATTCTTTTCCTAAGTGCTGCTCAATGCAAACAAGTGGGCAGTGACTCCCGGCTGCCGCAGAGTGGGTGAGAGTAGAGACTATCAGGGAAAGGGAGTGACCGAGGTTAGGTAGGGCATTAGTGGTGATGCTGAGGACCTTCAGGAGCAGGGAGCCACCAACCAGTGGGAGTTCCACCTTGCCTAGTGATATTGTTCCCATGGCAGTTCAAGCCACTCCTGTAAAAGAGGCACAGTGCATCCTGGACTGGGATTTGGCTCTGCTAATGAAAGAAAGCACCGAAGAGATGGGAAGTGACAGGCATTGGGACAAACAGAGCCAACTTGACACTGAACGTATGCCAAGGAGAGACATGTTCAAGGCTCCCTTTGAAGGAAAGATGAGTGGAGTAAAGGTGAGGGCTTGCTGAACCCCAGGAACCTTGCTTGTAGAGCTGAAGGTTTCAGGTCTGCAGCAGGTTAGGGTATGGGAAGATGGCAAGCTTGACTATGGCCCCTAGGTCTCAGGAGTAGAGAGAAGGATTTATTGAACTGAGGTGATTAAGAATGTACGAGGGCAGAGTGCAGATCTCGCCGCTTTCACATTGAAGTTGTTCAGGGTGGTGCTTAGAAACAGAGGCCGAACTGAGATCGGATGCCGAGGCTTCTGTGAGTATGAGCCAATGATCAGCAAAGGTATTTACCTGGTAAAACTGTAGCAGTTAACTATGTAAACACGATTAATATGTGTAACTATTATTGCTCGTACATATAGTCTACATCCTTGGTAGGATAGCTCCCTTTTATCCATTGTTTTCATTTCTTGATCATGGTCTAAAAATATTACCTGGAAAATTCCAGACCTAAATAAGTCACATGTGTTAAGTTGTGGGACATGGGATCCGTAAGCTGACTCAGCAGGTAAGGACACTTGCTGCTAGGTCTGCCAATCTGAATTATATCCCTGGGACCCATAGGGTGGAAGGAGAGAGCCAACACTTGTAAGTTGTCTTCTTGCCTCCATGTGCATGTCTTGGCATGCATCCATCCCTCCAGATACACCATTAGACAAACACAACAAAACTTTAAAGAATTTTATGACATCATGCACAGAATTCTTTTGCTGCTTGTCTTAGGGTCCTATTGCTATGAAGAGACAACTTATAAAGGAAAACATGTAATTATGGTGGCTCGTTCACAGTTCATAGATTTAACCCACCATTATCATGATGGGAAGCAAGGCACTGTGCAGGCAGACGTGGTACTGGAGCTGGGAGTCTTTACCTCTTGATCCAAAGGCAACAGACAACAGGAAGTAGTAGTCTGTGACACTGGCCGAATCTTGAGCATATATGAGACCTCAAAGCCTGCCTCCACAGATATACACTTCCTCCAACAAGACCACACCTCATAATAATGCCACTCCCTTTGGAGGTCATTTTCTTTCAAACTGCCACTCTGGTCCACTCCAACCTGTTCAGTAGTCCCTTGATCCAACACAGCCAGACTGTGTATGCTTCCTTCTCACTGGCCATTAGTGGTTATCTCTATATGACAGTGTTTTCATTCAGCTAAGTCTTTTTTCACTTCATGATTTCTTCAAAGCGTAAGAATAGAGATGGTGACAGTTCACTTATACTGAAGGGAAACCCTAAAGTGCTTCCCCTAAATAAATTGGTAAAGTTGTAAACTTATTATAGAAGAAATGAGTGTTGAGGCTACCAAGATCTATAATACATTCTACATTTTTATAACGTTTATTATAGCATATTATTATAAATTTTGTGAGACTTGTATTATTGGCTATTATTTTTAATCTTACTGTTTTTAGTTTGCAAATTAAATTTTACTGTAGGTATTTATGAATGGGCAAAATATATATAAGCCTTTTATATATATGGCTTGGGATGTCTGCAGTTCAGGCATTTGTTGCAGGCCCTAGGATACACTGCCCGTAGAAATGAGAGCATTGAGTAGATGTTAGCTATAATCATTAAGTTGTATTCATTATTATTATTAGTTGATTTTTTTTCAGAACCTCAAAAACTCATTTGGCTGACTTCTCTGCAATCTCCATTATAGGTCTTGTTCATGCAACCACTGTTCAATGCTATAGTGTAAAGCTTGGAGAGAAAGTAGGCCAGTGCTCTGTGTGTATGCTGCAACCATTCCAAATCATGTGAACAGGTGGCAAGAATCCCTTGGCTTGTTTTCCAGATAATTGCATGCAGCAGTCTTGGCTCCTCCTTTAGCTCGTGTCTGTAGTATTCCCCGAGACATTTAGTAGATTAACCCAAACGAGGACCCAAACTCTTTCTCCTCAACTGCCACTCACAAATAAAGAATGTTATACTTTGAGATGCTTCTTTGAATGCTGAATCTGAAAGTTAGTTTGTTTTAGAGAAGGTGGAAAACTAATTTGGGGGCATGACATACCCCTTGGAATTTTCCCTTCCACCTGCCTTTCTCTCTTGCTCCTTGATTCTTTGTTGTTAAGCAATTGGATTATGTCATTTTCTATCTGTACAAAATACTTAGGGGAAATTATGCTAATGTAGTTTCCATTGCTATCTTGGCAGAGATTAAAGTGTAGTTTCCCTTTTCAGTTCAGAGGACACCCTTCTGAAACAGTCATTATTGTTCCATACCATGGGGAATTTCATAAAATCTCATATTATATAAATTTTGTTGTTTATCAATCAAGTGAAGAAAATTTGATGATTGCTGTCATGGATGGATTTCTGTAGTAGATTTACAATTTTTAAAATATTTCTCATTTCTCATTTACTCTTTCAGATGTAGTTAGATGAACTGAGGAGTCTCTTGTTTTTGTTCTAACTAGATGCTGTGTAGCCCTTCATCCTGCAGGTGGTCACGTCTTCCTGGCTAACACAGATCTCCAGCCACTGGGGTCAGATCACTCACTGCCCATTGTTCCACATCTCTGAACTGTGGGAAAAACCTAATAGGTGGAGCATTAGCTCCTAGAAATAACCTCTTCGTTCTCCTTTGTGTCCTCTTCTTTTTGTCAGTGTGTGTGGTGCTGGGGATGGAGCTTAGGACCACACACGGACTGCAAGTGCTTCCCCACAGAGTTCCATCCTTAGCCTCTAATTTTGTGATATCTCCTAAGCCGATTCTTCACGGTGGCAGATGCATTATTATTATTATTATTATTATTATTATTATTATTATTATTATCCATGAGAAGCAGATCCTGAGCTGTCTTCTCTTTTTATAATATCACAAGCTGAATTGTAGAAACCTCAAGAACAGCCATTTATTGGCATCTAGAAATCTTAGTTAGGTTTCCTTGGCATGTTAAGTAGTGTCCCCACCACAGAACTACTTTCTGTCAAAACTTTGTCCTTCAACCTCTGTCCCTCTTTTCTGCTTCCAGAAGTGAACCAAAATTCTTAGAAGCTCGATTCCCCATTCCCTGCTCCTATGCTAAGCCTTGTTCTTCCAGCTCCATAGCAGTTTCGTACTCCCGGATCCTTTTCTCTTCCAACAGAAGCGAGCAGTGCAGTTAGAGAGATAAGCCTTTTCCCACTCATGCGCTGCATTCCTTGTGTGCAGGATTTCTACTGAAAATAATTCGCCACTCCATTACATTTACATTTGAAAAGGCCCAGAGGACTGTTATTTTTTTCCTCCAAAGAAATTACTTTCCAAAAAGCCCCTCTTGACAGAGAATCCTTTGTGTTGGTGTGTTTACTTTCCGTTGTCTGTCATTGTTAGCTGTGGAAGTGCAGGAGGTTTAGGCAATCTCAGATACCTCGGGTCTGGTGAACTAGGGTTTGGGATTGCGATTTCATATGAACTGCTTTCCAATATCCAGGGAGAAGTGCTGCAGATTGGCCCTAACCAGTGCTGCCCACAGTGTGCACCGAGGACCCCTGGCTCTTGTCACCACAAGGGAAAGATCCATGAGGTAAGCGTTCTGTGTTCTAAGGCCCAAGGTGCACTTGTGGGTCGTGAACAGAAGAAAGCCTAATGTTAAATCCCAGATGCTAGCAGATGGGCTTTTCATTTGTTTGTGTAGTCTGACTGCAGAGCCAGGTGTAGGAGGCTCATTTGGCTTTCTGAGTGCTGAGGGGTTTTTGTTTGTTGGTTTCTTGTTTTTGGTTTTTTTTTTTTGAACAAGATGAAAAGTGTCCTATTTATCCCATAAGCTCTCCATAAATATTTGTACACTGAGTTTGTGTCTGCATAAAGAGCAGACTCAGAATGTTGGGGTTGAAGGGCTCGCAGTCTTGAGTAATAACATCACCACCCCCTTTTGTAGATTACATATAGATTTTTTGTTTGACAATTGTCTATAACCCTGAGCTGGTGAGTAGGGCACATGTGACTACTCCCATGCTAAAGGTGAAAAAAAAAAGTTGCAAATACCGTGAACCATTTGTCAATGTCCTGTTACCTGTTAGGAAATGATGCAATTCAGGTGAGAGTTTGGCCTTTTGACTCATAGTTCAGGGATCCCTTGAGATATAGTTTTTCAGTCTCAGGACCATCAACCTTTGGGGTTTTGTTTTGGGGTCATCTTAGGAACTAGAGGGAGTCCAATTTTTCCCTGGCTTTTCCTCACTAGATGTGAGGAGCAACCCTCAGCCATGACAACGAGGAAGCTCTGTTGGCATACCAGACTTTCCTTACATTGCTACCCTTCCCTCGCCTCCATCAAGAGCCAGAGTCCTGACAATCTGGCCCAAATATTAATTTCCAGAGTCCTGAGGATGTAGCCCCAAAGTTAATTTTGTTTTCCTTCTTAGATCACATTTCCTAAATCCTACAGGCTTAGTTGTAGATAGTAAATACTAATTTAAGTGCAACATTGTGAGATTTATAGTAGAAATTTTGAAACTAGTTCCTTTCTATTCTTGCTAAAGCATTACCCTGTTTTATCATGGAAAGCTGAGCTCAGTGAAGAGAGAGAGGCTCTTTGCTTTAATGCTCATTTTCCACCTGATACAGTATGTTCCTGGAGTTAGCATCTCTGCCTATTCAGGAGAGAGCGTGGGTTAGCAGGATTTGATAAACCCACTCTCAGGTGCTATTCAGTATATATATCCAAAACTCCGTGAGTACAATGCTCATGTCCCCATGGACTGGGTCAGCTTACTCAGCCCACTGTCTGCCAGGAACAGTAGGAAATGTCTCTTTCCGCTCCACACAATGTCTAGATGAGAGACACCTAAGCAGGATCTACGCTGGGAATGTCGTGATCCCTCCTGTCAATATGTGTTGCCTGAGCTGGTTTGTTCTATAGGGTGGTGTCACCTTGAACTGCCACATATGATCCCTGTGACACAGAGGTGTTACAGGGCTGGCTGATGATAGAATTCAGTGCCAGTTCATCACGTTGAGCACAGGTGTGTTGTTCAAGTTGACTGAAATCTTTGCTGGATGTGTGATGTTCAGGAGATACTAGGAACCAAAATACAATCAGGATCTGGTCTGGTGGAGAGAAAAGCAGACACGTCAAAAAGACGTGGTACCCAAGATAGATATGTAGAGATATTAAAATTGATTTAAGAGTACCCTTGTCAGGGTTATCCTTGCAATTCAGCATGGGTCTTTTAATGGGTACCATTTGTTTACTTATGTTACACATTATGATCTTGTAATCTTCAAGTCATCTGAGAGCACTAAGAATAGTTTGGATATCTTCGTAGTCATCTCTGCTTGTTAAACTAACATAGAGTGTGGCCCTGACTTCTTCAAAACAGATGCTCAGTAAATATAAAAGAGTGAAAAGCTCAGGCTCATGTTCAGTCTTGTCTCCATCCTTTTCAGTGTCTTTGCTCCAGGTAGTCGCTGTCATGGGTGGCTAGGCATTTCTGAGGCCATAGGCCTGTAGTGGGTTAATTATAAATCCCCCGCGCCTCTTAATTTTGCCTTTCTATCTGCCTCCCTTGGAGCTCATTCCTGATGTAATAATGCTAAAAGCTCTAGACGAGATAAGATAGAAACAGGCCCACGTGCATGGTTTCCTATGTGTACTTTCAAAATTCATCCCCTCAGAAAATGTTATCATTATATTTCTGGTACTTGATGTAGCTGCGAAAAAGGGCTGAATTTTGAGAACCGTGGCTTTGCAGGGAAATCTTTCATGTTCTACTTCTTCAAACAGACTGAAATGATTCTTTTTAAAGTTATGATAAAATCAAACTTTTGTCACAAGTTACAATGATTATGATCTTTGTTTCCATCCCTGCCTGCCCCGCCCCCATCTCAGTGACCTCTGGATTCTCTCCTAAATCCCGTATTTCTGATTTGCCTGAGCAGGTTAACACACTCACATGCTTTTGTGTGGGTCTGGGCTAGGATTTTCCTCTGGCTTTCAGCCCCTACTTCCACCTTTCTCTTCCCTTTCAGCCCATTTTGGAAGCCATTTTCAGAGTGCCTTGTTCCACCCCTGAACAACAGTAAGCCTCTCTTTGGCTGCTGGGTCGCATCACATAGGGCTGGTTATGGCCACTTTCCTGGCAGCTGTAAATTAACCTGCTGTTTTAAGACTGCGCTGTGGTAGAAGTAGAAGCTTGGACCTGGGAGGGAGATTTGATAGAGGCTTTTGGGTAGCCTGAGCGTGGCAGGAGGGGACAACTGAAGTGGAATGGCAACAGAAGGCTAAGTTCAGGGCGCCATGATAGGTACCTCTCGAGTGAAAAGCTAAGCCTCAAGAAAGGATGCCTCTACGGAGAGGAGTCGGCATCATATCCAGCTCTGAACTCAGCAAGCTGCCGCAAGCCTGAAGCCTTTTCCTTGAGCCAGAAAAACAGTGGCGTCTTTGGGCTGCCTCCAGGTTGTTTAGGAGTTCTGTGGGGTTTGTTAAGGCCAGGACTGGGGAAGGCAGCTTTATCTCTAGCCTTGTCAATGGGGTCCCAACACATTCTCTGTGGGATCTTGCCAACCAGTCAGGGCACAAGGCTTAGTGTGTTTTTCTGAAGAGGTGTTTAAATGATTATTTTCTTGTCCCAGGGTAGATGGCTCAGGAAGAGGTGGGAGCCCCCATTGTCCCTTTCTCTCTTCTCCACACATTTAATCCCAACACACAATAGCCTAAGTCTAAGGAGAAAACCCATGAAGAGTCACCAAAGACAAAAGGTGTCAGGAGGCAACGACTTGTGTGAATCCCACTGAGAAAAGAGGAGTAAGGAGCCTGGACACCAAGAGAGCAAGGGAGAGCTAAATTATGTATGTGAGAGAAGAAATTCCTATTGAATTCATCTCTGTTCTACTCAGAGTAGAGGGTGTAATTATAAAATGCACTGAAAAACCCTGAGATATTTAGTATTCTGAATTTATAACCTTATTTTAAAAAAAAAGCAAATTAAGTGAAGAAAATATATATATATATATATATTTTGTTCTGTCAGCAAGCCAGGCAGACACTTTAGGACCATATCTATTCTTTGGACTTATGTCAGTATTCACTAACTTGTTAGTTGACTACATGGAAGAATATATCCTAGATGTCGTCTGTAGGATTCGCTTTTTCCAAAAATCTCATGTTTTCAAAGGGTGTTAACGAGGTTAAGATGGCACAGCAAGAGCTGGTCCTTGTGGGGCCATTGCTTGGCGCGTCTGTTACTCCTTGATTTTATGTAGCTCTCTTTGCTGTCACAGTGTTTATTAAAAGTAATGCATTTGTAAATGTGTATGGAGAGCCTTGTGAAATTATTTATATAGATATAAATAACATTTGGCATGTGCTGGACCCCTTGATCTCTTGGCAGAATGTTTTGCATACATTATCAATCCTCAAATACTCTGGGGAAGGACGAAACACTCATTATGGGTAGAGGCAGAAGACAAAGATGGAGGAGGACATGTTTGGCTCTTCCTCCCAGGAGATGAGGGAGTAATTCTCTTCCCTTGCCCTGTGCACTTTGGATCACCCACAGGAGCCAGCTTCCTGGCTTTGAAATGAAACAATGTTGTCTCCCTCCTGAATGGCCTTTGGTATTCTTATAACTCTTAAGGTTTTGCGAAGGGAGAAGCCACTGCTTCATTTCGTGTCTCCTGAAGGAGATGCTAGATTCGCACGATCCCAGAGCCCAAAGGTACCTAAGAGCTTTGCTAACACAGCCCTTTCATTTTTCACATGAGAAACCTTGGTGATTGACAGGCTGTTATTACAGTTAATTTCTGTAGCCTGTTTCTAAAAGGTGGTATGATTAGGGATGTTTTAGAAACAACTCAGGGATTGTTTTTTTGTAGTAGCGAAAAGCAAGGTCTTGTTTTGGGGAACTGAACTGTCTAGACACTTAGAAATAGGACGTGTTTTCTATGGCCATATGACCCTGTGTGTGCCCAACCTCATCGAATCTCAGAAACAAAGCAAGGCTGGACTTGGTTAGAAGAGGCACCGGAGCAGTGGCTCCCTTTTAATAAAATGACGCTGCTCACCTGAAGTTGTTTTCTTCAATTGGATTTAATATTCGGTAATTTATTAGCTGTTCTTAATAGTAATTTGCTCTCTTATGACAAAAGTTACAATATCCTATTGGTGAAAAATTGGAAAATAGAAAAATGCACAAGCAAAAATAAAATCTATAAGTAACACCCATGTTCTGAAGGCACTGTTTCAGTCTCTTCACTGTTGTTTCGTGTTGTCAGCAGGGAAATGGCAGATGAGGCAGATAAGCAGGCAGGTAGATAGATGGGTAGATCGCTAATACACAGATGTGTTTTCACACAGGTGGAAACCATGTCGAATGCATGGTGTATATCCCGCCCTTATAGAATAATGTTATAGCTAGCTTTTATCATACTCTGTTAGTCGCCATTGGGTGGCTTCCCAGTTTTCACTGAAAGAGAGTTTCCACTTTCACTACAGAGAGCAAAATGCAATCCTTAAACTGGAACCTTTTGGCATGTCATTGATCATTTTCTTCAGATAACTTCTTAAAAGTTGAATTAACAGAAAAAAGCATCTTAAAAACAATATCCACCAAACAACCAAGCAAAAACAAAATAAACAAAAGCAGAAGAAATTAATGAACTCATGGGGGAAGGACCAGGGAGGACTAAACATCTTCCCTTATTTTTAAAATCTTTAAAATGCTTAGCTGACAAGCAAAACTTGACTGTATCCAGGTGTTGAGTGTGATGATTTGATGTGCATCTACCCTTGTCGCAGTCAAGTTAATTAGAATAACCATCACCATGCATGCTGCATGTTAGATCTGGGAATCATCATCTCTCATAAAAAGGGTGTGTCTTTTATGCAGTATTTACCAGCTCTGCTATAGATGCTGTCAACCACAGCTGTATCCAATGCAAGGTCCTTTTGCCTGCCCACATGAACCCTTATTGCCCCTTCAACATGGTTCCTTCTGAATGTTTCTAAGCTCCTCGTGAAGGACATACTGTTACATTGCCTCAGTGTAACAGACAAGGAAGCAAGATTGATGTAACTCCATTCCCAAGATAAAAATGCCTGAGCTGAGCCCTGGAAGTGTGCAGGCTACTGCTGGAAATGCTCGGCTCAGCCACAGTATGTGTGTATAACTGCTCTCTTGCCTTCCCTGGGCATCTCTCTGGAGGAGAGAGTAGTCTGATTGATAGTGGGCTGAGTTCCAGATCCCTGGATTACAATGGCTACCTGATACTGCAGTTGTTACAGTTCTAGCCCAGCCTTTTCCTAATTCCTAAACATTAGCCTTAGCCTACTTGCAGAGAGACGGAGAACTGACTTGTTCGGGTAAGCTAAGGCTCCTTTGTGAGATGGAAAACTGTCTTGGATGCCAGTGTGAAAACCAGAGAATTGCCTGTTAAAACTCTAGGTATAATCCCTAGATTATGTTTCAGTGTCTGACTGCCTAGAACGTGTGGTACTTTGATAAAAATCCATATATGATATGTGATGAAGCTCATCCATCATAGCTACCTTTAAAAGAGGTAAATTGGAACAGGTTCTAGGATTGAGGAAACTTCATCAAACTAAATTTGCTATGTATCTTGGGGAGTGCACCATCAATCTGTCCTGCAATGGAGACTGGATGCTGGGGTAGCTGTTCTTCTATTCAGGCAGCACACACATCGGTGCTGACAAGCTGGCTCGCTTGCCATCACATCTGAGAATGACTTATTTAGGTACATTGGGTACTGGCTAAATTATATAACTGCTCTAAACCTGGAGATCATGGTAACCCAGCATTTTAGAAATATTCTGTATATGTGGATGGGTACCCTCACTGGAACCATCTATTGCTCTCTCGTTTGTGGGGAAACTGGATAAAGTAGGGGCCTCCTTTTGGCCCTTCTACATACTTCTAGGAATGGGAGATTTGGGAGATTAGTGGGTGTGTGTATGTGTTAGAGAGAGAGAGGAGAGCGGGAGAGAGAGAGAGAGAGAGAGAGAGAGAGAGAGAGAGAGAGAGAGAATATAAGTCTGAATAGGAATGAGAGTATGTGGGCTACTCAGGCTTGAAAGTCAAAGAAGGAATCAGATTAGAAGGAGATCTATTGGAAGTGATCGAATCTAGGGGCCAGGAGTGTAGCTCAGTAGTAGTTGAGTGTGTGTTTAGCACTTGAAAGATCTTGGGTTCAGTCCCCAGCACCTCCCAAATTAAAGACTAGCTTGATAGACGTGGTCTGGTAGCACACACCTGTGTCTCATGCTGCTTGGGAGGCTGAGGCAAGAGGATTACTTAAACCAAGGAGTTTGAGGCCAACATAAACAGCACCACAAGCCTTTGTCTCAAAATAGGTGATAGAGCAATTATGAAAATCCCCCAAAATATGTTTATATACACTTTACTTTGGGATTCACAATTTCTTCAAATTATGGGTGTGATGGTACTGTCAGCTTCACAGTCTAGAATTAAGCAAGAGACAGTTCTCTGAGCACGACTGTGGAGTATTTCCTTGATTGCACTGATGGAGGTGGGAAGCTGCACCCATTGTGAGATCACTCCTTGGATGGGATGCTGGACCACATAGGTGGAGAAAGGCCGAGCCAAGGCCTTCATCCATCTCTGATTATGCATTTGATGTAACCAAATGCTTCAAGGTCCTGCCGTCTTATTTCCTTGCTGTCAATCTGAACCTTGATCTGTGAACTGGAATAAACCCTCACTTCCTCAAGTTGCTTTGCTCAGATATTTTATCTCAGCAACAGGGAAAGAAACTTGAGACAACAGGATTGATGTTGTCTTTTTCTTTCTGCGTCTTTCTGAAATTTTCAAATACAAAAATCTTGGAGACAATACAAAGAAAACCCATCTTTAAATTGGTCTCCAGTGGGGAGCACTGCCATCTATGTCTAGTCAATCTTGCCAGGCCAGTTCAATCCTTTCCCGCCTTTCCCAAGCTCCACCCACATGCTGTACAAGGGTTGTGTCTGTTTGGTTGGCAGGAGTCTGGGGTCTGGAGCTAACGTTCTCTTTTCCATTTGCCTTGCAGCATGGCACAGAGTGGGACTCGGCCCCATGCACTGTGTGCTCTTGCACTCATGGAGACGTGAGGTGCTCCCACCAACCGTGCTCTCCGTTATCCTGTGGACCGCAGGAGCTGGAATTCCTTGCTGAAGGAGGTTGCTGCCCCATCTGTGTGGGAGCAGGAAGTGAGTATCAGCTGGTGGGCAGGAACCCTCCCTGTCTTTGAGGTTACAGATGACATCTTTACTCTTGTCTTTCTTGTTAAGTGTGGTTCAAAGATTCTGAATTCCCTTCCTCTTTGAGCCCCTGTGGTGTGGCCTTGAATTTGGTAGTGAGTGATGCCTCATAGAATGGGATTGGCACAGATCTTTAGGCTTCATTTTAACTGTGGAATTCTGCTGGTCTCTTATTTGCATATTGTAAATAGAGCCTCTGCTTTCATTTCTCAGCCGCCCAGACCTGACTAATCTCACAGAAACTGTATTAATCACAACACTGTTTGGTCAATGGCTCTATCATATTTCTAGCTAGCTCTCATATCTTAAATTAACCCATTTCTCTTTTTTTATATTTTTTGAAGAAGAAAACAAACTATCTTTTTTCATTATACATACCAATCCAAGTTCCCACTCCCTCCACTCCTCCCATTCCCTCCACTTACCTCCTCCATGCCACCCCATCCACTTCTCAGAGAGGGTAAGGCACATTCCTTTGGGGAGGGTCCAAGGCCCTCCCTACTCTATCTAGGCTGAGCAAGGTATTCATCCAAAGAGAATGGGTTCCCACAAAGCCAGTACACTCAGTAGGGAGAAATCCTGGTGCCACTGCCAGTGGCTCCTCAGTCTGCCCCAGCCATACAACTGTCACCCACATTCCGAGGGAATAGTTTGGACCTATGCTTGTTCCTTTCCAGTCCAGCTGGATTTTGTAAGCTCTCATTAGCTCAGGTAAACTGTTTCAGTGTGTGTCCCCATCATAGTCTTGACCTCTTTGCTCATATTCTCATTCCTTCCACTCTTCAACTGGTCTTTGGGAGCTCAGTCCAGTGCTCTCTGATGCTTTTTTCTGTTAATCTATGTATCGCCATGAGGCTGTGGCTTACTGGTAAGTTTCTGGCGTCTTTCTCCTTTGGCAGCTACATGGCATCTCCCTGACTCCATCCTCTTTCCTTTTCTATCTGTGCTTGGATTTTCTGCCTTTCTGTATTCTGCCCTGCCATAGGTCAAAGCAGCTTCTTTATTAACCAATGGCAATAAAACAAATTCACAGCATACAGAGGGAAATCCCACATCAGCATATTTTACCTTGACCAGCTGCATCTCTATCCTTTCTTCCAAAGGAGCAGAGAAATAGTCCTTTCATTGAACTTTATGAGGCCCAGGTCATTTCTCCTTCTCCCTTAAGTAGCTGAAGGCCCAGACCTGTTCTCCATGAAGTACTGCTACTACTGTTTCTGTCAGCTGGTCTTTGATGCAATATCTTTCTCTAAGACAAGCACATAGTGGGGGAGGGGCTCCCTTCATTATGTTTCCTACAACCTCACTGAACAGATTACTCCTGCTATAAACTAAGGTACCCCACTTTCTATCAGCAAGCTGGGGGCACACTTCCAGACCGGTCCTTTGAACCCGTACTTTCTCATGTATCCGTTTCATTATATTTTAGAGATGCATGTCCTATTGTACTTTCATAGGTATTTGTATGGACTTTATTATAAGTAGGAATTATCGTCAGTCCATCATGCTCTCTGCTGACATGTAAAGATTAGAAAATGATTAAAATGCTTCTTTTATTCCATATTGGTTGAAAGTCATGCTCTCTTGTCTTTTCCCTTTATATATATTCCTTGTTTCTTTCTAGTCCCTGGTTATTCTACCTCTGAGGCCTTTGTTATAGACAGCCATACCAGAGATTTAAAGGCATGTCCAGGAAACCATGGGTGTGGAAAGTCTGCCTGTGCATTTCAGGACTCACCCATTAGATGGTATGAGGACTGTCAGCACCTTTAAGTAACATAAGCCTGAATGTGTAAACACATGAGCACAGCTGAGTAGGGGTAGCACAAGATTGTGATACCTCATTTTCTGGGGTTCACTCTTAAATAATAGGAGCATTTTTCATTGGTTATCTATGAGAAAGACATACTTAAGCCATTTTTCCTCTAGAGATTAGAGATTCATTCAGGAACAGTTACTTAATGGGTAAAAATGCAACATTTCCCAGTCAAAGAGTAAAGGCAGCTTTTGCTTTGCCTCTGCGGTTTCTCTGTGTGTAGAAATTCTGTATTTTCCATCTGCTCCCATGGGTCTGCGAACATTCAAGGGTGAGAGGAGATAACCCCCTCCCCAGCACCATGTGCCTCCCATGGAACATGGTACAGAGAACACATGAACAAATGCTCCGTCTTGGGACCAAGTTTCCTGACCAGGTGAAAGGGACTGGTGTATCTTTGTTCTTCCTGCCCAGCTTTACTCTCCTAAGCCATTGACCTAAACAACTTTATTCATCAGCCAATAAAAGCAACACATACAGAAGGACATCCCTTGCACACTGAGTTGGGGAGTTTTGTTTGAGACAAGAAGGAAGCTTCTGGAACATGACCAGAGGAGGACAACTGGGTGCTTTCTCTGCCCCTCTGAGCTAGCAGGCTTTCACCTCAGCATCTGGCTCCAGAGTCTTTATTGATAAAATGCAGTGATTGAGATTTTGTCACAAACACCATGACCCATAGTAGTGGCCCTGGGCCCAGTACACTCATGTGGTCAGCTTTGAGACCAGCACATGGATACTCACCCATGCCTTGTGCCTTTGTCCTTCCAGAACCCTGTTCCTATGATGGCCACATATATCAGGACAGAGAGGAGTGGCGACTGGGCCACTGTGCCAAGTGCGTGTGCAGGAATGGGCTCACCCAGTGCTTCACGGCTCAGTGTCAACCTCTTTTTTGTGACCAGGTAAGGAGGGACTCTCAGAGCTGACTTCTCGCAGGGAGTTGCCTGCCAAAGAGTTTGAAGAGTTTGTTTGTTTGTTGAGATCCTGTTAGGCACCCATCCAGGGAAGCAGTGGAACCCAGAAGCCAGGACTGTTCCATTTTCCTTATACTTTTGAAGACAACCTCTGAGATGATTTTTTTCCCCTCTTAGAAGCTACGAACAGGTCTAATTACCACCCATTTAGTCAAATTGCTACACGATGAAACTGAACCTTAGGGCTACACGTAAGGAAGCCTCCAGCTTGAAATACAGATGTTCTTTAAAAAAAAAGTAAGGCTAAACATCTGGAAAGCTGGGTTAAAAAGATGAAGTTTGTTACTTTTCTTCCATGTTTAGGTGTAGTTTGCTTTTTTAAAGACCTAAGCATGCCTTTGAACATGATTATCCAGATGCACACAGTTTAATTCTTATAGAATAGTGACTCAATTTCCCAAAGTGTTTTCTTAGGGGTGTTCACAATAGTGGGATCATCTTCATTTAATGCTGATCCAATTTTCAAAACATTAGGCTGTTCTCACAAATCTAGAGGAGAGAATTCGTTGTCAATATATGTGGTGCAGGCAGTGTTTTATAGCTTTCTCCTCTTCCAGAGGCTCCTGAGGACGTGCCGGGAAAGTTGACAGATAACTGTGAGAGGAGTTTTGCCTCCAGTGGAAAAATAGTTCGTTTTTTTGATCCAAGGAAAAGCTGGAAACCAAGATTTAGTTGCTACAGAGTAGCACTTTGTGTCAAATAAAACAAAATCAATAACGTGGCATATTGTGACAATTGGGCAATACTTTAAAGGCAGACGAAAGGCAATTAGCCATGAAATGCTAAATGCCAAGTCTAGGAAAATGTATCTAATTGAAAGACTGGATTCTACTACCGACACTACGTCAAATTCTATGCCCTTGCCCCAGGTTTCAATTCATTAACAAATCTTGTTCCAGCTTCTGATCACAAGTGAGTGCCTTGATGGAACTGCACATGGATCTACTTCATGGCTCTCATGTTGGACAGGGCTGTCGTGTTTGGCGGGGCATGGTAACGTGTTGTAGTTTATTCTTCCTTTATAGTGAGGGTGTGGAGGGGGGAGGGGGGCTTGTTGAGAATCTTCTGCTTTAAACACTAAAATGACCACATACTACATGTGAGGGCCAGACACTGGAATAATTGAAAGTATAATTTCTCATGTTGAAAAGAGTAACTATGTACTCTTTCTTCATTCATAGTATCCATTCACTGTTTATACCAGTGTAAAAAGGTGACATTCAGTGTGATACATCAGGACTAACTGATACATGAGTGACTTCAGTCACTTCTGTATTATTAAGTCATTTTTTCCGTCCACCCATCTGTCCGTCCATCCATCCATCCATTCACCCATCATCCATCCATCTATCACCCATCTCCCAGATCAGTTAGAACCACTTAATACTAATTTAATACCTCTTAGAGAAGTCCTGCAGAATTGGTGTTGTTGAAATGGCACCTAATCCCACCTGTACCCTCAGAACTGCTAATACCACCACACCAACCACAACAACACACTTCTCAGGTGTTTAATGTGTGTTCTCAGGTGTTTAATGTGTACCAGTTCTTTACTTCAAGGGCTTTGTAATTCTTGCGACAGCCCCATGAAGTAGGAACAATTACTACCCTCTTCATTTTGTGTCCAGCAAAACAGAGGCTGGGGGGAGGGTAAGTAACTTGTCCTGAGTACGATAGCCAGCTCTTCGTGCCTTAAGCAGTTCTGTATCACTAACTCCAAAGATCACTCCCAACACGTGTTTAGTTCACAGTAGCAAGAGCTGCAAACATAACAATCAAGTGTGGTTGAGCGTAGCTTATATTCATTTGTTTATTGAACGTAAGGGGGAAATGTAAGTTTGACACTAGAAACACATTTTCCAAAATTGAACTCTGGAACATTTCTAACCCGTTGAAGGATTTCCATGACTTACGAACTTCACTTGTTCTTTTGTTTGCTTATGTTTTAATTATAGCAGGAGTTTTCCCCAGTAATTAAGGAAATCTTCAGAAGGGCAGAAAGCAGAACAAAAATAATCCCTGATGCTTGATTTTTTTCTTTGGCTCGATTTCCCAGTCCTGATAGACAATCGAGATTCATGCTTCTTGGAATGCTGATGATCACATTCTAAAAGTTGGTGATTATCCATAGAAAAGGAGAAGTTGTGTTCCCTTGATGAAATAATGAATTCAAATGGAACTTTCTCCTCTCCCCTTTTGTCCAGATACCCTGTTAACGGAACCACAGCCCCGTCACCTTTATTGTCACTCACTGAAATGATCTTTGTAGTCCAAAGAGACGTGATCCTGGTGATGTTTAGTTGGTTAATATGCTATAGGGCATCTATCTACGCCAGGGCCTCAAGTATCTGAGGCGAGTGCCCCATCCCTGAGCCACATCCTCAGCCCACCAGCGGGGTTGTTTTGTTTGAATACCACAAATTACTCATACTATTGATTAACCTAAGTCATTTGAACTTCTTCTTTAGGTATCTTTACCAAGAGATTGTCTGTAAAACCTCCAAGCTTTCACACACTTGAGAAATCTTTTCTTGCTTCCTGTCTACATCAAAGACAATTTGGAGTCTGCACCTTGAGGGCTGAAGACTCATTTCCACTGAATTTTGGGTTTCAGTGTCACAGAGAAGTCAGAGGCCTCTCTTTTTTCTGCTTTGGCCTATGTTGCAAGACATACAACCTTTCCCTGCACTCTGTGCTTATTTAAAGTGCCCGCCCGTAACCACCTTCTGGTCTCAGGTTTGGGGCTCTGTTTGAGAAGAGGATTTAGGGGAGACATCCCTTACTTCAATACCCCTCCCTGGAGGATCGAGGCATTTTTTTTCTTTAGTTCTCTTGTAAGGTGCCTCATTTCTAGTCTGTAATTTACAACTAGGATTGCAATGATGTATTCTTGTAGGATGTTTTTAAACCCTTGTAATTCAAAATCTTCCAGGATGTTTCTCAGTGACATACTGTTTGGAAAAACCCATTCCCCATGTATGAGAGCTGTCTGCCAAAGATACAAGGCCCTGGGCCACTCAAACTAGGGAGACAGATTCATAATCATATACAGTGGAGTTCACCGAGGACTTAGAGACAGACTGTAATTTGGATTTTAGCAAGATGGGTGGATTCCTACTTGCTGAGACAGGAAGAGGTCATCTGCTTGTGAGCCTAAATGAGTGTGGGCCATACCAGGATGTACTTAGCCTTTCTCAAAACCCAGCAATGTATCAGACGTCAGAGGTCAGCACAGATGCTTGGGGAATCGGATGATGATCTCTGATGGGGTCTGAGATGAATGCCAAGTTCATCTGGTGTACAGGCTGGTGGAATAACCAATGTGGCTATGACTGCTGTCAATCTGAAGCTTTCCATGTAGCTTTTCTTATATCTTGCCTTCAATATAGAGCCTTTTCTTACTGTGTTCCAATGTTTTGATGTTCTTTTCACGTTTGGTTTTAGAGAACCACTTTGGTTCCAATTTTTGTTTCTTTAGAAGTATCTCTGAGTCTTTCCTTGCTCTCTACCCTTTCTCAGTCATTTTCTCATTTGCTACTCAGCCTTTCTCTCTAGCTTTGAGATCTTTTTGTTTTTATATTTGCTGCTTCCAGAATTGCAGGTGCAGAGATGGGAGAAGAACAGAAGCAAAGGCCTTGTTTGCTGTCCCATTTGTTACTTTTAGATCACACTGTTTCTTCTTGCACAGCCGCCCCACCCACTCCCACTCCGCCCCCGTGCACTCTCAGACCTGCTGTAAGAGGCTGGCATATTCCAGTCATAGAGGTCATCTTAGTATACACAAAGTTACAGGTTCAATTCTAGCACCAGAAAAAAAAAATAAACAGAAGAAAAGACCCAAAGAGAAAAGAGAAATCGTAGAAGCATGTTTCTTTGGGTCTTTACCCCTTAATGAGCATTGCTGAGTCAATTAAAACAATGCATTTTCACGCTCTGCTTTGGTTGTTTCATAGCTCTCAGTAAACAGCCTTGAAGTCAAAGTGAATAGATGTTTCATTTTCTTACTCATTCTTTGGGGTTTTCTCCCCACATCGGTTTTCCTTTCTTGATCAGGAAAAATCTTTCTTCATTTCCTACCCACATGCTACAGTGATGGTGGCCTTTCCTCCACTTGGTCCTTTGGATGTGTGGCCAGGTGCTCAGTGCTCAGAGCTGCGATCCACTTTTCACTTGGTGTAGCCGTGCTGAGTGAGATAAGATCTTTCCCATTTCCGCTGCCTGATCCGGCTCACCTTCTGAACACAAGAAACAAACCGTCATCTCCGGTGTGCACTGCCGGTGTCCACTGCCATCCCCAGGGCCTTTTCCGTTCCTTTGACATTTAGCCATCCAGGTTCTTAATCACTTTCTGTGACCCCTTGACACCCCTTCCTATTATGTTGTGTTGTTGATATTATGGGCTCTGACTAGATGTAGAAAGATATGAAGGGCTGAGAGCCTGTGCCTGGCACTCTGCCTGCCTCGTTTGGCAGTCTGTGAGGACTGAGCCCTGATCTGGAAAGGCTGGCTTTGGGGCGAGGGGTGATGGCTCTCATTTGTGCTCCTTAAACAGCAAGAGAATGGCACACAGTGTCTTACACTTGGTGGGCTTCCTAGCATGACGCGAAGATGACTGTCAATTCTCCTTTATTTGTGGTGACATCTCTCTGGTATCCTCCAGTGTACTCTGATAGAAAGGTGTTTTGTCAAGACTCTCCCGTGGTGCACTGTAAACTTCATTATCATAAGAGTCTTTATTTAAGGGCAGCCATAATTCGATATAGTCTTCCTGGTAACTCTGCCTTCCCAAATGTAATCACATTCACCATATTTTATAGTACTGAATTTTTGCAGTTATGGAGGATATCATATTATCCAGGGCATATATCTTTCTGCAAAGGGCAGGATTGAGTAGCTTCAGCTTTGTGTGCAATACAGTTAAAATAACTGTTCAAGCTCTGCCATTGTAGCACAAAGATGATAGATAACATATTATATGGGTGCATGGTGATAATCCAATAAAGCTTTATTTATAAAATAGGTGGTAAGATGGACATGGTTTACAGTCCATACTTTATTGGTCCAAGTTCAGCACTTTATTTGAAAAGAATATCTGAAATCCAGAAAAATATATGTTAAGGCCTTTCTAGTGGTTATGTTTGTCCCATGTTGGTTAAGAAAAATTGACACAGGGATGGGGGAGATGGCTCAGTGTTTAGAGCACTTCCTGGTTTTAAAAGCAAAGGATCTTGCTATTTGGCTTCTTAGCAAGGTGAACCCAAAGAAAAACATAAAGATTTTCCTGGAAGTCGGAAGCAAACAAAACCTTCAGACAAAAGTTGGAAGCACGGGTGTGGGATGAGGGTGGGGGTTGGGATGGGGGGAAGGGGTAGGTGAAAGAGAGGGGGTAGATGGGAGAAAGGAAGAACTGCGGAGAGCCTGGGTT
>JAQHUG010000054.1:2895908-2978835 GCA_028555095.1 Dicrostonyx torquatus | reverse complement strand
ACCATCTTAAGGAAGCAGGGGGAGGGCGGTGGGGTAGTGGGTGAGTGGGAGGGCCGGGAACAAGGGGAGTAAATGTAAATTTTGCTTTTAACAAAAATAAATAAATTTTTTTAAAAAAAAGCAAAGGATCTGAGTTTGCGTTTCAACACCCACGTTACTCCAGCCCCAGAGGATCCGAAGCCTAATACTGGCCTCTGTGGATAACCACACACACATGTACACACACATGTAGATACATATGCATGAACAATAAAATAAACATTTTAAAAAGACAACACTGAGTCTACTTAGGACAGAGAATGAGCAAGGCGTAGTTCATTTCTTTACTGCAGCGAAATTACTGGATTGTGCCACTCAATGTATCTTTACTTCATCAGCCAAAATTTCCTCAAAGAACTCTGAAATCAAGACGTGCTCAGTTTTCTCGTTGCCTGTCCCATTTTCACGCATTCTGTTGGCCATCCATGACCATAATACTTTATGTATAGACGAATAAGGTTTCTCCACAAAGAAAAGAGCTGCTGTTTTAATCCCAGTGGTTTAAGCATTTGCAATAGACCTATCAGGCAGTGATGCAGAAACTTGAATGTCAATGTGTAACTGTGTTAAATGATTGTGGAGGTGTACTCCTGGAACTTTCGATGAGAAGTTGACATCGTAGGACCCCTGTCCCTTCTGTCTTAGCCCTGCTGTCCTTGTTCTTCCAGGAGTGCCAAAGTAACTATGGTAGTAACACCTTCTATACTATCTCCTTGTAAGACAAAGTGGAGGCACTGTTCTGGAAGGTTCTGTCTTCTGTGTAGCATCAATCACTTCTTAGTCTTGACAACTTAGTTTGTTCTCTTCCTTCTTCCCTTTTTAATGGATCCTCTCTCCTGCTATTGAAGAAGGCTATGGGGATCAGTGGGAAGCTGACTCTGTATCTGTTAGGAGGATGCAGTTGCTGTGACAACAGGGATAAGTACCTGACTCTTCTGGGGGTAGTGGTTATCATAGAGTTGAAGATGGAGAGAGAGGGCATTGGGGATGGTTCTTCAGCACAGAATCTCTGTCACATTTCTCTACACTGTCTATTCTAAGATTTTTAAAGGGTGATTAACTCTTTTGTGTTAAAGACATCCCCAACACACCTGCATAAACTTATGGATTCACCCCTAATGATTGCATCTAGATAAAAATATGGATTAATATCAAGGTGTAGAAGAATAGTGAAACAGCTGATTAAGAAAGGGGGTGCCTTTGTCTTTGGGTTTAGATGCGAGTCAGAAGTACGCATATTCTTAAGTGTTAATGTGGGGGGCTCTGGAGTTTTGTTTCAACCATTTACCATGAGTAGTCAGCCATATAACCTTATGCAAATTATACAACTGGTCTATTGGTAGTGTTCTCAGTTAAGGCTGGAATAAGACCATCTATCTACCTCATACAGGAATTAGGATATGCCTGGTGGAAGACTAATATTGTTTTGTTTTTATAGTTATTTGTGCTTTGATAGGTGTTAGCAAAAGGTGGAACAAGCGCACTCTTCCTAAGGTTCAGACTGACCTTGGAAAGACTGATGCTTATGGAGTCCTGGGAGTCCTGGGTTACAGGTGAATGCTGTCCCGTGTGTTTGCACATGTGGCCGAAATGGCTGTGAAGTAGATTGTTCCTATGGACATGAATCTCATTACTACTTTCTTTTGGTGACTTGTCCCTCTTCGGGTGTCAAGGATGAAGTCGTCGTGCGAGTCCCTGGAAAATGCTGTCCTCAGTGCTCAGCACGATCCTGTTCTGCAGCTGGCCGAGTGTACGAGGTAACCTCCATTTGTCCCGCATGCGTGTGTTGACATATGTACTCACAATTCTGCCCCATGCCTTCCAATCCCAGGACCTCCCAACCCTCCTTTCTGACTCATTGCCAGGATTAGTTACTCAGTACATAAATGGCTTTTATGAAAATGGCCTTTATGAAAAAAATAAGCTGAAAAGGATTATAAATGTGAAAGAATGTGCTGACAAGCAGAATCCAGTTCATGAACCTTGGGAAAGCTTACTGTTCACACGCATGCTGAAAAGAAGAGGGGGCTATGCTGTTTCGAGCCTCTGGAGATGTTTGTGTCTTTGGTTGGTTTTTATACACTGATACCCAATGACAACCGTGCCCATATAGGAAGAAACATGGGGATGGCAGAGTAGACAGGTCGGTTTGCTGAGATTAAGGGTTGAGAAAACTTGAAGTTGAGTGTTGCTATTGAAACAGTCTAGACAACCAGACCTAACCTGTAGTAGGTATAGAATAATGGTCACCAGCAAATGGAGGGAATGAATAAATGTTCTGTCTCAGGAGTGCTCAGGTGCACCAAAGTCACATTGTTCTGGAGCAGAACACGGAGGCAAAATAAAGTCAGCTTATTTTCTTGCTTGTTCACTGCTCTAAGTTAAGTAAATAGTAATTGGGATTGTGGCAACAAGGGGAATCTGGAAAGAGAGTCTCACTAATTCTAGATGGTTCTCTTCATTCTGATTGGAATGAAATAACTAGTTGGAAAGGGACGTTCAAATTAAGGCTTGTTTTAGTGTGTGTTTGTGTGTGTGTGTGTGTGTGTTTCCATGTGTGTCCTCAGATGTGCACCATGTGCATACCTCAAGTTTTGCAGTACTGAAGAGGACATTGGATCCCTGTAACTGGAGTTATAGGCAGTTGTGTTCCACTGTGTGGGTGCTGGGATCCAAACTGGGGTCCTCTGCAAAAGCAGCCAGTTCTTCGAGTCACCAAGCCTTCTCTCCAGCAGTGGGAAACTCTTTGTGTGTGCTGTGTGTATCCTGACTGTTTGGCACAGTGGTCTTATTTGGTATTTTCATTGGGCAGGTTTGTGCGAGGTTAATTTTCTTTGAGAGACAAGTTTCAAACTGCTTGATATGTTTGGTTGCAAGTCTCAGAAATGCCCCAGCAAAAGTAACTAAAATGATAACATTGTAGACAACAAGATGTACCAATAGGGAGGGATCTTCAGGGTTGATCAGTTCAGCTCTCTGTGTTGTCCCCATGTGAATATTTGCCTTAACCATGTAGACTTGTTGTCCCCTGGATGACCTTTTATTGCTAGGAAGTCAATGCTCACACATGCATTGCTACAGCTTGGTGAATAATTTCTTTGACCTTTAATATTTGAGCAAATCTAGGACTCCTATACCCTAGCTGCAAGGGAATCTGAGAAAATAAGCTTTTATCAGAGACTCCTGGCAGGGAAGACCTAAGGAATAAGGAACTAACCAATAGGGTCTTCCTAAGTCCTCTAAGTGCTGGATACAGTGACCCTCAGCAGATTATATCCATGTAATCCAAATGCAAATTTACTTGAACATTCATTGACTTTTCTCTTATAGGCCACTTCTACCTAAATAATCTCAGGAATACATTATATGTGACTACATTAAAAAAAATGTAATGGAAAAGTATGTTGAGCTTCTGTTTGATGCATGTGGTGTTTGATGTGCTCCCTTTTCCTTTCTCAGCACGGTGAACAGTGGAAAGAAGACCCCTGTACCCTGTGCATGTGTGACCAGGGAGAGGTCAGGTGTCACAAACAGGCCTGCCCTCCGCTGAAATGTGAAAAGGTATTTGAAAGTCTGTGGCTTGCTCTTCTAAGCTTGATTCTTGACCATTTTAGAAAGGCATTTCTTAGTGTACTGTGTCCTTTGATAGAATCAAAAGCTTTCAAGAATGTGGAATGTTATACAAAGATACAAAGGGCCTGCCTCCCGACAGGAGAGCTGAGGTGGGAAATGCTTCCCCGGGACCAGGAGGGGTTGTGTTACACAAGGCCAGTGTTCTGTGTCTCTCTCCCACCTGATGACTGGAAGTTCCATTGTCTCAGAGGGCCTGTCCCTTCCCTCACTGTTCTCTGTCTCTCCAGGGTCAAAGCAGAGCCCGGCCTCACGGACACTGCTGTGAAGAATGTGTGTCTCCTGCCAGAAGCTGCTTAGCCGGTGGGATCCTGCGGTACCCGGATGAAATGTGGAAAGTCTCGGCCTGTGAGTTCTGCGTGTGTGACCAGGGCCAAGTGACCTGCCAGATGGGAGAGTGTGCCAAGGTGGCCTGTGGCCTGGTAAGATGTGAAGGCATTTCCATTTGCGCGGTGGCAGCTCCTTCCAGCAGATGGTGGGTGTTCCTTCTTTCCTGGCGGCAGAAGGGATGCCAGGCTGATGGCGCACACTTCCAGGGGCCTCGTAGCACAGAGATGCTGGGGTGGGAAGTAAATATCACTGATGGTTCCGACCAGCTTGGAGCAGTCCCTGGAGCTTTTGGTTATCAGTACATCTGGTTAGATTAGAAGAGCTGAGCCAGAGGCATGAAGGGAAGGACATGATGTGGGACATTAGCCTGTCATTCAGTGCAGCTGGACCTCACCACTAGTGGACTGCAGGTGTGCCTGGAGCAGGGCTCTTTCTGCAAGCACACTGGCTGCATTTAGTAGAAAACACCCGTGAGCCCTCCTGTGGACTGGAAAATAAAATGTTTTTTCTTCTTTCCTTCCTTGCTTGCTTCCTTCCTCCATCCATTCTTTTCTCTCTCATTCTTTTTTTTTTTTTAAGGAAGGAGCAAGGGGGAGCTCATAAACAATGAACTCTACTGACCTCTGTTGACTTCTGCTAGCCACAGAATTTCTAGCCACTTCTCACATAGCAACCTCTTCCTTGACTTCAGATGTATATTTTAGGGAAATTACTTTTTCCCCCCTTTGAACTCAATTTTGACCCATGACTTTAAAAAAAGAAGATGCATTTAGAGCTCCCTCCTCCTCTTGCCACTCCCATCCGCCCCTCCAGTTTCCCTCAGGGTTGTGAACTTGAGGCCTTTCCCAAGATCTGAAGCATGCTGTCAGTGAAGGCATTTTTCCCTCTGGTTCCTCTCCTCCACTTCTCAGCTCCTCCCAGCACTGGGCCTACAGAAGAGCAATCTTCTTAACAAGGCTGTCATTGACAGCTTGTTTTTGACTTTGCCTCCTGAATCTAGATCTTGACCAAGCTGAAGCATACTTGGGCAGAGAAGGCCTCGCCTTCTCGTAGATGTGTTCACCCCCACACATCTTTTCATTCTTTTTTCCTGATGTGAGGGTTGTCTGAATGGTTGGAACGAGTTGAGAAGAGGCTCTCAACGAGGGCCTTCTCCCTCCTCTGCCATCTTCCCTCTGCATCTGAGGATGCTGGGTTATTCTTCAAGGTTTAGTTTATTGACTATTCCAGGGTTTTTGAAAAATGTGGAGAGGTGACCCTGGAAGGCTGGGTTTCTCAGACACCACTTGTTCGTCCCCTCACGGACAGGAGCCTAGCTCACTTCCCTTCTAGTAGCACCCATCCATGTGTCTGCTGGCCCACTTGAGGTAGGGTGACACCTTATTGTGGGGGCGTAAGCTAGGCTCTCCTTGGGCCTTTAAGGGAAATGAGGAGTGGCTGTTGGAGTTGAGAGTGCCTGACTTCTCCAGTCATTCTCTCATCTTCTGTTTGCCTTGGCCTAATGGATTGAGGATTTGAAGCTGGCAGCCTATTTCTCCAGTCTTTAATCTCTTCCAGAGTGTCCATGTTCCCCCAGTTTGTGTACATTAGTATATTCTAAGCTGGAAACACTGCCAGTAGTAAAATTTTAACCAAAATAGAATGTTAGGAAGAAAAAAAATACTCCCAGACCTTTTTCAGACACCACAATTCTGGAATTAGCTTTGGTTAATGGTCTCATTAAGGCCTGGTTATCCTAATAGCTTCTTAATTTCTGCTTTGTTGTATCACTGGTGATAAAAAGATGAAAAAGCCATACTATGACCTTGAGAGTTCCTGGGATTTGTGGGAAGCCAGACACATAAACAGAAATGATTCTACATGGAGGTCTGCAGGAGCACCGAGGATTATGGAAATATGAATTAAATGCCGTCCGAGCTCCTGAGGGAAATGCCCGTGAGGGAGCCAGCACTGCTGGTACTTCCATCAATCCCGCCCTGCACTCTGCTCCCCTCTCCGATATATCAAGGTCATTTGACTTCTAATCTTGGAGACCAAGGTGCATTGGATGCTAGTCACACATCTTCACGGAGCTGCGAGACGTCAGTGTCTACTGGTGACAATCACACAGGCTCCCTACTGTCACTTATTACCAGGTCCGTTAGCAGCGATGTTCTGAGTCGCCTTGAAATCAACGTGCGCTTTTTCTTTGTTTAAAAAGGGGGAAATGGCATGTTCTTTGTCTCTGATGTTATTCAGTACAGTCCCTAGACTCTGAAACATAAATTGATCAGTGGTAGACTAGCATGGTATGATTGATTTTGTATTTCTAGATATTATAGTGTCTTTGAACATAAATTCAGATGAAAATATCCCATTATTTCTTTCTTCTTAAAAGGACCTATGGCATACAGGTGAAAGATGCCGTACGGGGGAAAAACGGGGCTTGTAGCACAACACACTAAAGAGGGAAGGCGTGCGTAACTTGGGGGCCTTTCCTTCCCTCCCGCTGGAGGCCATTCTGGTCCAATGGGCGTTAGATTGACTTCCAGGGTCATCCTTCCATTGGGTGTAGGTATTCAGTAAAGGCGGTATAACAGGTTTGATATTGAGAGCCCACTTAAAAATGATGTGAATGAGTTTGTTTCACAATTCAGTTCTGTTCAAAGCAGAAGTCAACTGCTAGTTGGCAGGTCCCTCATGGCAGCAAGTTGATGTGTTTGGGGACCTCCGGGCTTCTATAAATAGTAAATCTCTTTAGACCTTTCTACGTCACCCAAACTGAATCCTTGTTCCCCAGGAGCGGGACTTTTTGGTATTTACTGTTCTGAGCAAAGGCTCAGAATGGCTGCCTACTTCTCTATATGGGCTGTGGGAGCTCCCAAGCTCTTTCATGCCTTTTCTTTTTAATAGAAGTACATACTCTGTCTTGCTTCAAAATATTGTTTTAAGCAACTTAGATTACACGCATATAAACCCTCTTATATGCTTTGAAAGTAAATTTCAATCTGATTCTCCGAGATGCCATCACTGCAGCTGCTTCTTCGTGTTTCTGGAAAACAATTTATATGTAAATACGCCCGATCCCTATGGCACCGCTGCTCTGTCAGCCTCTGACTAGTGTGAGTTTTGATGGACAGCGATCCATACAGCTCCCTTCTTTTTCCAATAACTTCTAGGAATTGTAAAATGTTACAGCCATTCTTACAGTTTTGTGTTTGTCTTAGAAATGTATGTTTACCTTCATTAAAAAGGAAACTTATATTCCTTTGAGAAGAGCTTGCAGATTCTAGAAGAGAGACTAAAAAATCCATTCTTGATGCTGCAACCCAAGGACAACTAATGCTTTTACATTGTGTTTTTCTTTAGTAGAACCTTTTGAACATAAACTATCCTTGTTTAATATGAGTATTTAGTTTTACAGTGCTGTTTCTATTTAATATGGTTTCTATACTTTGAAATATAATATAGAGCCCCCAAGTTGAATATTAAATATTTAAAGAAACATTATCATTCAACAGAAACTAAATGAGTCTTTAGAAAGTAGACACTGCTTTGACGAACACTCTAGCCTGCCAGTGTTAGGTGTTACTGTTTACATAGACAAAATTTCAAATGAAATTTGTGATTTAGTAGCCTATTTCCCGGAATGTGGGGCTGCAGTGCAATCTAAACTTTCTAATCTACAGAATGGAGAATTATTTAGATTTTTTTTAAAGCATCAAGCATTCATTATTTGGTAATAAAAATAAGTTGAAATTATTAAAGTGGGAAGATCCTGTAAGCAAACATCCATCTTCGGAATGTGGCATTTCCCTTTCTCCTCCTATAATTAAAAAGAAAATTAGCTGTAAGTGGGCTAACACTAAGAGTTTCAGAATGATGAATAAAACTTCCTCTTCTGCTACTTAATTTATGCCTGAGCCTGCATCTGTGCATAAAAGGACTCATCTGATTTGGTATTCAAATACTGGTTTGATTTGCATGCTGCTGTTGACACTAAGGTTGGGAGTTCTCACTGTATAGATCTGAGTTAGTGGGCTCCTTCTGCCACTCATCTTTGCTGTGCTATGACGTTGCCTTGACTGTTCTTCTTACGCATGTGAGCTCCTGGTCATGGGTAGTTCAGTAATTATGGCGTGGGAGAACAGAGCACACACCCATATCATCAGAACAAGCCCTTGGAGAGTGCCCTGGGATGCGAGGAGCTGTCCCAGAGGAGGCTAACTGGGATGGGTATAGGGAATGGGAGGCGATGGGGTTGTGGTGCGGGGCACACCCAAGTAAGCATTGGGCTGAAGCCGGGAATATGTGGAGCTTCTCATTCCAGTCAGGAATCCAGCTGCTTCTCAATTTAGCCCTGCTACCTGGAGATGTTAATTTGATGTGTACCACTGCAACTCTTATTCCTACAGGGTGAAGAATTAGTCCACTTAGAGGGAAAGTGCTGCCCAGAATGCATTTCAAGGAAGGGTTATTGTGTTTATGAACAGAAGGCAGAAATTGTGAGTATCGGGTTAATAACAAAAGACTATTAAAATTAATAGATCAAAATTAACTTAATAAGGAGCTCTTTATTACCTCTCAGTTTTTTAGATCTATTCATTTGTTCAGCAAACTATTTATTATATATATACACACACAAAGAATGTGCTGGGCATTGGGGATAGGAGACTGAAGGCAGCGAATGGCATCTGTTCTCATGGTGGAAGGTACTTTCTAGTGTAAGAAAATAGACATGGAGGCAGGCAGACAGACAGACAGACACACGCACACACATGAAATGGCAGGGTGCCGGTGAACACTTCAGTTACTGAGCTGTGGTGAACGATGGTTTTGTCTCCCTAAGATGAGTGGGGAAGTCTTTTGTCCCGAGAAATCTGATCAGGGTGGGGTGGAGGCGAGAGAAAGAGTCACATGGCTATCTGGGGGACGGACCAGCAGCAGGGACCACAAACGCAAAGGCACAGAGGCAGGTGCCTGTTCGCTATGTTAGGAGATTGCAGAACTGGTTAAGGCTGGAAGAAAGGGGATGGGAGAGGAGCTAGGAGATAGGGGCTAATAGGAGTCTAGAAGGTTCTTTACTTCAAGACAGATGGGAGATGCCTGAGAGCTTGGAGTCCTGTAATCATGATCCAACTTCAACAGGATCAGACTGCCAGTGTTGGGAGATGTTCTTAACTGTCCATACCAGTAGTTTGTAACCTGTGGGTCATGATCCCTTCATAACAGTAGCAGATCAGAAATCCTGGATATCCGATATTTACATTGTGATTCATAACAGTGAAATGATACACTTGCAAAATTACAGTTATGTATTAGCAACAAAATAACTTGTGATTGAGATTATTGCAACATGAGGAACTGCATTAAACGGTCACAGTATAGGAAGGTTCACTGCTCTCAATGAAAGCTGCCAGTGGCTTGGCTTAAGGATGTAGTAAATAACGGCTGGTCCCTACATTCACTTTGCAGATAGAAATGGCAGCATTTGGTGAAAGCAGGGTGGTTCAGTGGGTTAACGGGTTTGGTGTGTAAGCCTGACAACCCGAGTTAGGTTCCTGGACTGACTCTCAAAGTTGTCCACAGACCTGCAGATGAACACTGTGTTATACACACACACACACACACACACACACACACACACACACACACACACCAAGTGTACATAAAAATAAAAGACATGGCAGGATTTTGATGGATTGAATGTAGGGTGAAACTCTGCTTGCTAAAGATTTATTTCTTTGGCAAAGAAAGGGATTACCTTGATCCTTTTCAATCTGCCTTACATTTACACATGCGTGCACAGGCATGTGGAACCAGAAGTCAGTCTTGGGTGTCGTTCCTCAGATGACACACACCTTGGGTTTCTCACCATCTGGAGTTCACCAAATAGGCTAGGCCAGCTGGCCAATGAGCTCCGGGGAGCTGCTTGTCTCTGTCTACAAAGTGCTAGGATTGCAAGCATGTGCTCCACCCAGCTTCTTCATGTGGGTGCTGGGGTTCACACTCAAGGCCTCATGCTTATATGCGAAACACTTTACCATCTGAATAGTCTCTCTAGTCCTGCCCTGGTTTTAAGGCTCATATGTTTCATATGGCTTTTGGGATGTTGACAGATTTGTTGTGTTTTTAAACATATATCCATTGATCATCAACACAGTGCTCTCACTGGTCAATCAGAATAGGCTTGAAAGAATTGAGAGTCATTGCTCCGGCTGGTAAACTAACAGCTCTCAGTTGCCTCTGTCAATGTGCCAATGCTTCTGTATATTCTCAGAGGTAACAGTGTAAGGTCAGCAAGGCAGGTTCTAAGTTCAGATGCCTCCTATGCCACACACTGTGATCTTCAGCAGAATCCCTTACCCTCCTTATACAGTGCAGATAAAAATGACCCTCCCCTCCTGGCCTATTCAGACAATAGGCACAAAGCACTGAGAGCAGCCGGCTGCTTATCTTTAGTTGAAAACATCCATAATTTTAGAATGTTGTCATCACTTGTCTCATGGGGATATTTATTTGTCCTTATTATTCTAAGAATTTAGGAACTTAATCCTTCTTTATAAATGTTCAATTTGTATTTCTTTTCATAGTATCAGTCCATCCACCTCATTTTTGGAAGTAATTTAAACCTAATGGAACTAAAGAAAATTAAGTGTTAGAAATAAAAATGAATCTCCATAGTAGTCCCGGTACCATAAAAATTCAAGCGTTCCACTTACAAGTTTCGAGGTCTTCACCTTGAATCCCTGCATACAGAGGGGAACTGAACCCGTGTGCTCATGTACAAACATGAATAAGAACAACTGATATGTCAGTATATTGTCCTCACCCCCAGTTGGGATGCTTTCCAAGCTTTTTGTGTAGACAGATTTTATTTCTATTCATACAAAGTGAATAAAGTTGCATGCTGCTTGGTGGGAATGGATGGCTCCTAATGGAAAAATTGTCCTAATGATGTTTCTAATGGGATCATAAATACATTTCTCTTTCTCTCTAGATGTCTTCAAATGCAAGTGAAGTTAAGCATATTCCAGTAAGTATGGATTTTTAATTTGTGCATGAATCTTTATAGGATTGTTTTAAGAAATGACTTGCATGAATTTACCATGGGGGACTTGGTGTCTTAGCATTTTCCATAGCTACGTTTGATAGTACTATGGTTGGAAACTAATGGTGTTAACGAAAACCGAGACTTCTATATACTAAGCTTGGCTCTTTTGCTTATTTGTCTATATTTGATAATTATATTTCACTAACTATGGGCCCCTACACACATCCTTTCCATTCTTTGATTTTCTCCAGCCTAGATAAGATAGATTGTTTACTGAGGGAACTCTGGTAATGGTCCCGTCTTGAAAGAAGAGCTTCTTGGGATGGTGAAGGGTCATTCCCCAAGCAACCTGGCTTTCCTTCTCTAGTTTGTTAGCTCCGCAGTGCTGTGTGTCTTCTCTTAAAGGCAAAGTGCATGTTTATTCCTGCCAGCAAGCCTCTCATCTTCAGTGTTAGTGGATAAGTGTCTGTGAACCCAAGGCGAATATGACCGCTTCCTTCTCATGACTGTACACTTCAGTTGTCTGGCATTTTTCCATTTGCTTTGATAAATAGTGTCAAGTTCATGGCTAGCAATAGCTTAGTTAGCTCAGCAAGCATTTTATCAAGACTTTTATTTTACAATATACTCTCCTGTTTTCTCATCTTTCCTCTCTGATCAATGCAGGGCAGCCTGCGAAGGGGCCTTGGTCTCATTCTGATTTCCAGGGTCAGTGGATTGTCAAGGAAATCATTTGTAGCCTCAGAATAGATCCTCTGTCAGACTATTCATGCATATCACCATAATTTGCTTGGCTAGAAGGAATATTTTAAGTTAGAGAGATCTCCTGGCTCATCTGTAACCCACAAAAATGGACGTGAGGAAGCTTTAATTTTGAGAATACAATGACTTTCTTGTTATTCCGACTGTATTAACCATAAGGAAATGCAGGGTTTGAACCAAGCTTCTCACTCCTATTACAGAGATTGTGTTTAATGGAGCCACTAACCACTAGGTACATCAGGCAATGGTAATGCATTGTTTAGGCTTCGGGGCTGAAGTGTGTTGAAAAACACATCTGAAATTCTTCTTACATATTCTGCTTGCCCAAACGTACCTCACAGTTTACCTCCTGAGTGTGCTTAAAATCTTTCCATTGACGCAGCACATTAAAAGAAACCAATTAAAAACAAAGAGAAGCATTGTGTTTGTTGAATGCCTTCTTGTCTGATGACATGGTTGGGAGGGCAGGGTGCTGATGGCGTGCCTCTACTGGCCCCTGTGGAAGCTTGCTGTTCTGCCCCAGGAGTTTCTTTTTTGAATCTCTGCACCCTGTCACTGTCTCCACTGTCCCCCACAGGACGGGAAGAAGTGGGAAGAAGGTCCTTGCAAGGTCTGTGAATGCCAGCAGGCTCAGGTCACGTGCTATGAGCCATCTTGCCCGCCATGTCCAGTGGCCACCCTAGCCCTGGTAGTGAAGGGACAGTGCTGCCCGGACTGCACACCAGGTAGGTCCATATCCCATTTATTCCCACTGAGGTGATTTTTTTCCCGTCAAGAAAATTCAGATTATATTCTTGGTTTTCTTCCCATTTCTTTTTAGTTGCTCAGTTTTGGGAGTTTGTTTTTTTTCTTAATTTTTTGAACAAATTATTCTTATTATTAATCTTTACAGAATTTGTTTGGTTGGAACCATATAACTTTGGGCAAGTCATTGGCCAACCCACTTTCTTAGTTTTTTTTTAATTATTAAAGGTGCCTTCTTTATCTTGAAAAAAAACCTTTTGTACTAGTCCAGGCCTATCTGCCTTCTGCTGCTGAAAAGATAAGAATAGTTCTACAAAATTTGCCAGAGATGTTTTCTTTCTTTTTTTTAAGGTGAAGTGTGAAACAGATGGCTCCTTTTGCAGTTCTCAAATGAGGTTTTTAAGTTTCAAGACTCATTAATTTCTTCTAAAAATTTTTTTTATCTACATGTCCTGCAATTGTGCTGTCAAGTCACCTGGGGTTGAATTAGTTCTGGTTAGTTGTCGTTGGCAGGCGCCGTGATGGCCCCAGCTCAGCACTGAGTCTCCCCTTGCACAGCCCCTTCTCAGAGACGAGTGGCTGTCTGCCCATTTGTATTTCCTAATTAATTGTTTCCGTCTGTGAGCTACAGGTTCCCACGCTGGTGTCTGCTCTCACCAGCACCTTTTTTTGGCTAATCAGAGTTTCACCGGAGACTATACCAGGGAAAAGGAGCGGAACTTTATATTTAATTATGGTACCTTTGCCAAAGTGGCTTCCTGGGCTTTGCAAAACAAATATTTAGCATGCCATGTATGACAACACTCACAGAAATCAGGGTCTTGAAAACTTTAAAACCCTGAAACAGGGTTTTAAAGTTCCTGTGATGACCGTTCCCCCTGAGATGGAGTGTCTCCCAACGAGTGTGAACAAGATTCAAGATTTTGAAGAAAAAGAATACTGGCAATGTTTTCTAAAGATATGAACTATTTTTAGGACTTACAGGCTATATGTCTGAAATTTCCATGCATACCAGGCTTCAGAAGAGCCCCTTTGATGCTATGGTGACTGAGTCCCATAACTAGGAGGCAGTTCTGTTATTCTCTAGAGTCAGTGCAGCAGGCAGATCGTGAAGGAGCCGTTCCTTCAACATAGTTGATTGGAGACTCTAGAAGATGATGACAGTGTTTCAGACAGCGTAGGTCATTGAATCTCGCATCAACGTGTGTTATTGTTCTGTGGGATCATTTTGCACCCGGGGTCTATTGTTGTCTGTACTTCCTATTCCATATAAAATTTGTGTCCTGTGGGCTCTTCAAGAGACTGCGGTCTTTTTTTTTTTTTTTTTTACTGAATTCTCTTCTTTGTTCTTGGTTTTAGTTCATTGCCACTCAGACTGCTTGACCTGCTCTCACTCTCCAGACCACTGTGACCTCTGCCAGGATCCCACAAAGCTGCTGCAGAACGGGCGATGTGTGCACAGCTGTGGGCTGGGCTTTTATCAAGCAGGTGGTGTCTGTTTAGGTATGGCCACCCAGAGGTAGGGCTGTATAGGGTTAAAGAGATTGTCAGTGGGGTGGGGATGATTCTGCAGCTGAGCATGGTATTGTTATAGAAGGGACCACAATGCAGGGTGTCTAAGAGTTACGACAAGCTATAGGTGCCTTGGCCTCACTACCCTCAGATTTCTTTCTTTCGACATTTTATAGATGCTCCAATATTTCATGGAAGGTGGGTGACATGGGTGTCAGATGAGTGCTAATAGTCAAAGCTGATTTCTTTCATTTGGACGACTTAAAAGATGGTAACATCCAGATGCTTGCTGTCATTTACTAAAATGCTCAGTTAATCCAAAGTGGAAGCTTTCAGAATTGAAGTTGATCTTCAAGGTCATTTACTAGAATTTGCCAATTCTGCCCTCAAGGATCCAGTGGGCTAGACAGAATTTGTTGTATTGTTCCGTGTCACACAGATAACTACTAATAGTGGAGCTTATCTTTAGAAATTATCAGAGGATTCAGAATGAGTTCAGCTGCACTACAGAATTTTTGTACATCTGAGAACGTCTTACCTAGGAAAGCTCAGCTTGGTTGAGGTCAGATTCTATTGTCACCGTTACCTCTGATTTGTAAAGTTGGAAACCCATTTACTGGTCTATGCCCTGGCTGTGCATATTTAATTTCCTGGTTCCCTCAGAAGGTAGTGACAAGGATTAAGCGTGTGAGCATTGTTCAATGTGTTGTAGAGTGTCTAGGATACAGGTGATTCTTATTAAGGATTAGCTACTTTCATCGCTATTATTTTAATTATTTTCTTTTTCTTTCTTGATTTATAGTCTTCATTCTTTTTGAAGGGTGTTTAGGGACATTTTTAGAAAACAAGTTGGATAATAAAGGTATTAAGGACTATTAGATGAGTAGAAAAGACCAAGGCTTTTGAGCCAGACTGCCTGGTTTCAAATGCCAGTATCTGGTGGCTTTGGGCAGGTTATTTAATCTCTGGAGCTGGTCTCTCATATGTAAAATCAGGATTAATCATGTCTACTCTATAGGGTTGTTGTACAGATTAAAGTGTCCATATCTACAAACCCATTGCACAGTGCCTGGCATGAGCTATTTAGTGTAAAAAATTGTGTATGATCCAGAGCTTCAGGATTGGGGTCTGTGAGAGTCAGCTTGGGAGTGGTATATTCCAGCTAACCTCCAGTCTTGTTTTTTCTTCTCCACCTTGTTTGGGGGAAGCCTGCCAGCCCCAGTGCTCTGCGTGCACCAGTGGACTGGAGTGTTCATCTTGCCTGCCTCCTCTGCTGATGCAGCAGGGACAATGTGTGTCTACCTGTGGGGACGGCTTCTACCAAGATCGCCACTCCTGTGCAGGTAAACACTGGCTGGGCTCCAGGTGGGAATGCTACAGAGAGCTGCCACAGCCCCATCCTGTCACAAACCGGAGGCTTAAATCAGCATCTGTGATCAAGTTACTCAAATAGGAGGGGCGCTCTGGTTCGGCTATGGTCTGTTCCCTGCCTTAATTAGGGTTTTCTATTGATGTAATAAGACACCACGACCAAAAGCAACTCGTGGGAGAGGAGTGTTCACTTCACCTTACACTTTGTCCTCATAGTCCATCATGACAGGAATTCAAGGTAGGAACCTGGAGACAGGAGCTGAATGAAGCCAAAGCAATGGAGGTGTGATGCTTACTAGCTTGCTCTTCAGAGTTTGCTCAGCCTGCTTTCTTATACAACCGAGGACAGAGAAGGCCACAACCACAGTGGCCTAGGCCTTCCTACATCAATCATTAATCTAGACAATACCCCCAGAGGCTTGCTCATTCACCAATCTTGTAGGGATATTTTTTTTCCAATAGAGGCACCCTTTTCCTAAATGACTCTAGGCTTGCTATATTCTGCCCTGCCATAGGCCAAAACAACTTCTTTATTAACCAATGGTAATAAAACATATTCACATCATACAGAGGGGAATTTACCTTAACTTGCTTGTGACATGTGACAAAGTCTGACCAGGACATTTCCCAGGTGTTCATATGGTGGAAGCTTGTTTCTTTATGGAGTCATGTCCATGTAGTAAACTTTAAGAGCTGGTGCCAGGGAGAGGATATTCTAATTAGCTGGAAACACATGAATGTATTATTGCTGGCTCTGCAGAGTTCTAGGTTTTGTGGGACTGGAATAGTAGTCGAGCAGGCTGTTTGAACTGAGGCCATTTGTTTGCTCACCATCTTCTGTGTATAGCTGATTTCTTTAAGATACAGTTCAAATACTCAATACTGGAATCTCTTCCAGGGAGAAGAGTAGTCACACTATAATTTGATTTGTTTATGCTTAACCAATTTTTGATTAATGATTGGAATCATAAATGTAAGTTAAAATATGCCAAATTTTTGATGTTAATTTTGGGTTATTCATTTATTTTTGAGACAAGATCTCACTGCTCAGCTAGCCCTGTAATTTCAGTCTGCCTGCCTCAGCCTCCTGAGTGCTGAGAATGTACGTGTGTACCACTACACGTGTTTCTAAAACTCTTTCAAATGCAGAAGTGGGAGAAGAGGGTAGTTGAGAAAGAAATGCAGAGATCAGAGAATGAAGTTCATCTTTGGAAGGAAATACGTTTATGTACTTTGACCCCAAAGCTAGGTGAGTGGTATCAGATTAATATGAAAGGTGGGGTGGAGAAAGGAGACCGTGGTTGGTGCCCTGAATGTGGGCCAATCTCTGACACAGCTGGAATCTTCCATCTGGTCTCCATGCCCTTGTTTAGCATGGAGAAGAGTTAAGAAGAATAAATAGGTGTCATTCACCAGTTACGTGGGACGAGGCAGCTCCCATGCCTTGTGCAGGTGCTATGTGAAGTGGCTGCTGGCTCCCTCTGTCCCAAGCTGTGGGAAGAGTCCAAATCCATGGAACCGAGGAAATGATTCCATTTGGAAAGGCTAGAACTATCCATACCCATGGTGATATGAGAGCCAAAGGCCCGTTCAGTAACCAGCCAGTCACATTATGAAATATGGAGTACAGGGTAGCTTCAGTCTGGTCTAGGGGCTCTTTTTCTGGTCCAAGTTTCATGCCTTCTCCATCTTTATTTCCCCAGCATGAAGGGCTGCTGCATTTGTTGAGCAAGTGTTAAATAAAATGTTCTTGAAATGGACAGTTCTTGAAGGACCAATGTTTTCATAAATGGCTCAGCCATAAAAGAGAGGGAAACAAAACCACGCAGAAACCAAAAATCCAAACCTGTTTACATCTCATCATGTTTTGTTTACCTGATGTCTCTAGAACAGGCTCAAAGTGGGCAGTGAAAACAGCCTTACAAGTATCTAATGACTGGGCAATTTAGGGAAACAGCTGAAATTTCAATTAGATGAAATTATTGAATAGATTCCTTTTCTTTCTCCTGTTAACATCAAAGAGACCTCCTGCTAGCATGTCTATGACATGTCCCCTAGAAGAAAGTTAAGGTCCTACCTCATCTTCTATCACATACACACATAAATAGACATACATACACACTTATACACATACTCATTCACACAAACATACATACAAACAGACAACACATTCATTTACATATACATACATGCAAACATATACACATAAACACTCATTCACACATGCATACATACAAATAAACATGCACAGACACACATACACATATATACAAACACACTTACATATTTTTCCCTTCTTCTCTTTGGTCATTTCCCCATGTCTCGCTCACTGTTTTAATTGGTGGTACTCATACTGGTTTAGGGCATTTTGAAGTAGGTAATGTTTCATTTGATTACTGGTTTACATAACTGCCTGCTTCACATTCCATCCACAAATCCTCATGCAAACGCCTGTGGTAGAAAGTTGCTGGGAAAATTTGTTCGTGCTCCCTCCAGGGAATTAAACCAATTTGCTTTAGTTCAGGCTGGTTGCATTTTTATGCATAAATAAGAAGGAGAAAAAAAGGCAGAGCAAGAGGAAGGAAAGAAGGTGTGATCTTAGAAGCTAAAGAAAGATTTGTGACCAGTTGCCATGTATTGTCTTGGCATTGAGACTATGTAAGCGCTCTTCACAAAAAACTCTCTCTCTCTCTCTCTCTCTCTCTCTCTCTCTCTCTCTCTCTCTCTCTCTCCTGAAATACTTAATGCTTGTGCCATTTCTGTTGACTTTTCACCATTGACCTTGGAAGTCTGTCAGCCAGATCATGTTCTTCCAATATGTACTACACTTTTCAAAAAGATGCCTGCCATTTTACAGCGGCAGGGTTTCCTGAATTGATTTCTCTTGGAAGAGTCATTTATGCTATGACTGGGATAATTCTCCACTTTATTGACCCATCAAAACCAAGAGAAAGTGAGCATTCCGCCAAGGAAACTAATTAACAGAAATCTCCTGATTAATATTCATGCTCGCTATGTTAGATATAGGCAGAGTAAAAGATATGGGACAAAACCAAGTAGCAAGTAAACACGGCTCTTCAAAAACGAGATCGTGAGCAGGTAAATGAAACAGCAAAGAAAGACCCTGAGTCCTGCCAGAGAATCTCTTCCACAGGGCTTTTCCTCTTTGTTTCTTTTTTCATCACTTTTCCTTCCTCGGGAGGTTGGAGATATGTAGCCATATACACTGTGCCTTATAAACATGTGAACATATATCAGTATTGTTACTTTTTCAGATTTGATTAAGCCAAATAGTGCTGTAATTATGGATGGCAGCGTGTGAAGTCTCCATTTTATTTCCTTGCTTTCTTTAGGTTTGAAGTTTGATGATTGACATTGGCATGCTATTCCAAGGCTCAGCACTGCCTAGTTTGTATAGTAACCTAAAAAATTGAAAGCCAGTGATGTGTTGCTTGTCTCTTTTATCCGCCAGAAAGGACCATGGAAGAATCACCCTGTCAGTGCCAATCCTTGCGTTTAGTAAGAACACTTGGGTTTCTGTGTTACCTTTATACATCCTTCGCCACCGGCTAGATCTGCGTCAACGTGGCCTCTTGCTCACATCATCCCACCCTTATTGATTCCGTATACCTCAGGTCCCAGGACTGGATTTTTGCTGCTTTTCCTGTTCTGACCCATTTTCGGGGATCCAAAGTCTATCTGTTTGTTAGTCACTTGCAGCCCGGTGTCAAGCCTTCCCCATGTGTAGGTGCTTTCCCTCCGCTGAGAACCTTGCTCCTGCCTGCTTGCCTGTATTGCTTTGGGCTTCTTGTGTTCTCACTATCAGCACATGGTTGCATGGCCTCACCTTGAAATCATGGTATTAAATCTAAGTCTGGGTCCAGGTTGAACTCCCAAGGGCCTGAGAATACACCGCCTTGCTTTTCCTACCCCTCTGTCTAGTCACCTTTGTTTTATCCTGGTGAGACCCCTGAAGGATCCACACAAAAACTAATAAAGAGAAGCCAAAAATACCCTAAGAGAGAAAGGTGAAGAGACTAATATCACTGTTTCTGTAACTTTTCTGCTGCTCTGACAAAACACTATGACCGAGGCCATTCATAAACTGTTTCATTGGACTCATGGTTTCAGGGGGCTAGAGTACCTAGTGGTGGAACAGAGGCATGGTGGCAGGTGCCTGGAACAGCAGCTGAGAGCTTACATCTCCATCCACAAGCAGGAACAAGAGAAAGAACACTTGCTTTGGAAACCACAAAGCCAGCCCTTACTGGCACACCTCCTCTAAGGCCACTTCTCCTAATCCTTCCCGAACAGTTTGACCAGCTGAGGACCAAGTTTTGAAACATGATCCTGTGGGGTCCATACTCATTCAGAGGACCACCATCACTACTTGTGATTCAGTTCATACATGTGAGCCTTTGAGGAGGGATGGGTAGGATTTTGCCCATTTTTTAAGATGTATGTATCAGTGTTTTTCTTGTTTGCTTGGGGGAGGTCTGAGGCTGATGTCATGGGTCAAGGCTACCTTTGCAGGAGTGAAGGACACTGTATAAACTTCAGGTCTAGAGCCAAAGACCTGGGTTTTCATTTTGGCTCTGTCATGTGCATGTGTCTGAGCCTCATGCTTTAACTGACTACCGGTACCATGGAGTCAGAGACGTTTGTCCCATCCTTGTTAATAATAAGAGACCAAGTTCACGTAACTTGTTAGAAAATGGAGCCAGGTGCCTTTCAAGTCCTTCCTGATGCTTGGGGAGGCTTTGGTGTCTGCTTCCTATTGGCTTTCTCCCCTGCCTGTTATCATTCCAGTCATTCTATTTGAACCTCTGCTCTAGATTCCTAGAAGTTGAGGTAAATAACCCAGTCATTGTCTATAGTGAGGTGACAATCAAGGTGGACTAGCTGTTACTTATAGAGATACCCAAAACCAAAATAACAACAATCAGAACTGAAACAGCAAATGTCTGCAAAGTGTATTCTATTTGAACATTCTTATACACAGAAACCCAAGGAATCAAGCAGCCGGACATTTTATAGGATTGTAACTGAAGAGATTATTTTAACCTCCATTTACTACTTACTGCTATATGGCTGTGGGCAAGTCATTTAACCTTTCAGAGGCTTGTTCTCCTAACTCTGTAATGAGAATAGTATTATGGACTTCAAACAATTATGAGGAGGACTAGAAGAGAATTTTGAAAAGTATCAATCTATTCTGCCTGGCATGGAGTATGTGCGTGTTAAAAGGCAGCTACAGACATGATTGAAGTCACTCTTTCATTTTTCAACCTGGGGAAAGGAACACCAAATGGCTTGCATGAAGAATCAAGCCAATTTTGACATTAACATCTGGTTAAAAATAAAATACACTCATATCTGATAGATAAGTAAATAAAATACCAGAGATCACATCTCATATCTCCCAAGTTAAAATCCTCTTCTCATTTGCTTGAAGTGTTTGGACTAAATGATGAGATGCTGAAATTACTTGGATTTCAGTCAAAATTAGTGTATCTTTAGAGAAAACATTTATGATGAGGAGCTCCAAATTTTACATACATAATAAGAGGTTGGCCTGGCTAAGATTTTAAAGATAAGGTTTAAAAGCAGAGGAACTTCTAAAATTTGTTACTTGTCGGAGGGTGTGGTTAGTTGCACACCTCATCGTTGGCACTGGGGGAGTGGGGCTGATTCCTTGGAGCGTGGTTCACTGTGATAAGGACTTGATGGGTCATGGCTTATGCTTGTGACTCTGACTAATGGTAGTGTCATGGCGTCCCAAGTGGACTTCTCCACAAGGAGGGTATGAACAAGACAGACACCCTCCTCAGCAGCTCCTGACTAGAGCTAGCCGCCATCAGGCTCGTGTTCCCCACAGCTCCTGCAATATGCCCCAGAAGCAGAGTGCCCATGCCAGTTTTGGTACTCAGGCACGTGGTGAGTCTGGAGGCCAGCGGTCCTGCCATGCCATCTCACTTGTTTTGTTCAGCTTTGTGAATCCTCTGCATTGCCCTTCCCTTTGTTTTCCTTCTGTGGTTGTGATCACTTATGTAGCTGCTGTCTCTGAAGGGGGAATTTCACTTCAAGTGCCATTCCTGACCCTCCCTTCTGCTCCTGCAGCAAATGCCTGTCTAGCCTCTCCTGTGTATCAGGCTTCTTACCAAACACCAGGGGAACAGTGAACTGGACAGACAACTTTCCTGCAGTTAGGAACATTTCTTCTCGATGGGTGAGACAGTCCCCTATGCAGATAAATAAGGTCACTTTGGTTGTTGTCTTTATCGTTATGTGAATGTATGTCCAGTTTTCAAAACATGTTACTGAAGTAGGGTTACATCTCACCTTTATGAATTTCACATAGACTATTATACATGCAAAACATTCTGGGATACTTTTTGATGGAAGAAAAATGTGATGTGCCATCACATGGGGGGAAAAGCACAGGAATGTTCAGGCATGCCTCAACAGTGGCCTGCAGGTGACCTGCTTTCCTTTGAGCTTGTGACATTTACTCCTTGTCAGCAGTTCTTGGCCAGGTGTAGCCTCAGGAAAATTACACAATCTCTGTTTTTTCCCTTCCCTCTTTCTTTTTATGTCTTTTGCCTAAAGGTAGCAGGGTGCTTACTGTCTTGGGATAATGGGTAGAGTGCAGGAGTGTTTTAAGACTCATCAAAGGGAGGGGAGGCCAACAGCATGGCCTTTGTAGGATGTGCATTTCTTGAGTAAACTAGGTGAAGGGCATCAGGCAATGGTGGCTTTCCAGCCTCCCCCCTTTTTGGGGCATGCCTGTATAGGAGAAGCACAGGAGGGGGAAGGTACCTGATGATGGAGAAGGTACCTGGTGATAGAGATGGTACCTGGCAATGGAGAAGGTACCTGATGATGATGGAGAAGATACCTGGTGATGGAGATGGTACCTACTGGTAATGAAGGTACCTGGTGATAGAGATGGTACCTGATAATGATGGAGAAGGTACCTAGTGTTGGAGAAGGTCCCTTGTGATGAGGAAGGTAACTAGTGATGGGGAAGGGACCTGGTGATAGAGAGAGTACCTGGTGGTAAAGAAGGTACCTAGTGATAGAGAGATACCTGGTGATGATGGAGAAAGTACCTGTTGATGGAGAAGATGCCTGGTGATAGAAAGGGTACCTGGTGATGATGGAGATGGTACCTGGTGATAGAGAGGGCACCTGGTGATGATGGAGAAGGTACCTGGTGATGGAGAAGGTACTTGGTGATGGGGAAGGGGATGTAGTGATGGAGAAGGTACCTGGTAATGGAGAAGGTACTTGGTGATAGAGAGGGTACCTGGTGATGATGGAGAAGGTATCTGGTGATGGAGAAGGTACTTGGTGATGGGGAAAGTACCTGGTGATACTTTGCCTGGGAACACTGATGTAGCCAGAGACTATGTGGCTTCTGTCTGCACTTCTTAAAGTGACACCGAGCAAGCAAAAGTTTCACAGATCAGAGGAAGCCCACTACAGATGAGAGAGTCTGTCTTGCAGTCAGATCTCATTCTTTCTTACACATATGAACCCCCAAATATTTCAGTGACAGATTTCAAACTAGTGACATCTGCTGCCTTCCTGCCCAGTTCTTGTCATTCTCAGTTATTTTAGCTCAACTGTATAGCATCCACTCTTTCTCTTTCGCACTTTCCCTTCCGACACTGTCCCTGCTCTGCCTTTCCTGTTGCCCACAGACCTCACATTAGCTCCCCTCTGAGTCCTGAGCATCTGTACTAATACCCCAGGAAATCTGAAAACATGCCCAGTCGAAGGCCTGGCTTGGCTCTGTGGTCCCTCCTTTGGCTTTTTATGTCTGCAAACAAATAGGCAGTGCTGAAGAACTCAGTAGGTGTGCCACAAACAGGAGCTGGGGGGCAGGTTGGAACGGGTGCTCAGCAGAGGTCTAGAATCGGGGTTACCCCTGATCTCAGTGGATGCATACTGAGGATGGAGCTAGCGAACAGGGACTGAAATGGATGCTCAGCAGAGGTCTAGACAGCAGAGGAACTGGGCCAAGTGGTCACTGTGTTTGCCAGAAACTCATGTTGAAGACCTAGGAGTGCAGCCAGCTGTAGGGGCTGGAGACAGAATGTTCCCAGGGCAGATGCGTTGGTTTAGTCAGTGAATGTGCGTGTCACACAGCCTGATGGTCTGAGGTCTACCCCTGGAACTCACACAAGGGAAGAAGAATATCCTACACAGAGATGTCCCCTGACTTCCACAGGCACACTGTAGCATGTGCTCTCCCCAACTCCTATTATTACTGCTAGTGCTAGTTATAGAGTAGCATGTCCATGGACAGCCGGACGTCTGTCCTTACTTTCTGATTTATGAACCAATGCAAAGCCAGCCTCTTGCAAAAGTCTCTTTTCATGTTTACCTCCCGAAGCCTCTATCCATGGGGAAATCCTTTCTTGGGTCCACACTTTGTCTACAGAGACACTGTTACCCAACACCAGTAAGTCTTTCAGCTGTATTCCGAGCATGGTTAAAAGATTAACTAGCTATTTACCTATTATGTGCCTGGGGGAAGCAGATTATAGCCTCTCTCCTTTAGTAATTTTTTCCCTTAAGTACCAATAACTCCATGTTTATTTCACAGAAATAATTTGATAAAGGCAATAAAATGTAAGGTAAAGTAAAAAGTCAACAAAAGTCCCTAGCTCAAACTCCCTCAGGTCACTTCTGTATTTTGATGTCTTCCTTCCTAATTTATGAATCCATTTCTGTGTGTATGTGAGGGTACATGCACACACTCCTTTTTGCCAAACTAAACTCACTTGATACATACCGTTGCCTTGCCTCTTTTCCCCATGTTGTTTCTTATCTCCTGCAACTCATGGTTTTAAAGCCATTGTATAATTTTCTTTTTCTAACTATGCAGTCATTCATTGAGCCAACCTTCTGCTGTGTGATATTTGGTCTTCATTAGCCATTATCATAAAAAACAATGATATAACCGTCTTCAGTAGAAATCGTCACAAGTCATTTTTATTACATTCATAAACAGCCCATTGCTGGGCGTGGATATATGTGCGCATGGTTAAGCTTTGGATGCCCATTGGCATAACTCCCTTGTAGAAGGTGGTGTTAGTGTTCACTCTTGCAGAAAGGCATGGGTGTGCCTCTTTGCCATGCCTTTGTTCACATGGGACATCCCAGTGTGACTCATGCAAAATAGATACCTGTTGGGGTTTTGTTTTGTTTTTCACTTATTTCTGGATCACAAAAAATAGGCTGAGTGAGTCAGGCTTGTATTTTATAGCTCATTTCAACCACTGGCCTCTGTCAGTGTCTTTTCTTGTTTCTTCCTCATTCTGTCTATCACTCTGTCTGTCCCCTTTGGTATTGCACCTTATTTCTGCCCCTTCTCACCCATCTCCTTACAAGCAGCTATGGTATTTTCTTCTGTGTGTTTACATGCATGTTCATGTGTGTTTAGTTGTATGTGCATTTGTGTAGACATGCATGTGGAGACCAGTCGACAACCTTGGTTATTATCCTCAGGAACAATGTCCATGTCCTTTGAGACAAGTCTCTCATTGACCTTGAGCTCATTGGTTAGACTGTCTGGTCAGAGGCTACGGGATCCTGCTGTCTTTGCCTCCAGCTCAGAGATTACAAGTACACCTACCATGTCTGCCATTTTTGACATTCATTCTGGGGATCAAGCTCAGACCCTCAGGATGGCAAGGCAAGAACTTCACTGACTGAGCCATTTCCCCAGCCCCAGTGTAACAACTATAATATAGTTTGTTGTATGTTTTGGAATATGTATGTTTGATTGTTCTTGTATATAGTATGGTTCAGAAAATTTCTGGGTGGATTCTTCCTTCCTCCCCTTATTTCCTCAGTCTAAGATGCATATGTGTTGCTATGTGTAAGTCCAATCTATTCTGCCTAGTTATGGCTTATCTGTTTGTTTTGTATATCTTGGATTATTTGGTTATTTGTGAGGTTATAGAGTATGTCATCATTTTTTTATGAACCATATCACATACCTATGCATTTTCAGAATCCCTGGAGATCAGACATTTTGGGGGGTGGGGGCTTGGAGTCCTTGGTTGGCAAAGGGAAGCAGGCAGAGAAGCCCAGCCTGCCAAGGAGTGTAACATTGGAGTTGAAGGATCAGATATGGTGATTTTATAGATGTCCCTTTAAAGCCTGTGTGATGTTGAGCTTCTAGGCAATGAGGCTGGCCTCTTGCGGGGCTGTGGAAGGAAGGTGTTAGTGGGGGGAGACGACCTTCTGGATGCATCACCATACTGTTGCTAGTGGCTTCCCAAAGAGCTTTCATTGCTTGGTGCAGATTGTAAGGAAAGTGTGGAGCATGAGATGTCTGGGTAGGGGTGGATCCCCATTGTTATGTCCGATGCGAGTGGAAAGAAGACACAATATGCGAACAAGCCCACTTAGGAGTTTATTAGAAAAGGCTAGTGCTCACAGTCCTGAGGAAACGTGCAGGAGAAGAAGAAGAGGACATAAAGATGTCGCATCTGGCTTTTAAAGGCTGCCTAGCACATGCGCACAGTGGGAAGACGTGACTGATGGCAGGCAACCCTACGCCTTGCACATGCACACAGGGAGGTTGCGTGAATACGTCAGACGCTGGTGAAGCAGATGGCGGATGACCCATGCATGCGCACAAGGGCTTTAATGGAGGTAACCAGGCATGCACGCATGTGGGTCACATGGGCCCTTTGTTCCCAAGGGTCTGCCCACATATGCCTGCCTTTAGGACCCAGGAGTGCAGCTTACAGGTGGCTAAATAATTACACCCATTGTACAGCCACTGACATACACCTCAAGGCCCCGTTTCTCTCCTCCCTTCAAACTGAGTCTACCTTTCCAGGAGTCTTCCCTGTCTTTGGTGCACTTTAATCTTCTCCCTTGAAAACTGCTTTGCCTTTTGCAAGAGTGGAGACACGATCTGCCAGGTCTCCCTGAAGCCACTCGTGGGATCACATTCAATAGTTTGCTTCCCCGAACTTGTCGTCTCATTGTGTCCCTGAGAATCAGGCACAGAAAACATTATTCTCATCATATGGGATAGGAAGCCAAGGAACCATGAACTTGACTTTAAAGTAGAGACATATTTTTACCAGTAAGAACCTCATACAGGGCTGGGATGTAGCTCAGTTGATAGTGTGCTTTCCCAGCAAGAATGAGGCCTTGAGGACCTCTAGCCCCGTATAAATGAATTGTGGTAGTGCTTGGCTCTGTAGGCCAAGAACTTGGGAGACAGAATCGAGAATCAGACATTCAAGGTCATCCTCATCTGCATAGGCTGTTCACATCCATTCTGAGCTAGAGACATGTCTCAAAAGAAGAAATAGAAGGAAAGTTAGCGGAAAGAGGGCATCTTGTTTATATATAATCACTGGGGTGGGAGGTGGCTTAGTGGGTGAAGATTGCTCATTGTACAAACACGAGGATTGGAGTTTAAATCCCTAGCATCCATGTACAAAGTCAGGCATGGCTCTGCATGGGCCTGCAACTCCAGAGTTGTTGAGAAAACGGGAGGATTGCTGTCTTCCTGGACATTAACTTAGCTCCAAGTTCACTGAGAGAGCCGGTATTAAACTGATAAGGTAGAGTGACAGAACAGGATACACGATGTCCTCTACTGGTCTCCGTGAGTACATACAGGGATGCACCCCCCCACACACACACACACACTAGCTCCTGACAATAATCCTCAGCAAGCACTTCCCAGTCTTCGTGAGATGGAGCAAAAGGTAGCCTTGTCCTAAAATGGATGAAAGACAGTACACTAGAGCTTGGTTGGTGTTGCCACACCTGCTGTGGCTGAGGCTGGTCCTGGTGCTGTGTGGTTGTCAGAGTATTCTGGCAGCCTGGAATTGGAACCTGGCTTCCCTTGTGCTCTAAGATGATTCCCCAAGCTGGTAGTCAGGTCTGTAGAGGTGGTGGAAAGCCCAGCCAAGGCTGCTTCTCTTCCCTGCAGAGACGCTGATTCCCAAGCTGGCGTCTATGAGCACCAGACCCCTGCCTACACTCAGCAAAGGCTTTCTAGAGAGCAGTTGCCTGCAGGAAGGACTTGAATTCTGAAGGAGTACTGCATTTTATTCTTTTTTTTCCAAGACAGGGCTGCATTTTATTCTTTAAGAAGCATAGGTTTTTAAAGTTTTCTAAAATCTTATACTTCTATATTATCAAGCACAAAAGAAGGGTTTTGTTTGTTTGATTGTTGTTTTTAATTCTCAGCATAGGGTTTCAGTAGAAAGCTGGCAAAGGAAAGACCATTCCTTTTCATTTTTGAAATGAATTGTTTGATGAGTCAATACATGCCTAGCTGTGCCTCAAAAAAGTCAGGGCTCTTCCCAAATAAATGATGAACTGTGCAGGAGATGAGAAGGCGGCTTTGCCTTGTTCTCATTTCAAATATCTATTACCGCGGTATTCACAACATACAGTGCAAACCTCAATGATGTGGGATGTGCCACCAAGAAACATGATGCTGAAAAGTCAGTGAGTGAGTGACCCATTGCTTTCCCTAAGACTCCCAGTGGAGCAGGAGCCACTTGTAAACTATGTGCAAGAAGAGATAGCTGGCAGGCACGCATGCTCCATGTTGGAAATTAAACATCAGATGTAAAGCACAGCAGGTTTGTGTCATCCAAAGTTGACAGCTCAGTGCAGCCTGTCCTGAAATAGTCTCCTCAAGTGTTGTGCCTGCACCGGAACTGCTGCTGGAGAAAAGAGCAGGGACCACTGTTGAATTTGGTAGTAGATATCAGTGTATTCATCATCGAAAACACATCTGGGTTTTAGCAATTTAAAAGTAAATTTTATACCCACAAGGTTAGCACATTTTAAAACTATTACCCTGTGGGTGGCTGGTCCTATGCAGAAGGTGGCCCATGGCATGATTGTCCTGTAATGAATCAAAATCTGTGTATATTCATTTAGCACACATTAATGATATTATGATATAGTGCCAGAGTTTCACTATAAGTATGATGAAAATTCCTGTGTGGCCTTTATAAAATATAAACAAGAGAGTTAAGTATAAATGCACCCACTTAAGAGATGTCTGTGAGACACCAACAGTGTGCTCAGACACAGTCAACAAAGTAGAAATTGGCTCTGCCTTTATGAAGCTTATACCTTCAAGACAGGACTAGATAATAGCATCAAAGACTTGGCTCATCTCTCCTTCCTGTGTCACTAGCCTAAGCCTCTGCCATCTTTCATCTGGACCATGCATATTCTCCATAGTGGTCACCTTTCTTTCCTGTATGACCTCACCCACTTTCTCCATGGCAACCATAAGAGTTTCAAAACTTTAAATTAGATCTTGCATCACTTTTGCACTATCCCTTTCTTGACCTCATGGTACAATTAGGATAAAAATCCCACTCTGTCCAATGATGTCCAAGGCTGAGAGTTGTACTACCGTGCTCTATAGAGCCCCAATAGCTCCAAACACAAGGGCAGCCCAGTTCCCCACACCCTATGCTCCACCCCCAAAAGATGTGGCTTGGGCTGATCTCTGGTGCTCCCCATAGCTAGATGCTCCTCCTTCAGCTCCACTGATGTTGGTCCCACCACCCCCATCACTGTTACTCTGTCGCAGTCTTCCTGGCAGTTAACACAATTCGTAATTATCTTTAAATCCACCAGAGAGAAAATTGTCTGAAATTAAGACTTTCTTGTGCAATTTAGAACTGAGAGAGGGGGATTGGATTCTGAAGTTTGCAGTGTAGGTGTCTTTTCTTCTGCTCCCAAACAAATACTTAATTAAATTGCTAAGGTATGATTACCCAATCACTTGTAGGCAGCAAATGCATTCATTTTCTCTGCCAATTTGGTTGATCAGAATCAATGCCTCTGGAAGATAGATTGTTCTCTGTTGTGAAGGAAATGCTTTAAAATTAAGATGTGTTAACCAAGTTACAGCAGGGTTCTCAAAACAGGCAACTAGCCAATGGCAGAACGTTCCACTGTTAATTGTAAGCCTGTCTTTGCAGAAGTGCTAATGTCAAGGAGAGGCACAAATGATTATAAACCAACAAATGCTAGAAGAGGAAGAAAAATGAAATATTAAGAGGTCAACTCTAGTCTAGGAATAGCTTGCACTTAGACTAGAAAGAAGGAGGAGAGTGAAGGCCTTGGGATTCCTGGAGAAATGTTGTGGGGAGAAGAGATGAGATATGGGAGGGAAGACGGAGGAGTGTTGGGGAGGGGTGGAGAGAAGGAACGAGGACAAGAAGGAGAAAGATCAAATAGCACTAGGTCTCTGTGTGGTCCACTGGCCAATGATGTCCCTCCTTAGCTCATCCTTAAGAAGCTGGCAGAAGTGGGCGGAGCTTCCTGTGCCTGTACACACTGTTGTGTGATTATGGATGGCAGGAAAAGGGGATGAAGGCCATGGCATTTTATTAGACAGCCCGTCTTTGCCCAGAAAATCAGGATTCCTTCCTAAGACCCCATTCCTCTAAAGCCATCAATTTCCTGTTCCAGATCCCTTAGCCATAGCTTACTGCAGCTGTGCTTCTGACCCTCAGAGATAGTCTTGTGCGCTCTCTCTCTCTCTCTCTCTCTCTCTCTCTCTCTCTCTCTCTCTCTCTTTCTCTTTCTCTCTATCTTCCCTCCTCTCTCTCTCCCTCTCTCTCTCTCTGGAGGGGGCATGGTGTACATTTCTCTTGGGGTCAATTCTGTGTAGCATTTCAGGAAACAGGGGGAGCCAACCTATATCTTTCTGTAAATTCTAAACCTTGGAATGCAAAAGTGGATAATCTCCTCTGTGACAGGCTGGTCACTGACTTTGGTGCTTGTCTGCAGTTTGTCACAAGTCCTGTGCAGCTTGCTGGGGTCCCACGGAGAAGCACTGTGTGGCCTGCAGAGACCCACTGCGCGTACTGAGAGATGGCAGCTGTGAGAGCACCTGTGGGGACGGCTTCTACAACAAGCAGGGGACCTGCCTAGGTAAGTGCCAGGCAGGCATGCCAAAGCAGCAGCTCCTTGATTTTTCAACATCCCTTGTACTCAAATCATATCATTGATAATGAATATAGCTTTTGCTCAGTGAGTATGTGCATATCTGCTGGCACTCACTTTCCCTTGTCATTTGTATTCTTTTCAACAAGTGGGACCTCCTTTAACTGCCCTGATGGCTTCTTAGACTTGAGGTATTCATTCTATCCTGGCCCAGGCAACCTGCTTAAGACTCACAACTATGTGGAGAGAGAAATGGAGTCCCCACTGGGACATTTCCCTAAATCTCAAATATGATTCATACCAGGCCTCTTTCCCTAATATAAGTGAAGCAGAGACCCATGCCAGCATGGGCAGACCCGCCTTTGTTTTGCGATCACTGACTTAAAGTTGATGGATCGCCGTCTAGTATTCTTCCCACTCATATGATTGTAGCCTGCCCAGTACATCCCTTGTGTGCCAGGCATGGAGACCAGCCACCAAAAGCTGTGGAAGTGCAACAGAAGCACAGATTCAGGCACAACTCACCCCATCAGCCTGCCAGTTTCCTACTTGTAAAATGGGGATAAATCTAACTCCCACAGTAGACAGAATAACAACCCCAAAGTTGTCATGGTTTAAGCTAAGAACATGTGAGCTCATCACTGATTGGGTAGCTGGACCTTTGCAGGGATGAGTAAGAGAAGCATCTAGAAAAGGGGACAATGTCCTAGAGCATCAGGTGTATCTGTGTGGCCTGAGGTAGCCCGGCAGAGTTACAAAAGATGTGAGGATGGATGCAGAGATCAGGGTGATAGAAGGGCAAAGGAAGGATCTCCTAGCACGAGCATGCCGGATATGGGAAAAGTCAAGGGAGTGAATTCTCTGGGGTTCTAAGAAATGCAGTTGAGAACACCTTGATTTTATTTTTAGAACTTCTAACCTCTTACACTGTAAGATAGTAAATTTGTGTTGTTTCATACCAGAGTTAATGGTAATTCACAGTAACAGGCACTGAGTCACACCCAGCTAGGAAGGCACCGAATAGCTGCCATCAGGGCTCAATGTTTCATTGCACCAGTGACTTCACTAGATAGAGACGAGCATCCTCACAGTTATGATGAAGAAGCAAAGAGAGTAAGAAATAAACACGCCTTGGGTCTCATAGCTAAAGGGGGCCAGAATGAGAGTCGAGTGTAGCTCTTCAGGTTGCTTTGGAAAATAGGACCATTCCTAAAGTCAGGTGACATAAATGTCAAGGCTCTGATGCTGTTGTGAAAATGTAAACTGCAGTTTTCCTTACTCAAAGTCCCCCAGGTTCAGTACCATTAGCATCACCTGCTGTAAAGCATGTGGTGTGGGCAGAAATGACTGATCATTGTTGGGCTAATAGTCAGCCATGGTCTGTCTTTGTGTCTAGAAGCCTTCAGACATTCTTCAAAATTCAAACTTCATGCAGATGTAGTGCTGCCTTCCCCCAAGTGCTCAGAAGGTTTTTTGTTTTTTTTTTTCATTTAACTTAATGTAACTTTTGGTTTTTAAAGACAGAGTCTCAAAATGTCACTGGCTGACATGTAGCCCATTCTGTAGATCAGGCTATCTTTTGAAATTGTAACAATCCTGATGGTCAATCCTGTATAGCATTAGCCACCATACTGGCCTCTGATTTTAATCCTTCTAGTCTACAAGGAACACAGGCTTCCTACACTGAACCCCTGAGCCAAAGCTAATGCCCATTCTTCATCCCCCAGGCTTGCACCCTCTCCTCCTTTACACGCATGCTACCAGCAGAAGACACCATCTAGTCTCCGTAGAACAGTGGCCCTGCTCCTCTGTCAGTGGTGATAAGCACCCTCCCTGGGAACTTAAAGTGTAAATGCCTTTAGGCCTTAGGATTAGCATGGATTTGACATCTGTCCACCTTTAGAGAATACACTGGGCTTAATTGAACAGGAAAGTGATGATGACAGAAAGATTAACATGCTGAGGCCAGTGGCAGCCTGGCCTCTCTCTCTGCTTTCACACCGAGTAACACCAGATGAAAGCTTGCACTCCAGGAGAGCTAGGGACCCCCCAAAGCCTTAAACAAACAGCTGCCAGGGCCCTCTCTCTTCCCTATACAAGCGGAGTCATTAGACTCCGAAAGCATCTCATTGCTGCTCTTGTCCAGTGAACGGAAGAACAACTCAGAACAATTAGGGGCTGCATACTCTTAGTGATTGGCAGGAACCTATCATAGCCAGCATAGTCTTCAGTAGGTACAATAGTCATTCAACTCAACTCAAACCTTTCATCCACAGTCAGGACACTGCTACCTATGGATTTTAGCAATGCCCGCAGAGTTGGCTAGTTTATCTGAAGACAAAAGAAGGGAGAGAGAAACAAAGGAGCATCAAGAGAAGGAGGGGGAGGGGAAGGACGTAGAGGTGGATGAGGTAGTATATATTACAGTGATCTACAGAATGGGCTACACATCAGCCAATGACATTTTGAGACTCTGTCTTTAAAAACCAAAAGTTACATTAAGTTAAATGAAAACAAGCCAACAAAAAAACCTTCTGAGCACTTGGAGGAAGGCAGTACTACTACATCTGCATGAAGTTTGAATTTTGAAGAATGTCTGAAGATAGACCATGGCTGGTGTCAGCCCAACAATGATCACTCATTTCTGCCCACACCACATGCTTTGCAGTAGGTGATGCTAATGGTATTGAACCTGGGGGCCTTGAGTGAGGAAAACTGCAGTTTACATTTTCACAACAGCATTAGAGCCTTGACATTTATGTCACCTGACTTTAGGAATGGCCCTATTTTCCAAAACAACCAAGAACCAAACCACTGATGGGTATCTGAATGTTAATTAAGACCTTAGATACCGATAATGGTGACTTATTTCCATTTCAGGTTAGTGATATTGAAGATAGGGACTGGCTGGTATTGGTTTAAGTATTGACAACTAGCTGGCCTGTGTCTGTAGATATCCAAAGCCAGGTGTTGTGGAGCATCCGGCATAGCCTGTTATAAGCTGCAGCATGTTCCACCTGAAGGAGCCGACTGTTGCCGTGTCAGTCTGGGGCCCGTGTCTTGGACTTTACAAGTATTAAATATAAAGAGTGGGACACTTCCAGGGGAAACCTCATCAATCTTTCTAGTGCTCAGGCTCTTTCTTATGAAGGACTGGTATAACCCTAGCTAACTAATATAATAAATAGGTCAAATCCACAGGTTTCTGATAGCCACTCCCATATCCTCCTCTTCCTCCTCCTCCTCCTCTCTCTTCCCTTCCCCCTTCTTTTTCCCCTTTTTTCTTTCCTCACCCAGGTAACTACTTGAATTCCTAATATTTAATTTAATTTTTCACTTTATGTATGTGAGTTTTAGGCCTGCCTGTATATGTGTGCATCACCTATATACCTGGTGCTCACAGAGATCAGAAAAAAAGCACTGGATCCCTGGGAGCTGGAGTTAAGGCTGGGAGCCCAACCGAGGTCCTCTGGAAGAGCAGCAAATGCTCTTAACTCCTGATCCATCTCTCCACCCCCAGAGCTTTCTCACGTTGCTGTTGTTCTTAGGAGCTTTTCTGAACAGGGTGTTTTATTTTGGGTACACACAAATTTTACTGTGTCATACAATAGCATGTTCAGGGCTCTTGCTGTCCCCTTATTTTCCAACCCAGCACTATCTTTTCAGGGTCTACTGGCTCTTCGCTTCTTGTGGCTGCGACGTACTCCCTTGGCCACCTCCATCACTCACTCTTCCTGCATCCCAGTGCCTGCTCTCCTCCTCTCTCTCCATCCTCAGGCTGTCAACAGAGCGTCAGTCAATGCCACAGTCCTGCTCCTTGATGAGCTTATCTGGAATGCTCCTTGGGACTTGGGCCAGGAGTAGCATTGCTGGTTTATTGATACCTGGCTTTATTTGATAAACTAGTGCCAGGCTGGTCTCCCGAATAGCTGTGCAATCTCCATTCCCAGGGATGGTGGTTCTGTCATCTGCATTTGGTGCCCTCACTGGGTACCACCAACCTCCTGAGTTTTCCTAATTACTAGGCTAGGCATACAGGGAATTGACTTTCCTCTGTATAAGTCTTCCTTTTAATTTTTTACCCATTTTCTATGGGTTTTTCTTTGCCTTCTGTGTAGTTCTTTATATTTTATAAATGTCATTTTTTTTTTGGTGCTGGGGATGGAAGCTAAGGAAGGCCTTGAGCATGCTAGCAAGCATTACCACTCTGCTACTTCTTGACCATCTTGTCTTAAATATGTACCTATCTCCCATTATTTTTTCTTTTAACTTTGAATATATGATGTCCTTTATTAAGCAATTTTCCTTTATTTCTATTGATTTAACTTTTTTACAATTTCAGACATGTGTAAAGCACATTGTAGCAGTAACAATTAATTCATCTTTGTTATTATTCTCTGCTTAAAAGCGTTGCTGCTGAATTTTTAAGAAGATATGCCACTAATCAAACTAATTGCTCTGCATTTTCTTCCATTAATTTAGCAATGTAAATTTAAGCTTCTGACCCCCTGAGATCTCATTTATGTTTGTGACTTGTGAAGTCACACAGTTTGGTTTTTCTCAATTTTGCTGTCCAGTTTTCCCAACTTGACTAGTAGCTCAATCTTGCCCTTCTTTTGATGTCTGTTGTATATCAAAGATCCACATGAGCTTCCCTTCATGCCAGATAGTCTATACTCCGCATCTCTGCCCTGGCGTCAACGTCACCTTCTGATTGATTTTTATTGACTGATTTCTACTGCCTGGTAGTTTATCATAAAGTTGATTGGGGAGTCCCCCAACTCCACTTCAAAGTTAAGTTAGACATTAGACTGACTACATGTATCAAATTATTCAAATTCAACTAGAATTCTTATTGCTGTTATACTGAAGTTGCAGGCTAATTTGGAATGAAGAGACATCTTGCAAATGCTTGTATTTAAATTTTTGTTTTCCTTTAAGGATTCGTTTAGCACTGTCTTAAAATGTTTGGTACATGATGTTGTTATTATTATTAGTCAATTCTTCATTTTGACAAATTTCTTCAGGCCTTCATTTCTAAGAAATTTTATTTAGCTTCTAGAAAATATGATTCTGTTATGATAATTGTTCTAGAATTAGGGACTTCCTGAGTTTTATGGGGATTGAGAGTGAAGGAGGCTTTTCAGACTACATTTTGGTTTTGTGTGAGTTGATGGTGATGTTCTTATTCTTTGAGGCCATTGCCATGGCCCATTCTTGATTTCTCTTGCTCATTTGGGTCTAGGCAGATGGGCAGCTCTACACCACAGTGGATAGAATATAAAGCCTGATGACCTAGAACCTTTTGTTTTACATCCTTGAAATGCTTTAGGGTGCAGATGCTCTAAGGGAGCTGAGCACATAAGTCCCAACAGTTCTTGGTTCCTGGATGCTGAATCTCCTTAGTCCGATGAAGAGCTGTGTGAGCCCAGGCTGGGGAACCGTTCAAACAGCATCTCCTTGACCTCCCTCCTCTGCTCTACAGGCACAGGCTCTGAGTCCCTTTCCAGGCCAGGCTGTGCATCCACACCTTTGAATGTGCACCCCCTCTGTATCTAGACATTCTTTTATCAATCATTCAAATTTTTCCTTCAAGAATGTCTTTCTGGGTCTATACTCGCAGCCTCCACCCCTTTCATTATTGCTCTCCCTGACCCTTTCATTCACAGCCATGGGCCTGTAGCATACAATTCATCATCATAGCCTTCCATTCCTATCCCTGGAGCCCACTGGAATATGTGGCACAGGTCACCTGGAGCCCAATTTCCAAGTGTAGTGGAACCTTTGAAGACCTTATTTGTCCTCCGTGTTATCAATAGTCTCTTGAGCCTTTTTCCTCTTAGTCTCTTTTGTTTTGTTTGCCATTGAACCATTTATTTTTGGTTACTTTAATTTTACATATATTGCTTTTGTTTGCTTACTTATTACATTGTCCACAGATCCTTCCCTTGTTCTGTGTTATCCTGCATGATGTTCTTAAATAAATTAACTCATGTCTGATTTTAAAAAAACTAGTTTTATATAATGAGCAATGCAAGCTGGACCATGTATATTCCAAACTACACTCATAACTCCCTCCTCCGCATCACCCTCCTTGCTTTCTTTGATGGCTGAGGGGCATCCCTTTGTCCCCCAAGACAAACTCTTGGAATTCATTTGAGACACTTTCTTTTTCATTCCTCTCAAATCTGTCCCCTCTTGCATAAACCTGATATAAGCTCTAATCATCTTGTTCCAAGGGCATGGCCATGATCTTCCAAGTGCACCCCAATTCTTTTCACCCCTTCAAACTGGTTTTCAAACTGAAGCCAAAGGGATCTTTCTTATCTCTAAGTGTGGTCATCTATCCACTGTGCTTAAAACTGCAGGGCCTCTCGGTACCTATCATAGGGTAAGGCTAAGGAGTGTCCATTTGAATTTGAATTTCAAGCAACTCTCAGGTAGCCGTGCCTTCTGGAGCATGAGAATCTAAGCGTCAGTGTGGCTACAGGTTCCCTCTATCTAAGGCTGCCCTATGTCATGGAATTGCTGCTGCCTGGACAGCACATCTTTCCGGATCTTGAGCTGGGACTGCTTTTTCAGCTTAGCAGATATTCCTGTCAGTCCTACCTGGTCTGACTCAATTTCTAAGACAAGGTTGATTGACTTCTCTTCCCTCCTTTCTCACACACTTTTGGAATGGTATGTGTGATATCTGTGTTTACCTTCCTTAGATTATACTAATATGTCATTTGAACTAGAGCCCAAGTTAATTTAATTTCTGTATCTCTACCGCCTTGTATAACACCCCATGCAGACCTGTGTCATTTTTCTAAGGGTAGATCAATGCATGCATACATGTGTAGGTCTTGGAAGACTGTAAAAAGTTCAACAATTTCAGTATGTTTTTACCCAGCATGGTCTGAGTGGCATTCTGAATTGTTAAAGTATTGCTTTAAGTAGGTGAAATTGAGGCTATTTGGTCCTTAGTTACACAAAATCTACTTTTTAAAATTCACTATAAGCTTAAACTTAACTGAAAGTTGGTATTTTTATTTGCTAATTCTGTCAGTCCTGCTTCTGAAGCCATTTCAGCTTTAAATCCCATATGGAATTAGATGTGCTGGCGGCTATCTTGGAGTACTTGTGACACTTTGTTCAGTGACTAATTCCTCCATTATCCTTCTACTGTGAAAAGAAAAGCACAGAGCCCTTTACCATTTGGAATCAAGGGCACAGAGCTCTTCTGAGCAGCCAGGGAATGAGGCTGAGAGACACTGGTGCCAATTTGGGGCATTGTGAAGAGAGAGGGTCACTGCTGTGTTGCTCACTGTCACCCCCCTCTGGTGGCTTTTTCCCTCCCATTAGCTTGTGACCAATCCTGTAAGAGCTGTGGCCCCAGTAGTCCCAGATGTCTTAAGTGCACTGAGAAGACAGTGCTGCATGACGGGAAATGCATTTCTGAGTGCCCTGATGGATACTATGCTGACGCCACGGGAAGATGCAAAGGTAGGAGGTGGGACATCATCACCATCATCATCACTGCGTCCATCATCATATTGAATGCACATTTGGCAGCATTTGGTGCTCCCTGCTCCTCATTGGCAATGGGTGTATTCAGGGAACAGATTACATTAAAGGAACAACTTTTTCATAGTAGAAACTATGTGTCTGGTACGGGAGAGGGGAGTGTGGGAACAAGAGATATGAGTAGATTCCATAGGATGGGGTAAGTACGTGAAAGCTGTGTGCCTATTAGTCATGCCCAGAGATCATTTGCTCTGTTTGAAATGTCCAGAAGATCTTTAAGATGCCACCCTCATGTGCTTGTGAACCAGTGCTAATCTGTGTCAGCAATGGCAAAGCCATTTCCTCCTGGCATTTATTAACCCATCTCGGCAGCGACAGAGCACAGCAACAATTCAGTAAAAAAGGAAACCGAGTTTGATAGCCAGTAAAGTCTACCTCCGCTAAAAATTTATTTTTATGTGCAATTTGTATAATGGTTCTTTCATATTGATAAACTCTCTTGACTTCAGTTTACCTTGGTCTTTTCCTTATAGGCATCAAAGAATGCATTCTGTCCCATACAACTTGGTTGTCCTTCCTCTCTGAAGCTTACATTAAGTCAGTTTTTCTGCCTCGTCGTCTTTTAGAGCAGGGTATTTGAGCTCAGCCATTGGCAATCTCCTAATCTAACCCCCTTTGTCTGCTAACCTCTTCGTGCACCAAAGTTTATCACTTTTCCTCAGCCCCCAAAGTTCTTGTCCCATCCCCCAACTCCCCCTGCCGGGCTCCTGACCATTATCCTCCAGAACCTTTTGCCTGTGTCTCACTGCTGTCCTGAGAGGTTCTGAAGGCTCAGTCTGGGTCATGCTCTTAGGGTTGACACAGGGTCAAAGCAGGGTGTGTGTGTGTGTGTGTGTGTGTGTGTGTGTGTGTGTGTGTGTGTGTGTGTGTGTGTGTGAGGGGGTCCCTAACATTGTCATACATACTAGTCAGACTCTTTTCTGCAATAATGTAATTCTTAGAAGCATAGACCGCCAAAGCTGGAGGTATGTTCAGTCATCATCTAACCAACCCTCTGGACCTGGACAGACAGCAAGGCTTAGATACCCACAACAACATCCCAGCATTGCTCTGAATGAGCTCTGTGACCTCGGGTTGAGAGAGAGAGAAGAAGAGCACGCTCAGAGGTTAGCCTCAGTTCTTCAGGAACTATATACCTTGATTTTTGATCCAAGTCACTGGCCTGGGGATTTGTTCACCCATTTGGCTTGGCTGCCTAGTGAGCACCGGCGTTCTGCTCTCTCTCATCTACTTTACACTAGAACCACAAACGTGCATCGCCACACCCAATTTGACTTATTACCTTGGTTCTCTGAACCTAATGCTTGCTCAGCACATATTTTACTAGCTGGGCTATCTCCCTAGACCTTGGGTGAAAAGTTAACCTCCCAAGACCTCAGTTTCCCTAACCATAAAATGTGGTTCGCAATAGCTGCTTCTGAATGTTGCCATAGGACTAAGAAGGGCCATTGCGTATAAAGCACTTACTGCAAGCAGGGGGAGCTGACAAACAGGTGGAGTATGAGCAAAGGATGGGATCGGGGTGACGGGGACAGCTCTGACAGTGTGACCATCTGCCAACATGTTTCTCTTGGGTGTGGTTTATCACCGGGGAGGAAAACCATCCAGGGATTGTCCCTGTGGTGCCTGCAGCCTGCTGTGCTCCTCTCCCCTCCTCAGTTTGTCACGACTCGTGCGCCAGCTGCTCTGGACCTGCAGCTTCTCACTGTGTAGCCTGCATCCGTCCCCATGTGCTCCGTCAAGGTCATTGCCTGCCAAGCTGTGGAGAAGGCTTCTATCCCAACCACGGGGTCTGTGAAGGTACGGTTGGGATCACTGTTATTCCTCATGCCCAGTCACAAGATCAGAGGTTGACTCCCCCATCCCAAAAATTGCTTTCCAGTACAACCTTTCCTCTCGTGTATCTTAAACAGCTACGAACACATTAGAGCCTGTGCCATTTCTCTCTGTTGTCTTTTGGTCCCACAACTACTTGCTGATCAAAAATATAAACTAGAAATTTCAGAAATCTTCCCAAAGCAAAGTTTCAACCCACTCCATCCATGTACATGATATATGTGGATGTCATGTTAAATACTTACTGAATCTGAGATCAGATATATATATATATATATACATATATACACGTATGTATATATATATATATATGGACAGTTGTAGGCTATATGCAAATGCCAGGCCAATTTATAAAGGAGATTTTGATATCTGTGGAAATCCCAGAATCTAGTCCTCTGGAGGACATGGGGGCTAACCTGCATATGCTATTTTCTTTTTTTTTCTTAGTGGTTTTATGAAGGGATGATAATCTGAAACACACACACACATACACACAGCCCATTCAAAAGTTCATGCCTTTTTTGTTTTGGGGATTTTTTTTTTTTGGCCATCCTTGCAGGGCATGTTATTTCCATTAGCCTGCATTGATTTTTTTTAGCCCCCCCCCCCTTTCTGTGCTTTCCTGGTATTGCTAATGTTTATAGACTTCATTTGCTTTTCCCCCAAGAACTTTTCGCTAATGATAGTGCGAACCAACTGAGATTCACTAGCGGTGCCTCTGGCTGAGCAAAATAGAAAATCTTAAATTGCTATACGCCAAAAGGCTCTGGGCTCCTGGGGAGAGCAGCAGCATTTGAGCCTTGTGAACATAGAACATTGGGGGTGAGCCTTTAATTAAAAAATTTGTATTTGTTTGCACCTTAGAAAAGTGAAAATAGCAGAAGGAAAAATTATACCAAACTTCATTAAGTAAGTGTTTGGAAGAAAGCATTTAGAGAATCTTTTAAAGGAACAGTGAGTTAATTATATCAATAATTGGGCACAAGCAAGTTTGAATACTGTATTGGCTTTGATTTTAAAGACTCCCGGCTTTGATTTTTAAGGCTCCCCAGGGAAAACAAAGCCCTGTTATAGACTGGGAAGTTTTGCTCATGTTCAAGGAGGCCCTTTCTTGCTTAGGAAGTCAGCTTTCTCCCCAGTAAATCCCAAGCAGGCTCTGTTGCCTGGGCCTCTCCATAGCGCATGATGGATGACCGTAATGGTCAGTCACACAACGGCCAGTTCTGCATGGGTAGAGTAACGGCCTTCGTACAAATGCATCTAAAAATCTTCAATAAAAACCGAGGGCATGATGTTAAACGGTCGTTCAGTGAATGTGCTTCTCTGGAGAGGCAAGCAAATATTGTCCAGTTTGCTGGGTTTTATTGTCATCCTGCCTGACAGCTCTTCTAGGAGCTGAAGGATGAGACTCATTTTCCCATCCTCACTTTCCCTCTCGCAAGCAGTATCCCGAGCTCTGTGCTTTGTGTGCAGCTCGAGAAGAATCTGCTTCTGCAAGGATCGACCTCCTGAACTTTCTAAGTGGTTTTGACCTTGGGAGGGACCGACAGTGATTGAAACCCATACTTGGTCTTTAAGTTGCTTTCTGCCTGTTTTTCCAATTTGCAGCCTGCCATGCCTCCTGCCACACTTGTGTGGGTCCCGAGCCCTCTCACTGTATGGAGTGTAAGAAGCCAGAGGCAGGACTACGGGTGGAGCAGCACTCAGGGGCAAACGTCCCTTACGGCGAGTGTGTGCCTCAGTGTGGAACCCACTTCTACTTAGAGAGCAATGGACGGTGTGAAGGTAAGCTTGATTGACAGACATAAGGGGTAGATGGCTTACCATTTAAAGATCCTACGAGGTGGAACTGCAGCCAGGGAGATCTTGGACTTCCTGTGAATAGGCCTCTAGATGTTTGTGGTAAATCAGGAGGCCAGCATGCAAGAGTGACCCCACTGATCTCCTCTGCCCTGTGAATCATGGATGATCTTCAAGAGCCCTAAGTCCAGTTCTCAGAAGATCCTGCAGGAAATTCCTTCAGAGCCCTGTGTAGCTAGCTCAGGAAGACTCCGCTCTCATCTATTAGTGGTTTTGATTTTTCTAATTGAAACTCAAATCGGAATTTTTCTCTTTAGGGCAAAATTCAAATGGTAGTTGAGATTTTGAGGTCGTTCATATTGTCACCTTGTCATATTATCCCCAGAGGGGTGATGGCATCCTAAACGCCAGCTCAGTAGCCAGGTCACCAGTAAGAGAGTCAGACAGTGAAAGGCATGGCTTCCAATCCTGCAAGAAGCTGCTGTGTCTATATGGGAATTGCTTGCTTTATGTGACTAAAATGGTAATCCACAGGTCTTGTAGTCAGTATTGTAAAGGATGTTTCGGTGTCAGAAAAATAGAAACATAGCTTCCTTCTGCCCTAAACACCACAGCTTTTAGCATTTTGCTGTGGTACCCTGAGTCTTTTTTTTTCTTTTGTTGGCTTTAAGGGTTTCATTGTAACTGTAAGCAAGCTTCAGAGTTGACCTTGTTCCCACTAACTTACATTGGTTTCAGCTTCAGATTTGAATGGATGCTCAAAGAAAATCATGGATATCATTGAGAGTTAGGGTGAATATTTCAGAAACTGCGCAGCACAGTCAGAAGTTTGTGGATTTAGATGCCAGATACCCAGTCCCTTGATCTCTCTGAGCTCTGGGTTCACAGCATTAGAATTTTAATGGTCTTCCACAAAGGCAGTGTGCCAGGTTGGAGAAGTTCAGGAATGTACAGTTCCTGGGAAATTTGAAGACCCCTTGCTGAACTGCCACAGAAGGAGGTCCATGTACTCAGGTGTTCAGGTGCATTATAGGGGTGAGCCCTTGCTTCCAGGAAGATGTGGAGTTTAGGGGTTTACATGGAGCCCAGAAACTTCACCATTCCTCAGAAGTCCTGATGTCTATCCAGGGTGTGTGTGTGTGTGTGTGTGTGTGTGTGTGTGTGTGTGTGTGTGTGTGTATTACATGCATTGCTCAAACTCTGTGGTCTTAAATCTATTGCTCCATTTCCATAATCACTTGTGGAATATAGGAATCGTTGCTGGTACTGAGTCCTGATGCCATCCCAGGGCTATGCAGCCAGCCTTCTCCATGTGACTTGGCTCTTTCTAGGTACTATGATGGAGAATGGTGTGTCCACTTTATTAGGGACCAACTGACCTTAGGGTTGGGGTAAAGGAACACTCTGCTCTCGTGTTCAGTGATTTTAGGTTCACCGCATGAACTTCTACTGAGCAGCACTACCCCTGAGGACATCTGAACAAGCTTCTACTCTCCCCAGATTGGGAACTGATGATAAAGTAAAGACACCACCAAAGTCCTGCTTGTTGAGCCAATGCATTTTATTTAGGTTACTTGCAGGAGTATGGGTGAAGGGCTGCAGGAGTATGGGTGAAGGCAGCTGCATCACCAAAAGCACCCACACCCTCTCCTAGCATGGGTGATGACCAGAACCCTGGAGTTCATTGCAATACTCATAAGCATCTTCACAAGTTGGACAGATTGCCTTTCCTAGACAGCTATCTAGTCTCTGCTTCGTCCATGCAGTTCAGATGCTTTAATCCTTTCCAGGCAACTCAGGTGATCTCAGAGTACCTGTCAGCAGTTCTTACTGCTTCCAGAAGTTTAGAGAAGGAGGGGCCTAATGTGTCTGGTCAATTTCAGGAACTTCCTGAAGCTTCTGAGTCTTTGCTTTCTGAGGTTGCAAGGAGCCTCCCTTTAGAGCACTAGTTCTTGATGCTCCTCAGTACTGTGGCCTTTTGGCTCAGTTTCTCATGCTGTGGTGACCCTCAACCACAAAATTATTTTCATTACTACTTCATAGCTGTAATTTTGCTACTGTTATGAATCGTGATGTGAATATCAGTATTTTCCAATGGTCTTAGGTGATCTCTGTGAAAGGGTTGTTTGACCCCCAAAGGGGTGGAGGCCCACAGGTTGGAACCACTTCTTTGGAGCAATGTGAGTTCCAATGAACTTCCCTAGTGAAGGGAATGTTTTCTCCCTTTATGACATCCTGAGTGTTACCCAGCTGCCTTCCAAGATGGAACATATCAACTCAGAGGAAATTGCTATGCAAAACCTTCCTTATGGTTCTTGTTTTGTAGGAAACTCCCAGCACCCTAAGAAACATTAAGTATAATGCATAGCCTTGCTTGATGGGAAAGTACAGAAAGAAAACAGAAGGAAACAGTAGAAAGAAAAAGCATGTCTTCCTTCTTTCTTCTTCCTTCTCCCTCTTCTCCTTCTCTCTCCCCCCATCTTTACAGAAAGGTTTTGTGATATGTTGGGATCTGAGAAACTGGTCTGTGTGGTTCCACATGTCCAGCTGGGGACCCTGTGCACTGAGATCGGCGTGGAAAAAGAACAGACCTCAGTGAACACAGGTCTTTCCCCATGCAGATGCTGTGAGAGGCTTTTGGCTTTCCTGGGGGTTGTGTAGATGCTGGACAGGCCCCAGTTCACCCTGTCAAGAGACTATGATTTTTTTTCCCATGGGTCCCATGATCCCAGGAGAAACTAGGACAGGAAGAAAAGTCTAGTCTGTGCACAATTATCACCTCATAGTTTTGAGCATTATTATTGAAAATAAAATGCAGAATTTGGAGTGAGTTCAAAAGACGAAGCAAAATGATCAACATTTTTGAGAATTAGAATTTTAAGCAAACAAAAATTATGTTTAGTGCTGTTATTTGGCTGAGAAAACAATAATTGCACTGTGAGAAATTGTTTTTCTTGATCATTCTAACACCAGCATTTGGGGGCAGGTGAGAGAGCTGTGTGCTAGGAGAAGAAACTAAGGCTTAGGGAAGTTCCAGATTGTGACTTACCCCAAATCACACTGGCTGCAAGGAGTGTGGGTGGGTGGAACCTGAGTCAGGGAACTCCAGTGTCTGTATTTGTAACTACTGGGCCACATATCTTATTTGATGTGTACAACCTCTGTCTTCCCTTTCTGCACAGCCCAAGGGTAGCATAGCACACTGATATAGGAGTTGGTGTTTCTTCAGTTTGAAAGGGCATCCTTGGCAAAGCAAAGTATCCCAGGACCCCTGTTATATGCGCATCTTTTAGAAAAGATTAGACTCCAATCCCTCTGGGAATGGCTTAATTGTGGTCAGATATAGAAAGGCTGCCATGACCTCTTGAGTCCCTGGTAGCCCATGATTGTATGCTCGTTAATGTAATAAGATTAGGTATCCTGCACATGCTGTCTGCTCACCTTATGAGCAAATCCCTGTGCAGTCTCCACCAGGTAGGCTGCTGTGCTCAATTTGTACGTGACAAGCATGTGGCAGAAAGAGGTTAATTGAGTTGCCCAGGATTCCGCTGGGAAACCAAGTGCGACTACCCATTGTTTCCAGCCTTACCTGGGTACCAAGCGAGCTGACAGATGTGTGTCCTGTCACTCATCCTGCATCTTTGCAAACCTTCCCACAATCTGTTCTGTTTTCACTGTTGCTGAAGTGGTGCCTATAAAATCCAGCCTGGGAGTTCTGTGAGGTTGGCTGGGTCTCCACTTCCCACAGCTTCTCAGATAGGGCACCTTTGCTCACGAGTGCTTGTCTATAAAGAAGAGAAAAACAACTAGTTTCTGGAACTCTTTCTTTTTTCTTTCTTGGAGACTGCAGCGTAGGGTGATTGGTTAATGAAAGAGAGGAGCAGAGGCATTACACAAAGAAGGAATTTACTCAGAGGCTTCTGATGTGTTGGGAGTTATCACAAAAGATAGTACAAGATGAAGCAACTGGGCTCAATATCCTTGAATAAAATCCTAGTCTTGTTTTTGAGCAGATGATTGTGTGGTGTGTGTGTGAATTAACAAACACTGAACAACAACAACAAAAAAGCTTCTCAGAAACACTCTTCCCTTATGTATTCCTTACAGGAGTGTTGACTATTGTCTGTCCCCTTTGGGTGCCTTACAATTCTAAACTTGAGAGATGTCCATGCCATTGAGTCAAGTCAAACTTCCTGTTTTGTGCAAAGCATTCTCATGAGAGAAACATTGAATGAATGAATTAATGAATGGCAATAGTAACTGGTTCTGATATATACTTTTGGATGGTTATCCATGCTATGAGGTTCATGGCAACAAGGCCATGGTTGAGAAACACACTCAGGTGGCTCAGCAGCGGAAGGTTTCTGAAGATCTGGAACTAACTGTTCCTGTGTGCTTGCCCTGTAATTTTGGCTCATGCTCAATGGAGAGATGGACTGGTCAGAAGAGAGAACTTTCAATTGTGCTTCTTCGTCCCATAGTCTCTGTGCTTCCAAGTGTAGGTAGAAAGGCTGCTGAGAAAGAGAGTCTGTTGGTGTGGGATTCCCCTCTGTATGTTATGGTTACCATTGATTAAAAAAAAAAACTACTTTGGGTCTATAGCAGGGCAGAACAGAGCTAGGCAGAGGGAAAACTAAACTGAATTTTGGGAGAAAAAAGGTGGAGTCAGGAGACACCATGTAGCCACCAGAGAGGAAAGACATGAGCTGCCAGCTGGAACCTTGCTGGTAGGCCATGAGTCTCATAGTAAAATATAAAATAATGGAAATGGGTTAATTCTAGATGTAAGAGCTAGCTAGCAATACACTTAAGGTACTGTCTAAACAGTATTGCAAATAATACAGTTTCTGTGTGGTTATTTCGGGAGTCTGGGTGGCCGGGACATGAACAAGTGGCCTCCAACAACGGTCTGTTACTAATTGTGAAGGATGTTTTGGAAGCATTTGTAGTGGTCAACCAAAGTTGTGCATTTGAACTAAATAGCATCATTTAGGATTAGTGAAAAGAAGGGTCCAGAGTTATCTCCCATGTTTACCTGGATGTCTACCAGTACTGCCAGATTGAAGTTTCTTAAAAAAGAAAGTGGGGAACAGAAAAAAAATCCATAGTCATCCTCCCCAAGAAAACTAAACAATAGCATATTAGTGGATACCTCCCCCAGACATCACATCTCACACTTTGGTAACCTTCTTTCCCTCTGGTTTCCCAGGCCTCTGTTAGTCCTTGAAGCCATAGGGTCTTGGAAGGAACCAACTAAGAGTTAAACAGTGGTGCTCAATGGGTTCCTGTAGAAGATGTAGTTTCTCAGAAATAAGTGCTTTTCTTCCAACGATGCAATGCGAATCTCTTGTTCTTTGTGTTGCAGTAGGGCCATACAGTTTAAGGCCAGGTCATCCGATTCACGGTTAGCACATCCACCGTTGAACAGCTTGCTCCTGGTGACGAGAACAGGCTGTGAACATAGCATAGGTGATTAGATTAGCCATGTAATTGCTAATTCCATGGCAGGTTAACAATGCATTCTTTCAGTCTCTGCATGCTGTCCCCAGAGGATTAAAGTTGACACTGTTTTTGAAGAAATTACAGATTTTATTTTTATAACTGAACTTTTTTCCATATTGTTAAACAACTTGTCTCCGAGAAGACACGTTTTGCAGGGTGCTTAGATTGTGAGCGCCCCTGTCCCTTCCCTGCACTAGCTGAAGGCTCTCTGTTCACGCTGGTGATGGGGTTTTCAGCCGCTTCAGCCTTGCGAGCCGTCTTTTTTAGTACCTAACTTAGCCCAGCTTCTTCGACGAAGTCCTACCTACCACACAATGAAAAACTGCAGATGACTGAGTTTGGTCTTGCCTTATTTCTTAAAGATAAATTCCCTCGTTATTTTGGTTATTAATTAACTTGCTTTAGGTGAATAGGATGAAATACAGCATTTCATGTGTGTTTTGATCTATTTTGTTGTTGCTAGGACTCACCAAGGGCCTCTAGGCAGAGTTTTAATTAAAGAAATAGATGGGCAGGAATCTGCCTGCACCACTCACGAATCTGTGCCTGTTTATGAAGTTGGAATCCCTTTCCGGTAGTTGAATAAAACGTATGGAATCTATATTAAACAATTATCTTTAATATGCTCTCCCAAGGTGCTGACAGAGCTACACAGATATGTGCCTTCTGATAAGATTCTGTCCTGTTCACTTTCCCTTCTCCCTTTTAGAGCCTGCCTGTGCCAGGCTTGGGGAGAGAAAGATGAAAAAGATAGAGACCATGCCTTAAGGCAAGCCTACTCAAACAGGAGAAACTGATGTCTGAGCAAGTAATTAAAAGCACGTGGTGTGTGCTGAAGTCCAAGAAGGCACAAGGTGAAGCAGTGGCATGAAAGAGGCTGGCTCTTCAGGAGAGATGGTAGAGAGGCAGATAAAAGACAACTCTGAAGGATTAGTGGGTTCCTCCGAAGGTGGGAAAGGCATTTGAGGGTGAGCGCACAGCAAGTGGCAAACCTGGGATTTCTAGAGGAATGTAGTAAGTCCTGGACTTCTACTGTGAAGGACCAAAGAGGGAACCCACAAGGATGATGCTGGTGAGGAGCAGTGGGGATGTCACTGCACAGTGCTCTGCACTTATCAAAGAGACTGAAGCTAGCACTATTGTTGTCCAGACCTAGAGTATGGGAAATAATATGTTTACTTTTCACTTTATAAATATTTTTCTACCCTCTTTGTGGCAGATAAATAGGGAATAAAGAGGGGTCTGGGCCACCAGTCCTTGTTATGTATGACCTTAAAGGGCCTCACTAAGGGGTTCTGGGAATGGAAGTTCAGGCAGACTTGATAGAGTCATAGGAAGTAAAGGCATCAGAAGTAGAAGTCTGGAGTCTTCTGTGTTCACATTTGAAAGCTGGAACGTGGTGAGCAGCAGACTTTGGGCACAGGAGCCACATGGGAGTGACAGTGAGTAAGGAAGGCAGTTCCTGGAACCTACCGTGATTGACAGTAAAAATAGCTGAACTGTGTAAGAAAATACTGCATGTTCTATCTCATAAGGAAACCTGTAGGGGGGCGTGGGCATGCATGTGGGGGGGTACGTGCATGGGCGAGCGTGTGAGTGCATGTGTGTGTTTGTGTGTATAGGCAGGGGGAGCGCTAGGAGGACTGTCGATGGAGGAAGGGAGTCCTGTAAGAGGGGAGGGGTGATAGGGAGGCTAGTGGAAGATGACATTGAATGAGTGAAATAGAGTGATATATATGTATAAAATTCTGTAATAAAACCCATTATTTTGAATACCTGCTAAATTTTTTAAAAAGAGAAATGGGAGTGAATTAAAGCTAAGAAAGGTCACTTTTAAAGAAAGCAGTGGGCATGGAGTATTTGAAAGGAGGGATATGAGATCCCCAAGAAAGGCCATGTGAGAATCTCCCGGAGGCAGTGGATTTATTGGAGTCCACAAAGGCCACCTCTGTCCTCATAAATTCTAGACTCAGCAGCCCAGAGGTCAGGAAAGCTGTGTGCAGGTCTAGCAGAACGGGAGGAGCGAGGAGTGAGGGCAGAGGGTGGAATGTGGGGCAGTGCTAATGTTTATGCAGAAAATCAAGAAAAAGGCCAAAGAAATGATCAGGGAGAATGACAAACTGAATGTGATGTCAGCATCCCCATCCACCTGTCCACCCCTTACACACCTCCACCCCACCCACTTAGTCCATGGAGTGTCGCTAATGGGATGTAGAACATGCTTAGAACAGGGTCCAGGACAGAGACATAGGAATCGGAGATGAAAGAGATTGACCTTCACTGTTGAAGGGGTCCTCTGTAGTTGGGGCAGGGGTGGGGAACAAATGGAGGATGATAAATCATATTAAATGGGGCTGGGGGTGAGAAGAAGGAAAATAAAATTGATCTGAACTAAACTCCACATTTTCATTCTACTTTGGTGTTCCTATGGTAAATCCTAGAGGATTTTGACATCTACATCATATTTTTGACAAATGTTTACTTCATATTTGTTTTTGACATAGACAGCCAGGAATTCTTACATTATATGGAAGCCAGGATGCAGGACTACTTTTTTGTATCATTAAAAAGTAGCTATATCCATATCCAGAGAGAGAGAGTCTAAATTATATATCTCTATTGGGTCACTCACCTTGGAGACTGGGGAACCCTGCAGAAGAGAGGGAGGAAAGACCACAGGAGTCAGAGAGGATGGAGAACACGGCCCACTGAATTGACTAAGCAGGGCTTACATAGGCTCACAGAGACCGAAGCAGGAAGCCTAGAGCCTGCATGGGTCCGCACCGTGTCCTCTGCATATATGTAATGTGTGTTAGCTTGGTGTTTTAGTGAGACTCCTCACTGTGGGGGCAAGTGCGTCTCTGACTCTTTTGCCTGCTCTTGGGACTCTCTTTTCTTTTGGGCTGTCTTGTCCCACATCTCTGTGAGAGCTTTTGCCCTATCATTAGAACTTGTCTTGTCTTATTTGGTTGCTGCCTCTTGGAGGGCTGCTCTTTTCTGGTAGGAGATGTAGTGGGGAGTGAACCTAGGGGAGAGGAAAGGGCGTGGGAGGCGGGGCTGGGAGGAGTGGAACTCTGGTCTTGATGTACTGTGTGGGAAAAGAATCTGTTTTCAGTTTTAAAAAGCAAAATAAATAAATTAATTAAAAACTAAAAACTAAAGAAAAAGCAAAGTCATATCAATATGAAACCAAAGCAGAAAGCAGGATTGGCAGGAACCGCTGTTTTCCATGGCTCCGGTGTAACTGCCATCATGAAGCTGACTGGATTTTACAGCCAGCCAAGGACTCCTTTAGCACTGGGTCTTTCAGAGTTTATGCTGTTCATTTATACCTTTTCAGAAATATACTTAGTCAGCAACCGGAAAGCAGGTCTCTAAAAATGTGGTATTAGCAAAGGAATTATTCATAGAACTTTCAAATGCCTCCAGATTGGCCCAGCGATGGAGTAAGTCTTCCTTGAAGAAACGGAGACTTTGAACAGAATTCCTGCAAGGAAATAGCTCCCACAGAATGATCACTCTTAATAAAAGTCACTGGAGTAAGGTAGATATTTCCCAAACCAGCACAGAATTGAAGTTTCCTGAGATTGTTTTTAAAGATCTGAACACTTTTACTAATATAAAGAATTTTAGAGATGAAGACTCAGGGTTTAGACAAGCAATGCTTGCCTCCTTCCTAGGACCTGGTGGACTGTTCATGGTCAGGAGCTGCCTTTATGAAACCTACTGGGTAACAAAGGGTCCTTCTCTTGAACATCTGAGCCTGACAGCCTTCCACCTTGCTCATTTTCATTTCTTTGCTGTTTTGTATGAAATAATAACCTCCACTCACAGTAAGCAAGGCTGCCACATTGACTTTGTGACCAAATAGAATCAAATAACTCAGGTTTATGCTCATAATGCATTAACTTACTTTGCCTCGGTTTTCAATTCCACAGTTATATATTCCGATTCCTATTTATTAAGGCTGTGTAAGAGGAAGACCTGGGGATTCTAATGGTCTTAAAAAATGTAATGTAAGCATATCAGTGCTATCACAAGCGTATTTATTTAGGCCTGTGGGAAACCCTGCTGTTTCAGATTGCTTCCCCAAGTTATCCTGGGGAAAGAAAATCCTTTGTGTTGACAATATGATTTAACTGGGTGTTTAAAAGTGTTGCCAACCTGATGTTCCAATATTTTCTGTTTCACTTTGTGCTTAGAGATGTGTGTGTGTGTGTATGTGTATGTGTGTGCACGCACACATGTGCAGATATGCACACACCACATACTCATGTTGGGGGTATACACCTATGTGTTAATATCCCAGACATCAGAAGAGGACGTTGGCCATCATGGACACTCTTTGCCTTCTTTCCTTGAGACAGGATCTCTTACTGAGCCTGAAGCTAGGCCGGTGACTGCCCAGCCCAGTATTCCTTCTGTTTCTGGTCCCTACAGCACCTGGGTTATAGGTATGTAGGGATCATGGCCATCCTTTAACGGTTTGCTGGGGATTTGAACTCAGGTTCTCATGTTTGCACAGCAAGTTGCTTTTACCTGTTGAGCCATCATACCAATCCCGAGATGCCTCCTTTTGTTTGCTTAAACTTTAGTTTACTAACCCCGCCCCCTTTCTGAGGATTCTGAAAATACTGTGGAATAAATTTCTGCCTTCTATGCTACCATACTAGAACCATTGACAAAGCAGTGGGAAGACTGTATTTATCAAACCAGGACATGGCCCAGTGAGACTGGCCACTGGCCATTGCTCGGTGCAGGGGTCTGGGACCTATGGCACAGCTGTTTATCTAACCTTAGGTGCTGAGCGGTAGGTGAGACAAGATGCTAGGGTGGAGATCGACAGCCAGACATCAGCCAAATGAGAGAGTACTGTAAAACTTTAACAGCATCCTGCAGGACCTGGCTATGCTCACTGAATAGCAGTGTCTTGTTCTGCAAAGATTATGTGTAACATTATTTTAGGGGTTGATAGAACCAGACATCTTGGTTCTGCCAAGTTTGCAGGACCTGTGAATCTTCTGGATGTTTGACAGAGGAGGCAAGAGCGACAGAGATGGGCATTTCTATCTTCTGGAGGGTCTTGTCCATTTGACAGAGACTGTGGTCATCTGGATGGGCAGGACCCTGATCTGGGCCCTCTTCATCACAAGTGTAAATTAATGGAAGAGCTGCAGAGGAGGTGCTGGAGGCTTGGGCTTTGGTTAGCTGGCATATGAAATGTACACTCCCAAGCTAATCGCTTACAGTCTTCAGGAATATAGCCACCCCCCACCACCAGGGGTAGTTTCTGCAGGATAAGCATTTTCCCAGCTGTCAAAGAATCAGAGGTAGAGAAAATAAAAACACATAATTAATGCTCAGCAGCAGTGGAAGACACTGTGCCGTCTAAGGAGCTCTCCCTGCAGGCTTTTTCTCAGGTGTGGCTGGGATCATGGCTTAACAGTGCAGAAGCTAATTGCAGGATGAGTCAGTATGAAGCACTGGGTTCATTTAGGAAGAGATAGTACATATTTAGATTTTGGCATGGGTGGAGAGAGGGAGGGAGAGGGATGGAGTCAGGGAGGGAAAAAGAAGCACTCAAGTTTTAAACTAGCTCTATATGTGATTATGTAGCTTTTGAAGTTACTTCTCTCAAAGGGCATAATTTACAACCAGGTTAAAAGACTAAGCAGAGTCTAAAGTAAAGATGAGCATGAACTAGTTTCCTTTTGCAAATGAAATTCCAGTGTGGTTTACTGGGCACGTTGTTCAGGCTTAGGGATGAGAGGAGTGAAGGAAAGGTTCGGTCCAAAGGTCCCACCTGCTGCAGCATTGCACATGGTTTCTCTGCTGTTCTAACTTTTGACTGAGACATCTCTCAGGACAGGGACTACTGTCTCTCTACAGGCGACTTTCACAGTGATGTTTTTTCTCCTCTCTCTTTTTTCCAAGCCAGTTTTCAAAAGACAAATTAGGGGTTCATCCCTGAGGTTCTCTGTCTGTGGGTGAGCCCTGTGAAACCTCCCCCTTCCGTGTTCACGTGTCTGTTGGCATTGCCCTAATTAAGGTCTTGTTTAGGGGGTCATGGTGTTGGGGCCTCACCTGTGAAGCTTCCCTGTTGTTTCTAGGAGTCACAATCTCTCAGCAGATTTCTTGGTCCTCTGGCTCTTCGAAACTTCCTGTTCCTTTTCTGAAAGGTTCCCTGAGCCTTTGTTGCCAGAGCTGTGTTGTAGATGTAGCCACTTGGACTGAGTACCCGTGAGCAGTTTCCCTCTGCATTTTTGACCAGTGTGGTTTTCTGAATTGGCCACCATCTGTTGCAAAGAGAAGCTTCTCTGATGAGGGTTGAGAGCTACACATACCTGGAGGGCATTAGGATCAAGCTTTAGAAAGCAGTTGAGTCTTGTGTTGGTGTGGTAGTATCGTAGCAGCAGCGGTAGATCCTCCTCGAACATTCTCAACCTCACGAGCCCTGGGAGGGTTCCAATGCAAGGCAGGGTTTCCCTCCTGCTGAGTGAGTGATGTCTAACTGGCTAGCTGTTGGCTACCACAAAGATGAGAGCGCCATTTTTACACCCTCAGGGATATCTTGTCATGATGGCCATTGTCACTCATGATCATCACCGCTGAGTAGGACTACTGATGCTCCCCTCCCTTCAGAGCTGCATAGCACCTTCTTCCTCAGAGAAGAGGCTTTCCAGAGAGTGCCAGCTGAGGCGTTCCTTCTCTTTGTTTCTTTTGTTTCCATCACACCCCGGGAAGCTTGAAATGTTGTACTTCGGGTTAGTAATTACAGCTAAGGTTCATAAGGACCATACCGTGTGTCTAGAGATTGTGCATGCATCTGTCCCGTTGCAACATTGAATCCCTGTTTTATAGATGAAGAAGCGAGAGCCTCAAGGTGTTTCTGGTTTAGCCGAGGTCACAGGGTGGCAAGGCAATGTTCTTACTCCCTTTGACAGATTTGGCCTTCATCTCACACAGGCACGTCTTTGCTTTTGTTGTGACAGATAGTGTTCTGCTCCAGTGTTGATAAACTCTTCCATCCTGTGTACACGCAGGCCCCATCTTAGAATGGGCATCAAGCGAGCAAAGCACACCACACACACACACACACACACACACACACACACACACACAGAGAGAGAGAGAGAGAGAGAGAGAGAGAGAGAAAGAGAGACCCTTTCTCTTTGCTTTGAACAAAGCTTACAGGCTAGTTTCCAGAGTGACAGCTATCTCAGGGATAAGAGAACTGTTTATGGTTTCTGATTCACTATTTGATATCCTCCAGCATGAGAGAAACTATAAGGGTTGTCTCTAATACCTTTAGAGAAAAGTACATACAGTGTGTCTTGGTATTGGGAAATCCAAGTGAGTGGGCAGAGTTTACTCCAGCGGGGCAACTGCTGTCTTCCTGTAGAATTGTCCTGATATCTCCTCTGCTCTTCTTCTCAGCTTGTCACCCATCCTGCCTCATGTGTGCAGGGAAGACCCCTCACAGCTGCACGGTCTGTGGGTCTGCCCGTGTGCTACTAGCTGGGCGCTGCCTCTCCCAGTGTCCAGAGACCCACTTTAACCTGGAAGGGACCTGTACAGGTGAGTGTGTGCCCTGCTGGTGCAGGAGCAGAGCTCCTGTTCTCACATTTGCTCTTAATAGTTCATCAAGACATTTGATTAAAGATTTATCCTAGCAGTGATGTGGCTGGGCTCAAAAATCCTATTTTCACACTTGACAGTAGAAAGGTATCATGTGACAAAAACAAGGGGGTTTACCTTCCCATGAGGAAGCATAATTTGTAAGAAAATTGTAAGCAGCTTTGCCTTATAGACTATATAATACTTAAACTCACTGTGTCCTGGGTTTCTCTTCTCTGAGAGACTATCAATCACATCAAGAGAACTTCTCTCATAAAGTAAATAAAACAGTTATGTTGTATGAGAGTCAGAATTTAACTCAACATAACTTCTCATTACTATGGCTCTGTTAAAAGTTTAAAGCTACTTTTTGTAGTTATCTCAGGGGTCCGTACTGAGTGTACCAGATTTGAAAGTTCAGAATGCAAAAGAAGATGGGGCTTTGAGGGTAGAAATCCCACAACTCCAAAAAGGAGCTACTAACCTGGTGATATGCTCTGCCAGCTATCGTTTCTCTCCGGTATCCAGTGAGGACAAATTAGAGTTGTGCCTTTTCATATTGTCTCCAAATATTAAGTCATAAGCAAACCCCCATATTAGGAAAAATTATCATGAGTGCCGTGTGTACTTACACAATTCTTAGCCATTCTGTCCTGTGTACTCTGCTTTCTTTAAATCTCCATCACTTTTCATCAGAAGGGCGGAAAAGATGTGGGATTGAAACAGACTCACTCAGGAGCCCCTTTGCTTTCTCTCAGTGAGGTTCTGCTCTGCTTACCCTATTGCCACCCAGAACTAATGGCTTAAAACAACTCAAAGTTCATGGCTTGTAAACAACAGATTATTCTTTAGGCAAATCTAGATATGTCAGTGAGTTAGATAGGTCAAGAATCCTTCCCACCCCCATTTATGTGGCCAGTTCTTGTGCCTCATTGAGTTTCCTCACGATATGGCCGTCTCAGCTGGCTAGCCTACGTCCGAGTCAACTGTCTTTCCTTGAAGAGAATATTTCAAGAAACCTAAACAGAAGCTACTGGCTTCTTGGGACCTAACCTTGGGGGGGTCTCATTGCCCCTTCTTTGTTGTTTAAAGCGGGGCAGCTTAGTTTGAGGGGTGAGGTGGGAGAAGTAGAATGGCCCAGTGGTGGTGACCTGGGGAGCTTTGGAGGTGTGTTCGAGAGGGCTAGGAAGGAAGTAGAGATAAGGACAGCTTCCAGACTTGTTTCCCTTGGAGGCAGCAAAAAAAGAGCAAAAGGGGAAAACGGTCTGTATTTCCTTCTTTGATGTACCTCTACAGTCCATAACAGAGATTTCTGAAATTACAGGTTCAGATGAGTAAAGCAATTGGAATTGGCAAAATAGTAAAACTTAAGCACCCTGGGGTGGTGCTGTTTATTCTTATACCTGCAGGGTGGAAAAGATAAACACATTCTCTCAGGAGTCTATTCTGCTTCCAAAAATAGACATTTGAGGCTAGTTGATAGGCAAAAAAGCTTGTTGTAATGAAATCATTGCCTGTATTTTTCTGGAGTCAGAAAATGTATAGTAAACTTATGAAATATTTTAACTTATTTTGTCTTATGTGTATGAGTATTTTGTCTGCATGTATATCTGTGTACCAAGTGTTTGCCTAGTGCCCAGGAGAGGGCATCAGATCCCCTGGAACTGGAATTACGGACAGCAGTAAATTGTCATGTGAGTGCTGGGAATCAGACTCAGGATCTCTAAAAGGAACCCAGTGCTCTTAACCACTGAGCCATTGCTTCACCCCCACTAAATATTAAAACAGACAAATAAATTAATTAATTAATAATGAACACATATTAGATTCTTCTGGCCTAAACTCTGAAGAGCAAGTGTAGAGTTGATTTAAATATAGATGACTGGATATCGATATCAGTGTGATTTTTATTCTGCAGTTTTCTTCTTTCCCTCAAATACCTTTTTAATCTCTGGGCCCTGGGCAGCTTTACTTTAATTTGCCCATCGCTCTGCAGGGTAACGGCCTGCTTTGTCCTTAGCTGTGCCTTTGAAGAAATACTCTAGCTGGAAAAGCTTTTATCCAGGCCCCCATGGTTCCTACGTGTAAACTATTTGAAGGAGAGCCTCCATTGCTCACTTCTTCCCTGTCAGTAGATGGATGGTCTCCCCAGAAGCAGGGCACACAGGTCACTGCAGACATTCTAGGAAGGCGGAAGACCTGGGTGGTAGAATTATCCTCGGAATGCCAGCATCTTCTGTATGCTTCCCAGAGTCTCAGGAATGCAGACTGATCTAGTCCCTTCTAACCAACAGTTTGTTTTCTTGTCCCCACCCCCTTTTTAAACAGTATCTTACCTCCTCCTGGCCTCTTGACAGAAGGGAGAGGAGTTTGATTTGAGTTGGAGCCTGTATCTTTGCTCTCCACCAACCCTGTTCCAGGAGGGAGCGTATTGGTATCAGCAAGCTCTACAAGCACCTACCCTCCGCCCCCACCCCTTAGCAGCAGACAGGCTTAGATCTCTTCTTCCTGGCTAGGAACACATAGATCTCCTGCCACCCGCCTTGGCAGTCTGGACCAGTTGCAGCCATGACCTGCCTGGCTTCTCCCCTGTCTGTGTCTTTATTACCTACTCCTTCCAGAGGCTTGTCTGGAATCTTACACTGCTGTGCCTCTTGTTAATTTGGTGGTTTTCTGAGGAAGACATAACTTTGCCATAATTTTGTCTAAGGCTTTGAACTTCAGATGCAGCCCATGATAACCTCTAGAAGGAAGAACGTTTTCTTTGTATTTAACTAAGTTTTATTGATTAAACTGATAAAAAGGATCCAAGATGAGGCCTGAAGATAGACCCTGGCTGGTAACTCACTCTGGTGGGAAGGCTCAGTGTCATGTACGTGTCTGGTCCTCTGCTTGGCTGCCAGGAATTTCTGAAAAGCAAAACTCCCTCTTTTTTTCTCTTCTCTGTCTGTGTGCAGCTGTGTTGTGTGTGTGTGTGTGTGTGTGTGTGTGTCTGTCTGTCTGTGTGTGTGCATATCTGTGCCTGTCTGCCTTTGGCTCTGTGTCTGTCTTCCTCTGTTTCTTTCTCTGCGTGTGTCTCTGTGGTCTCTATTTCTCAGTCTTTGTCAGTCTTTGTGTGTGTGTGTGTGTGTTCATTTCTGTGTATGTGTCTGTGCGTGTCTGTCTGTCTGTCTGTCTGCTCCCACCTGGTATTTTGAAGTAGAAGATGTTTGCTAAGCCTGGGTTTGAATATCCTACTCACATATATGGGGATGCCCCTTTGGAATGGGTGACCGATGATTCGTATTTTTATAACTCTAGATCCCTGTTGCTTGTGAGCAATATTCTCTTTCAATACTCCAGAAATGGCAGTTGTTGGGTCAGGTCTAGGCATATGCCAGACATGCTCAGGAGTCTTCATCAGATGACCGGAGTTAGAGATTTGTGGGGTGCATGAAGTAACTCATGTATTTGCATCATGAACTGCTGATTCTAGTCCCGGTTTTTATTCCTCTCCCCAGAGTGCCACCCTTCCTGCAGGCAGTGCCATGGGCCCCTGGAATCGGACTGTGACTCCTGTCACCCCCACCTCACTCTCACCAGTGGGCGCTGTAAGACCAGCTGCAAGGAAGAGCAGTTCCTGAACTTGGTTGGGTACTGTGCTGGTGAGTGATGCCTCTTTGGAGTCCTGGGGAATTCTGGGGTGGCTGCTAGGGGCTTCATACCAGGCAAAAGGGTGTTGGTGCCTGTTCATTTGGTTTAGACTAGAAGCACTTTTTTCCAGTCAATACTTGTTTCTTGTCCAGGAACTGACTTCACTGTATTTCCGCAAAGGCTTGATGAATGGGGATTCAAATGTAACCGTTTTCATTTGTTTACCTTTCTTATTTTTCTTTTTTAGAATTAGGGTCTCATTTAGCCCAGTGAATTAGTTACTTTTCTTATTGTTGTCATAAAATGCCAGAATGACTTGAGAAAGGCAGAGTATTTTGGCTCACAGTTTGTGGGCACAGCCCATCATGGATGGGAAGGCACTTGAAAAAACCGGTCCCATTTCATCTGCAGTGAGGAAGCAGAGAGAGAGAGATGGATGTCAGCACTTCCCTTGCTTTCTCCTCCTGTTTCCATTCCAGACCCCAAACCCATGGAACTGTGCCCCCACATTCATTCAGGGTGCATCTTCCTTCCTTCCTCCCTCCCACCCTGTTTTAATGGTGATTCAGTCAAGCTAATCTTCACACACAGTCTGGGATCAACTTGCTGTATAACTGAGGATAGCCTTGATCTCTTGATCCTCCTGTCCCACCTCCCACATGTGAGGATTACAGATGTGCAACACCACATTTAGCTTCAGATAGACATTTAATAATTTCTTCTGAGTCCTGAAAGAAAATTAGAGTCTCAGATTAATGGGAAATGAAGTGACAGCTATAGTACTTTTATATACATTTTAAGGTACCAAAAATACATTTTCAAAACATTTGTTCTAAACATATTTTCTCCATGTTTTCATTATCTGCTCTTTGGTGGAACAGAATTTTAGGGAGGTTCAGCCAAAAGCAGACCAGTTTCAGCTAGGCGGTGGTGGCACACATCTTTAATCCCAGCACTCAGGAGGCAGAGGCAGAGGCAGACAGATCTCTGTGAGTTCAAGGCCAGCCTGGTCTACAAAGCAAGTTCCAGGACAGCTAGGGCTGTTATACAGAGAAACCCTGTCTCAAAAAAAAAAAAGAAAGAAAGAAACTGAGAGAGAACTAAAAAAAAAGTAGACCAGTTTCCTCAGGAGATAAATTTTTTCTTCCTCATTTTAGAATCCAAAGGAAGGGAGGGAAAGAGAGAGTGAAGAAGGACTTGAAGTGTCAATAGCATTGGAACCATACAACACCTGCAACCATCCACCTAGACAGCACAGGACAACATCAAAATATCTGTTTTTGAATCTTCTAATAGATTCTCAGACTACAAGCAGAAAAAGTATGTTAATGACCTGGCTGGCTGCTAGAAAGAGTAGAGGTTGTTGTATATTCCACCGTCCTCTATGAATTGTAGAACAGTTTGATGTGCATGTAGGTGGGAGCGATGAGCAAGTAGGATCTGGTGGGAAACTAATCCAGCTTTGTGGCTTCTCCTGGGGCAGGAAGGAACTCTGGCCCAACGTCCAACAGGCAAGATCATACTGAGACAGCACCAGTAACTGTCATCTTGTTAAGTTGGGGGCCATATTACGTCATTGTCAATGTTTTCAATGTGACCATTGGTACCAGTGTCTTGCCAGAGGCATGGTTTCTCTTGCATGTGATCTTAAGACTAGATATTGGCCACTAGGCTTTATCATCTAACAAAACTGAAAACTGTCGATTGCAGGACAGCATTGAGACAGTGATGAATTCCGGGCAATATCTCAATCACAGAAACTGTGAACCTTTAGAGAACTCAGCTAAAGTTCGGCATCCAGGTTTGAGTCTAGTCAGAGGGCTGCCTGGAGCATAGCCCAGTGGTAAAGCTCTCATCTAGCACGCACAAGACGCTATGTTCTGTCCGAGACAACAGACAAACACAAACTCGACCAGATGCCCGATGGAGTGTTTTTCTGGTGCTGCCAGTTGAAGCGCTGTCTTGGAAGGGAGACAAACATTCGTGTCTCCTCCCAAGGGAATGTCTGACAATGGCAGGTGTTGACAGTTACAGCTCGAACATCTGAGTTCAGTTCTGAGCCTTACTTTAAGGTATACAAGCTGCTGCCAAGAAAACTTAGAGAGATCCTCGACATGTGTGTTAGTCAGCTTCGTGTAACTACTGTGTAACTATTTCAGTAACATACCAGCTGCAGCTAACTTAGAAAAAGAAATGTTTCCTTCAACCTAAATCCCCGTGACTGATGGAAGAATGGATAAGGAAAATGTGGTACATTTACACAATGTAGTATTACACAGTGGATAAAATAATGACATCTTTAAATTTTCAGGCAAATGGATGGATTTAGAAAGCATCATATTGAGTGAGGTAACCCAGGTCCAGAAAGACAAATATCATATGTACTCACTCAAAAGTGGCTTTTAGACATAAAGCAGACATAAAAATGGCCTACAATTTATAATCCCAGAGAACCTAGACAACAATGAGGACCCTAAGAGAGACATACATGGATCTAATCTACATGGGAAGTAGAAAAAGACAAGATCTCCTGAGTAAATTGGGAACATGGGCACCATGGAAGAGAGTTGGAGGGGAGGGGAGAAAAGGAGAGAGGAGGGGAGGGAAGCAGAGAACATTTGTAGAGCTCAATAAAACCAATTTTAAAAAGAAGAAATTTTTCCTTTATCTTAGAATTTCAAAGGTTCAAGCCCTTGACACTAGCTTTCCCATAGTTTAGGAGGGGCTTTTTCTCCCTGCTGTGTCTTATCATGGAAAAAACACAGCTGTATGAAAGGCCTAGACTAGAGCTGAGACTAGAGTCCTACCATAAAGGCATGCCGCCAGTGACCCAATAAACTCTAGACGGGCTTGCAAAGCTTCTCCTACCTACTTCAGCAGTGTTGTTACCTGGGGACTGAACCTTGAGGTCCCGAACCTCGCTGACAGTGGGTAGTGAAAGTGTGTTAGTGGATGTGGGCTGAGTTGTTCTCATGAGGAATCAGAGAGACATTTCAGTCTACCGGAGGGGATGAACTGAAGATCCAGCTAACAAATGGTACCAATAGGTTTGTACCAAAATATTTGCAGGTTCTAAGGACTGCAGGCATTCAGTGCAGGCAAGAGAGGGGAAAGAACAGGACATAGAAGGCTTCACAGAGCTGCTGAAACCTGGTTTGCTTCCTGCAGATCAGCAAGGGTTGATAGAGCGGGGATGGGGGCGTGTGGTTCTACTGGGAGGCAGACCTGGGAAGTAAAGAATATGGGTCCTATGTGGCCTGTGAGTCATCCAGTACCAGGGTGAGCATGGCTGGCACTGAAGAACATGATGGGAACATGTTGGGAAATTTAAGTTGAACTCAGAAAATAGAGAGCTTGAGGTTTTGGGCAGAAGTTGAGGCTGGATCTTGAGCACTGTGAGAGTTTTGGGGAGAGCTGTGCCTTGACTAAGGGTGTGCTATGTGAAGGATAGGCTAGAGTCGGGAGGGGTGACTTTAAGGGATAGTGTCCGTGGTAGAGTGTGAACTGTCCCTGTCATGATCGATTCTCTGTTCCTGTCTGTTTTGCATGTAGACCCTAAAACTTTTATGCTATGACATATTTTATAAATAAATGCTTATATAAGGAGATTGGAAAGGTTTAATAGTTAATGAGCTCTGTTCTCTCCAAAGTCCAGAGCACTGTTTGATGGTAAATTAGGTGATAAGGAGCTGCATTAATTTTTTTAAGGCTAATAGGGGCCCTTAGAATAAAGAATCATAGTACTAGACTCAATGGCTCTGTCTCAGAAGAACAAGCTTCATGTAAATGGGCTGGGGAGAAGCCTTGATTGTCCATGAACATTTGGGTGTGTTCTTGATTTTAAATGCAGTTATGACCCATTTGCTCAGAAATATTTTGTTGCATAGAGATTGTTATAAGTGATTTCAATTATAAAATCATAAAGAAGTGCTAAAAAATGTGCTGATGTAGAAGCTTACTTTGTCACTAAATGTATGACTGTCTAATTCATCACGTGTGTAGTAAACCCATGTTCCTTGCCAGGCTGGCTCTGTGCAGCCTCTGGGGATAGAGATGAAGATGTGTTGCTTGAGTCTAAGAGATGTAGCTTAGTGAAGGATGGCACATTTGTTTGCCAAGGCTACCATAATACCAGGACTGGCAAAGTTTAACAACAAAAAAATGGATCTTCTCACTGCTCGGAGGATGCGAGTCTAAGACTAAGGTACCCATGGGATGGGCTTCCTAGAGGTATCTCCTTGCTGTAATATGTCTGCTTTTGTAAGACCATCTTCTTTGGGCAATAGGTCTGTAGCTCAAGCTGACTTAGAAATCATGATAGTTTCCCTCCCTCTGTTTATCCCCTAAGGACTGGGATTTCAAGCATGGCCCGGATTTTTTTTTTTTTAGCAGGAAGTGTCATGGTTGCCTTCTGTGAAGAGAAAGATTATAGAAGATGGCTTTTTTTTTTTTTTAGCAGGAAGTGTCATGGTTGCCTTCTGTGAAGAGAAAGATTATAGAAGATGGCTCAGAAGATGCTGAGGGCAGAAAGACCTCTATTAGATAATTCCAGAAGCCCAGATGAGCTTTCAAGCCAAGAGTGAAGGGGAAGAAAGGGACTTGGCCTCCCTGGATGTAAATGATCCATTAGATTTTTGCTATTTGCCAGCAAAAATGATCCAAGAGGGGCAATTTCATGTGGTTTAGTTTAATAGAGCAACAAAAGTAGTTGCTCTCCTGGTTTAGTGGTGAGGGAGCAGGAGAGTCATATGGTGTCCGGGTTTCAAGTCATGGAAATTCAAAGGGAGGACAGGAACGAGTGTAAAAAGCAATCAGGTTTGCATTTGGACAAGTTGGACTTGGGATGACAGTTGGACATCAGGAGTACTGTCCCAGAAGAGGTTGAAGGGATACCTAACTAGCTCAGTTCCTGCTTACTGTTACCCTGAACTGAAGGTCCTAGAATTTTATTATTATATTGAAATGTTGCTTTAATTCATACCAAGTGTTAGGGAATTTTATCACATGACTTTGATCTGAAGGAAGGAAGGTGAGGAACTGTGTGGTGACAGACCAAACAGGCTGACGCACACCCCAAAATGCAGTGCCCTTGCAAGTGTCCTTTGGCCACAGAGAGGACCCCCTCAGTTCTCTCTGTGGTATGTGAGCATCACTCGGGGTTATGATTATTCCTGGGATTTAATCTCTATTTTAGTTGTAACTGGGATCATCACCCAAGACCTCTTCATTGCACTTAGCTATTCAAAGAAAGAATTCCACTTAATCTATCACCTGGACAAGAGTAAACACATCCTGGGAACAGGTCCAATCGCCTCAGTGTATTCTTACATATGGAGATGTCATAGGTGGGGCGGGGGCGTCTCTTCCAAGTCTGTCAAAGCAAATAGATAGTTGGAAGATTTAGGTCAGGGCTAAAGGTTTCCAACAAAGACAAATGAAGTGGGATGAGACACAGAGGTGCATCAGCCTGTTACAGATATGGCCAAGTGCTTTGGAAAGGCAGGCGTTTTCTTTAGAGTTTTTTTCTTCCCCCACTGCACATCTCAACATTATCTCGAATTTCCAAAGCCTGCGGTGCCTTCTCCATTTGTCTTTCTCAGCTGAAAGCTTTCTCCCGTTCACAGAAGAGGGTAAAATGAAAAAGAAAGCACAGATAAGGCCCTAAAGGGGAAATGTCCAAGAGTAGAGGCATTACAGAAAACTATGCCTCAGGCTTGGTGAGTGCCTAATAGGCTGGCCAGCCTTCTCAGATCTTTCTGGAGGAGATGAGAGTCCTGAGGGTGAGTTGCTGAGGATGAGTAGCTGGTTCACTGGAGTGGTGGAACTCTAGGGAGTTTAAACTTGAGTCTTGCCTGTGTGGTGATGTTTTAAATGCTTATTTACATCTCCTAGTCTGGGTAAGAGCATAAACAAAAGGGGAAAAGTATCAAAAAATACTAGTCTGGGCAGTTTTATATTGCATAAAGTTTAATTCTAAAGATAGTTATAGCTGTTAAATGCAACAAAGGCTCTTGGCCAAAAACTTGGAAAATAAAATATGGTTCTTAAATTTTTTAGCCTGGAGTTTTGGTTAAGCTAAGAACTTGCAGGAGCTTTCTAGCCTTACAGATGTAAATCACTATGATAACAGAGCTAGGTGACTATTCCCAGTCATGTGACTGGATATCCAGCTCCTCTCCTGTTAGAGCATCTCAGAGGTTGCCAGTGGATTCCAGAACTCTCTTTGGAGAAGTGCTCAACTAACAACTGGTGTTAATATTTTATGTGATTCATTGGCAATTACTAAAATAAATTGAGACTATTAACCTGTACAACCTAGATTGTCGATTGGCTCCCTCTCCCATCCCCTCCCCTCCCTACCTTCTGCCTCCTTCTTCACTCTCTTCTTCTTTTCCTCTCTTCCTTCTTTCTCTCCTTTCTCTGTTATTAGACAATGGAATCACCCAACAGATAGACCTGTCACTATTCCCTTTCTGTTTTTTGTTCATTTGTTTTTTGAGGCAGTTTCTCTGTGTAGCCCTAGCTGTCCTGGAACTAACTCTCTAGACCAGGCTGACACAGAGATCCACCTGCCTCTTCCTCCCAAGTGCTGGGATTAAAGACGTGCACCACTATTCCCCCTCCCACCCCCGTTACCCTTTTCTTTTTAAAGATTAGGGCTGTTAAAGTTTTTTTTCTTGCAAATCATTAAGACAACCTCCTCTCAACCATTTTTTTGAGTCATTACTGTGGTTTTCTCCATTCATTGCTAACATTTCTGAAAGCAGGGCCCTCATTTTTTGGTGATAGTGTAGACGTGGCCAGAGTAGCAAAGCCCAGATCTGCATTCTGGAAGAAGCTAATCCAGCTGCAGCACCAAGTTCTGGTGGGGTCTGAGTGGAACACAGGCGCACCAGGGCAGGAGCCCGTGCTCCCACACTCAGACACGTGGAATGCAGGAGCCCTGCAGGACCCCGTGCTCCCACACACAGACACGTGGAACACAGGAACACCCGCAGGACCCTGTGTCCCACACTCAGACACGTGGAACACAGGCACACCTGGGCAGGAGCCCTGCAGGACTCCGTGTTCCCACAAGCAGACATGTGGAACACAGGAGCCCTGCAGGACCCTGTGTCCCACACTCAGACACGTGGAACACAGCCACACCTGGGCAGGAGCCCTGCAGGACCCCGTGTTCCCACACTCAGACATGTGGAACACAGGAGCACTTGGGCAGGAGCCCGTGCTCCCACACTCAGACACAGGAAGGGACGGTTCTATTTCACAGAGGCTTTGGTCACAGGAAAGTGAGCTGGTGCCGAGACAATGATAAAAGGGGAAGAAAGAGCATAGACTTTAATGTGTAGTGGCTTGGTAGTTGTACCTTGTTCTGTTCGTTAAAGTCCTCCCCATGATCAGAGTCTTCCTTCCAGAACCAGCTACCTCTGGGCATCTTCCATGCCGTAATTTCTCTGTATGCCGATTGTCTTATCCATTTGGCACTGACTAACTCACATTCTCTGCAGGTGCTCTGCACGGGCATCTAATAATAGGTGATGCTCCTGGGGATGCATGCAAGAAGCGCTGGGCTGATGGCTTCCGAGGCTCTTTTGCCATTTCTCATTCATGTGATTTTCAAGGGAGGTGGTAATCCAATCCATGTTTTACATATAAACAAACTAGAACGCAAGAGCGTTAAGTAATTGGCTCAAACAGGAATGACAGAACCAAGAGCTGAATCTGGAGACTGGGATTTCATAATTCACTTTGTCATTGTTGAACCCCACGGTGCCAAATATGACTGAGCACACACATTAGGGACTGAGGAACAGGTATTCTTGTTGTTGTTTGCTTGCTTGCTTAACGTACGTGTGTGTGTGTGTGTGTGTGTGTGTGTGTGTGTGTGTGTGTATAGTGTTTGAGTATGTGCAGTGCAAATGTGTGTAGAGGCTAGAGGATAACCTCAAGTGTCATCTTCAAGAACGCCATCCACATCCACCTCCTTGGAGACAGAGCATCTAATTGGCCAGAAACTCTTCAGTTATGGTAGACTGGCTGAAGACTGAGATCCAGGGTTACTCCTGTCTTGACCTCTCCAGAAAAATATATATCTCTGACTGAGCATCTCCCCAGCTCCATATCAGACATTTAGTGCTCCTACACACATGTAGTGTTTGTCTGCATAGGTGTTCATGTGTGCACATGTGTATTCACATGCACATGAGCATGTGCAGGCCAGAGGTTGATGTCAGGTGTCGCCCTCAACCCCTCTGCATGACACTTCCGAAACAGAGCCTCTTTCTGGCCGTGAACTCCCTGGTTCTGCTGGTCACTTGATTCCAAGTCCCACGGTCTACCTTCCCAGCACTAGGATTGTGTGCCCATTGCCACCATGCATGGCATTTTTCTGTGGGTTCTGACAATCAAGTCTAGTTCTCTTGCTTATAAAGCCTCACTTTTCAGCCTGAGCCATGGCCCAGCCTTCTGGCTAGAGGAAGAGAAGATGGATTGGCGGGGTGGCTGTGATGACTAGGGAGCTTAGAGAGGCATTCTTCAAAAACTGGCAAGACATGCTCCTCTCCTGTGAATGCTGACAAAGCTGATTGGCTGCCCTGGCTGCTCTGGCTGCCCCGCCTATGCAGATGCCCCTGCTCTAATGGTGTTCCAGCTAACTGAATAAATGGAAAAGAAAAATACTCACCCATGCTAAATTTTAATAATCTATATCAATCCACATCTACTTAAATCTTTCAAAATGTGTATGTACTTGAATGTTTTTAATAGTGGTAGCCAATAGGTACATTGTTCTTTTCTCTTGGTAGCACATACAGTTGTGTGTGTTGACACTATTAGAAGGATCTGCATAAATTGCCACTTTTAATCATTAAGTAGCATTCAGTGCTGTTGGCCATTTTCCTGTTGTGATGGCTGTTGACAAGCAGGAGAGATTAGCTAGCAGGTTAAATATGACTTGTAAGGCTACAACTGTGGCTAAGTATGCTTTTGTTGTTAGTAGCAATGGTATTGCATGGATTTATAATTTTCTAAGTACTTTATCTTCTCATTGATCAACCTAAAAGCCTTTCTGCAGAGTTGTAATTACTAGAACATTCCACCATGTGGATCACTGTTGGTTTGACCAACATATAGCTTGTGCTTCAGGAGTGCCAGGGACTCGGGCTCACAGGCTCTAGTCCCATCCCTTCCTGTTCTACGGTAATTTGATGGAGGAGCTTTTCTTCTTAGAGTGATCCATATTCTGGTTTTTATCTCATCTTCTTCGCCCTCCTCTTCATTTCATCTGGCCCTGCTCTCCTATCTCTGTATACTTTCAATTTCCTTCTGCCTACTTTTTTTTAAAACACTTGCTCCTTTATTTCCCTTATCTCCTTCTTTTGTAATGTACTTTCCTTTCCTATTTCTCATCATGTCACCCCATCTCCTATTGCTTGAACTATGAATTGAATATCCAATCTCTTCCTGGAACTTTCAGTGATTGTCTCCTCCTTATTCTCTCAATTTGTGTTTTTATTTAAGAGACCACAGGGTCTGCAAAGGGATGATTGAACTCTTCAAGGCGTTTCTTTTGTTTGAGCCTTTTCAAAAGAAAAAAAAAGATATGCTATATGCTTGAATTGAGGACAACCTAAATTAAAATAAGGAAGAAAAGGAGCTTGTATTTTGACCTTTGCATGAGTTCCTACACAGAACCCTATCCAGCTGTTCTAAGGACAGATGACTTTAACATGTCAATCACAGACTTTAATTGTGGCCACTGTTGCTGCTGCTCAGGAAGGACAAGCCCAACAGCAGGCAGGGCTTATGTAGTAGAATTTAAATGTGGATACCTCTTCAATACTAAAGGCAATAGGGTCCTATAGTTCCACATACCTAATTTTCCCAGGAGACTTGCAGTGAACAAAAGTACTGACTCTGTTTTAAGCCCATCTTCAGCATGAACATTGGTTCTGATTGGGCCCACTACATAAAAAGGTTTTGAATTACTGTACACCTGCTCATCATTTAAGTCACTGCATGGGTTGGTCCCTTGGATCCAAGAGTTGGGCCTGTAGTCACTGATGCCTCCATTTTGCAAGCCAGGAAACTGGAATCAGAGGAGTGAATGCATTTACCCAGTTACACAGCTGGCAGCCAGTGCAGCCATGCTCTGCATCCAAGTAGCTCTGCTTCTGAGGGCCCATGTGTGGCCTTATCACACAACCTACTCTGCAATTCTGGGCAGTCACTTAATTTAGATGTCTAGGGACCTTGCCCACACTGCCTTCCCACACCTCAGTACCCCTTCTTCCATTCAAACCTGGTTACAATTCTGCATTCTCTTTTCGTTTGAAGGAATAACAGTGTCGAATAAAACACAAACAAACCTCATATTTTCTCTCAAATGTCTCTGTATTCCCATTCTTTTACTTCCTTTCTGCCTTCCATCTCTCCTTGAGCTGACTCCTCCAGCCAGCCATTTCCCCTTCCCTTTTCACACAGCCCCTATGGAGCTCCCGTGAACCGCTCTTCCCCCAACCCACCTCATCGTTTAGGACATTCTCATCTTTCACAGTGTTCTTTTTTCCCTCCTTGGGTTCTGTTCCAAGTGCAAAGGCTTTCACTCCACTCTACGCAGAGGAACTCCAGACTGAAAAAACTCCAAGGAAACCCCAAACTTTATGCCACATCCACAAACCCGTTTTCTTTCTTGGCGTGACTCTTTTGTTTATCCATGACTCTTTTGGAAAAAGCATAGTTCAGACTCATTGAGTGAGTCCCGCTCTCTAACGGTTCTAGCTGTGCAGTGGTCATTGGCTGTGCTTCCTTCTTTCTCTTCCCATTGCAAAACCCCAAACTTAGGTCTCCCACGTGGTAGCCTCACACACCCACCCCTATAGTGTCTTTCCTGCTAAATTCTCCCACTTCTTCCCAAGATGAGGGCCAACCTTTAAAGATAAGCTTTGGCTTATAAATTAACAGAACCAAGATGTTGCAACAGTTCCCATTGCCTCCCCTAATAAAATAATAGAAGACCAAGATGTAACGACGGTTCCCATTGTCCCCCACATTAATGCCCTTATCCTGATTTCCAGGGCCCTTCTTTTCCTTTGATCCCTGTGTGAATACTGAAACTCTATCCTTACTAATTCTTCCATCCATTCTACAGTGCTCTGCTCCTTTGTGCTTGTGCTTTGTTGTGTTTTCTCTCCTTAACATGGATGCCTTCACTTGCAAGCATCAGTTAAGCACCCAAGTTGTATGCCCTGTGTATAAAAGATGCCCTGGGCCTCCTTTCACCCTTTCTTGATGAAACAAAACAAGTCTCATTTCTGTCAAATGTCTCTGAATCTTCCACGTCCCTCCTTGTGCCTCTGGCTCTCTCATTATCCTGTCAGGAGCATCTCCAGGGAAGGTTCCACTCCTGCTTCCTGTAGCACTTTCCAGGTGGCCTCACAGCCAGCCTGACTTGCCATAAGCACTAATTGAAAAGAGTCACTCTCTATTTGGAACTAAATCAGTGCATCAAAAGTCGGATGCAAGGTGCCAAGACATAGGAGCACAGGCGGAATTCTTGTCGCTTGTCTGCAGCCGGAGCTACCCCCAAACTGAGAGCTTTGACATTGCCAGATCCTGCATCCAGCTGCCTCAGTCTTTGCATTGCTCCCATGGCCTCTGTTGGAGCCTTCTCAGTAGAAGGTTTGTCAGCACTGGGCAGATTGTCAGTCTGTCCTGGGCAATCTGTCCTGTCAGATTGAGGTCAGCCTGGTGTGTGTGTGTGTGTGTGTGTGTGTGTGTGTGTGTGTGTGTGTGTGTATACAGGGGAGGGGTTGTTTAGACAATTTAAGAGTAAAGTAGTAGCCAACGGCACTGGGTAGGGACGTTTTATTTGCTTTCTTGGTCCATTGGTTTTGCTTTGTTTGTTTTATGACTATTGTACTAATTTAGACTCTGAAGGACATAAAGGACCTGATTTTTAAGCACTTTTGGGTGGGTTGAGCCAGCGTAGTAATTAAAAAAGGAAAGGAATAGGTTGCTTCTTACTCTTCTGCCATTCATATTTTTGTAATTTCTTTTTGTGCTTATCTCACAAATGGAACTCTCATCATTTCTTAACAATGGGATAAGAATTCCAGTCCTACAGTCGTTGTGTTTCAACTGCCCCTGCCCATTCTCCTCAAGTCTGCTCTCACTTTCATGGCTTCTTTATAATGTGTAGCCCAGTGAGTTTAGTTAGCTCCACCCTGAGCATGGGTAGATTATAGAGCAAAGATATCTGTCAGTGACGACACCACTGAGGAAATGACCCCTCCTCCCCTGACATCTTTATGCGCCTGTTGTCCTTCAGGAAGGGGTGTGGTCTCACAGGTAATGAGACCCCCATGTGCGTGACGAAATGTTCAGGAGCCCAGTCTCGGGCTGAATTTGCACAGATTTTATGAGAGCAGCTGTGTCTTCTCCAGGAGATGTCTTTCTATTGTGTGCCTTCTCATCCTCTGGCTCACACAGTCTTCCCACTTCTCCCATGATATTCAGTGAGTATCGGAAGGTGTAATAAAACTCTTCCATTTAGGCCAAGTGCTCCACCATCACGTAGCCTCAGCACTTTCTGTGTTACCTCCACACCCTATGGTAGAAGCATCTCTGATTGGGTACCTCACTAGTCTATGGATTTAACGCTGCTACTCAGAAGGCTGTTGAATAGCAAGATCATTTAGTAAAATAGTCCTCATAGGCTCTCTGCTATGGCCTGTGACCCGCCCCTCCATAGGCTCATGACCAGGTTTATAGAACTGAATCCTATACTTACAATGGCCTGGAGTTTTTGCATGACATCATCTCTCTTTTACCTGGTGGAGAACAGTTACAAGTGTTGGTTATTTTAACTACTTGCAAATATACTTAATGCAGTTGCATTAAGAACCTAATCAACCCTGTAAGATACTATTAAAAATCTCCCTGTATGTCTAAATTTGTCTTTATAGACCATTATTTAGCAGCTAACGAGTCACTGCCCCATGAAATCAACATTCAGGTCATAGCTTTAATAGCACACATTGACTTGAGTATCTTCAAGCTTTCTTGACTTTGTTCTCAAGATAAGACATAAGTCATGTCACCGGTGGGTGCTGCCATCCATCATGATCATAGACACTCCTCCCTGATCCTCGAAGCAGTGCCTCTGATACGGAGAAAGCATCACACAGCAATGACCATGTGCAATTTCCTCACAGCTGCAGGGTGACATATTAGAGGATGTTGCGGCTGCTGAGTTCAAGTATTAATTTTTGATTTGTTTAAATTTTGAGCCTGTCTGCATGCTGTGTCTATTTCAAACACAAATAGAATCTTCTAGGGCTTAAAACAAGAAATGTATTTATTTTTAGCTGGAGCGAGTTCTCTGTCTCCAGACTTCCCTGTAATATGTTCATTAATTTGCTTGCTCTGAGCGTGAATTCACTGTTTATTAACAAGGTGGCACGTATACAAACAACTGGAAGCCCATCTGCCTGCTCCCCACCACACACGCACTCATTATATACCAGTAATCTGAAACGGGCTGAGCATAGATGTGTGCCGAGTCTCACTTTTTCTCCTTGTCATGCTTAATGAATGTTATAAAGACCCTCCACTGTAATTGCAACAGTGACAAGAAGATTTTGCTTACTGAGTGGCAGTGGGAGGAATCTGAAAGGCAGCTTCCTGCAGTAGGCACTGTTTAAGCCATCAGTGTGTGCACACATCACCTAGGCGTATCTGAGGTCACCCTCCTATATTTTGATTACAGGCAGGAAGATGAGCTAGCTGTGAATGCCTTCCTGCACAGATGGGCTTTAGGATGGGATGTTAATCCTTACCAAGACTGTTAGATTGGTAGATTGGAAATGCAGGTCACTATTTTAGCGACTGCAACACCAGTAAAGATGGAGTCGCAGCTGTAGAAGCTTCCTCTAGGTGTCTTGAGGAACTGCTTCAGATGTGTCAAGAGCACGGGCGGAAAAGAGAATGGGGAGCATCGCAGGGGAGTTTGTTCTGGGCTCTGTTGGTCTCTCTGAGGACACCGCCATGTTATGGACACCATTTCTGACTGGCTGTACTCCTACAGCCGGGGTGTCCGGTGACAGCAGGATTACTATGTGTCGGATGGGTACCACCTATCAAGTCTCCTCCAATCCGATCAGTTCTTATAAAGTACGGGATTGGTGGCAGGAAGTGACTAATGTCACAGCAGTTCACGGGACACACAATCATCTCCTGCAGTGCCTGGAGATGCTACTCATGCCACATTTAAATTCGTTTAGATTGTATAATGGACACATTTGGCTAGCCCTAGGGACATTTCTCTCTTCATTAGCTCAGATTGGAACTGACAAGGTAGTTGTGTATTCATTCTCTCTCTCTTTCTCCCTCTCTCTCTTTCACACACACACACACACACACACACACACACGCACATACACACACACATATACACACACACGCACACACAGACACACACACACATACACACACACACACATACAGCCAAGTACCATCCTTTTCATCCTATGTCGAAGTGGATTTTTAAGAACTAGTGGGTACACCCATCAATAACACTTTCAGGGGCCACCAGATTCTCCAGTTTCCTGATATTCTTATTTTTTTATTGTAGTTAATTACAGACTTATTTTAAAGTTTAGTTTCTATTTTATTTTCCCCAGATGGTTTTTCTTCTTTCCTTACGAAACCAACTCTTTACACAGGCTTTGGTGGTGAGTCCGCAACACAAGCAGGTCTAAGTCATGTGGAGGTTTTGCCCTTTCCAGGCTTCTTGAGATCAATCTCTGATCTCCTTGCTATGAATGGCAGAGCACACAGAGTAATGGAGCTTGGAAAAGACAAAAACATCGAAGGCACTTTCTTCAGGAATGTCCCGGGGGCAGAGGCTTCGACTGTTTTCAGAATGAAGAACATCTCAATAGCCTTATTCCTAGGCACACGCAGGTACAGCTTGAGTGGTGAATTGGCAACATGTGGCCATGACCTTTTTTGGCACAGCTGTTAGTTCTTTTTTTAGCCATCTTGAAGCGAAGACATGAGAGAGGATCCTATTTATTGATGTGTGCGTGTGTGTATGTGCATGCGTGTGTGTGCGCAAATGCACAGGCACATGTGTGTCACAACATGCATATTGAGGCCAGGAAACATTTTGTGGATGTCAGTTCTCTGCTTCCACCAGGTAGGTCCCAGGTTTGTACTCACATTGTTAGACTCAGTGACTAGCACCTATCTCCATCCACTGAGCCATCACCCTGCCCTGCCCAGTACTTCTGTAAAATAATCTTTTTTCTTCATACAGAAACTACATCAGAGTTCCCTGCTACTACTGTTGAATTGACCCACATTGACCTAGATATGGTTGTGAGGGACTGGCATTTGTCAAAAGGTCATTTCCAGTCATGCATCAGACATGATCTTCTGTCTCAAGGTACCCTCAACACTGCCATGTGCTTGTGTTGAGTATTTTAAGCCTGCTTGTTTAAATGCACACCTGATCCTTCTGTAGAATGTTATAGGATAGCAGAGGAGGGGCTTCTGCATAGGGACAAGCAAGGATCAGAGGGAGACCAGAAAAGATCAGCCGGGACCCCACTCTCTCTCAGCAAAGGTTTCACAATGAGAGCTGCAGGATGTCAGAATTTTCTTTTGTTGCTGTTGTTGGTTTTGGTTTTTGGTTGTTTGTTTTGTTGTTTTTCCCGACAGAGTTCCTCTGTGTAACATTCTTTCAGAATTTTTGAGCCATACCTCACATGGCTCCTTTGTGTGTTCTATGTTTGAGACAAGATCTCTCTGTGCAGCCCAGGCTGGCCTTGAATTTGCAGTAATCTTTTTCCCCCTCCAACCTCCAGGATGCTGGGATTACAAATCTGCACCACTTCTCCCAGCTTTGGACACATAGTCAGACCAGTCATAACGAAATTCATTGTTGAAGACATCCTGTTTTATTCCACTACTGGTTTTGCTCTAAGTGTTTCTTTTTCTTGAAACCCTTTCCATCCCCTTTCACCGCTGCCCAGTTCTCTTGTCTTTGCAGGTAACTTGGTTTCCTCTCTCCCCCACCCCCTTTTCCAAAACTGTCCTCATCTTTGAACTAGTTTGACTACTGGTACCCAGTGCCGAGGCCCCTGACCTCATCCCTTAGCTTTATGCATCTTCTGTCACAGTTATCACTCCACACTCACTATATGCTCTCCAGCTGCTCAGTCTGCCATCTCCATCACCCAGAATCCCAGAACACTATAGACATAGCCCTCTTGAAGGTGAGAGGCAGAACCCAGTTCTGCTCAGCATCTAACCTGCTCCCTGGGAGGGGAATCTGGTACAAAGTGGAGGGCCTTGCTGTTCTTTCCCCTCCACTGAGGATGCTTCTCTAGGCTGGGGTAGGAAGTTGGGAAGGATACGGACCATACTGATGGAGAAAGGCCTGGGTTTGTTTGTTCAAATGCACATTCAGGGCTGGGTTGTTGGTGTTTTCCCCCATTTTTATCTTTCCCCTATGCCTTGGGGTTATAAATTTGTTATCTTTGCAGGTGAGGTTTGGATGACCTCCCAGGGAGAGCTTGTGACACTATGTTGCTTACTTGGTGGGAGGCAGTTGAAAACAGTAAGGAACTCAGGGACTGGTGTTACACATTATTTCTTTCTTGTACACATTAACTGCTTGGACAGAATCATGTCTTAGTGTCATTTAACCCACTGTGCCAAAAATCTCTATGAATCCTGTAGTCGCCTAGATATTTCTGCTGTTCAAAAATTATTTTTTTCAAATGCTCAACTTCACCTGCAATCCTAAAACAATAAGATAAAATATGGTAAGATGACTTTTCACTAATCAAGGTTGTTTTATTTAAATATGTATTTATATGTGTATAATGTATATGTTCATATATGTGTATAAATTCATTTAAACATACATTTAATATATATTATACATACTCACATTCAGAGTGTCATAACTTATGACAAAGTAGACTGAACTGTTTCTTTTTTTTATTTTTTAAAAATATTTATTTATTATGTATACAATATTCTGTCTGTATGTATGTCTGCAAGCCAGAAGAGGGCACCAGACCTCATTACAGATGGTTGTGAGCCACCATGTGGTTGCTGGGAATTGAACTCAAGACCTTTGGAAGAGCAGGCAATGCTCTTAACCTCTGAGCCATCTCTCCAGCCCCTGAACTGTTTCTTAGAAACACAAAATGATAGGAACATTTTAGAAAGAAATTTCTATTAGGAATTGTGCATTGTTTTTCACACCGGTCGTGGTAAAGGTGTGTGTCCATCTGAATCTGGCATGTGTGAGCCAGTCCTTACCTAAGTGCTCCATCTCGGTTTTCTCATTTATCAAGGGGACAGGATGGCGTGGTGCAGTCTGTCTCTCAGAAAATATTTGCATGGTGGCCATTAAGACAGTACCAGCCATAAATACATGCTCTTATGGTATTATTAGCTATGCCCTTTTAATGTTGTCCTTTAAAAATGATCAGGAATGCAGATAAAGATTTATGCATAGAGCTTCTTATTGTGGCCTTAAGTAGAAGTGTGGAGACAATTGTGCACACTATACTAAAAATGACCTTTTCTATTTGTTGGCTTGAAGCCGTTCTATCATGTCGTCCTTAAAAACAGTGTTGCCAAATCGTCCCTAATGGCATGTGAACATGATGATGACACGGAGTTGAAAGTGCAGTGTGTCCACATTTCATATAATCTCATCTTGTGAAAATCTACATGCACAAGTTTGTGTAGAAAAAGCACAAAAGAAAATAAAATGTCAACGGTAGTAGCTCTGTACTCTGAAAAGCATTCCTAAGGTGGTTCGCTTTTGTTTATACTTTGAAAAATTATTTTTCATACTTTATTCTATAGCTAGCTTTGCTGTTAGAGAAATAAAATCACTGAATATATCTTGAACACTGCATAGTCTCTCTCCTGTGTAGATCACTACAGCTCTCAGGCTGGAGCCTTAAGCCAACTTGCAGGTGGTGCCCAGTGGGACTGGCCACTTGTAGCCTCATGTCCTGAGCCGTGTGTCTGCCCTAGGGGGCAATACTTCTCTGAGCGTAAGTCAGAACTTTCATATTGATCCTCAGGCTCTTGTTGATCTGGTTTCTGGCTTCCTTTCTGTATCATCCATCATTCTGAGGTCTCCCAAGGAATTTTTTCCAAAAAGATTTTGATTTCAAGCTTCTGAGGAAAAACAAAAAGAGCTGTTTTCTTGATTTTAGAAATGTATTTTTCTTTTTTCCCTTAGTTTAATAAAAATCAGTCAACCAACCATGATTCACATCAGGAACCCACAGCATATTTCTTTAAGTGGTGTTGTGCTGGGGCCGGTGTATGTATGGCGGGAGTGCGATGGGATTAATGCAGGAACTCCCCCAGACTGCTGTTTCGGAGTGAATTTATTCATAGGATTGGGTATTCAATGTGACTCTTTGAACAACAGAATAAATAGAGGCAGTGAACAAAGAGAGAAAGTCCAACTTTCCAACCGAAGTCACTGTGCTCTCCTGTGGAGGGCAGAGCTGGAATCTAACTTGGATGAATGTGACACTGTGGGCAACTCATGGTTGACTTTTATATTTTCAGATGTCATTTATTGATTTCTCCTTTGCCTCTGGGTATCCACTCGATCACGCCATGTGATATGCCATGGGGGTGATGGATGCCTTCTTACGGCTGCTTTAACACGGAGCTATGGAAGGCAGCCGAGGTCCTGAGTGATTGCAGTCTGCAGTCTTGAGCCCTTCCCCGCTGGCTTCTGGGATTTGAGTGTGCACATCCTGCCACGTTGGCTTTGAGGTTTCCACAGACGTGGTTGGGAGGGCAGAATCCAGGGAAGGGTGTGTCAGTTCCTTCTCTCTTTGCTGTGGTCGCACACCCTGAAGAAGTAACTTGAGGAAAGACACGTTTGTTTTGGCTTTTAGCTTTTGAGGACACTTGAAACAGAGGAAGGCATGGTAGGGAAAGCTCTGTGGAGAAGCTATGACGGCAGCGATGGGAGGTACAAAGACAAGGAAAGATGAACGCTGGCATTCAGCCAGCTTTCCCCTTTTGAGTCAGTTTCTGACCCCAGCCTATGAGCATGGTGCCCTCACATTCAAGATGAGTCTTTCCTCTTACAGCTTTCTTTCTGCATTAGAACAACCCAAGACCAATGGTCCTCAGCCTATGGGTCACGACCCCTTTGGGAGGGGTCAAACAGGAGAATACAAATATCTACATTATGATTCATAACAGCAACATAATTATAGTTATGAAGTAGCGATGAAGATAATTTTCTGGTAGGAGTCATCGCAACATGAGGAACTGTGTTAGAGGGTCACAGCATTAGGAAGACTGAGAACCATTATCCTAGACAGTCCCAGAGATATGGCTCTAAATCTCCAGATGACGATCAAGGCTAACCATCGTGGGGGCTGCGATGAATTCTTGTATGTCTGTCCATTGGAGCATAGAAAGAAGACCCAACCAATGCCGGGATGGGATAAACTAGGCTAGGAGGGGAGAAAGCATGGCTAGGAGGAAGGCTGGTCCAAGTGTCACACGTTGTGGGATTTCTAATAGGATAAGGAAGAATCCAGTCAATTTCGTCATTTAGAGTCCACCAGAGACCTTTTCAAGACACATAGTTGTGGAGGCTGAAACAGGACACACGGAGGTAGGTGTTAGGACGGGAAGGAAGCTGCATTATGGTGGGGGAAAGTTGTATTAGGTGGTAGGAGAGCATAGCGGCTTGCTCCTGACTGGTAACCAAGAGGCAGATATAATTAACCCAGAAGCCAGGCTGAACTGTAACCTCAGGGCCTACTCCTCCCAACCCCAGCAAAGCACCTCCTCCAGCGACGTCCTCCTTCCTAAAGGTCCCACAACCTGGGAAACAGTATCACTAACTGTGTGTCCAAACATTGTAAAATGAGGGGCATTATACAACCAAGGCAGTTACAGGTGGTTAGGGAAAGACAGCGAACCAAGACGGTTGTGGAGAAATCCCCTGGGGGCTGGAGGTCGCGAGCAGCATGTTCAGGGGTTGGGTCGAGGATAGGGTGAAGAAGAGAGGAGTGCACTGAGATTGGAATCCAGAAAGTCAGGAAGACTCCAGCCAGGTGGGAAGTGGGATAGAAATGAGTGAGGTTAGAAGTTCCCGGCAGGAAGGAACAACTGGAGGGCGCGATGCACAGGGACCAAGTGAAGTCAACCAGAAAGCTTGGTGGGCGTGGCCTCTTGGGGGGATTAGATAGTGTCTGGGAAGGGCTGCTGAGAGAGCAGGAAGGACTGATCACAGCCCAGCCACAGCTGGATGAGGTACTGGATTCACATTTTGTTCTTCATGCAAACAGCTTGCAGATGGGACAAATCAATAAATACCGACTTCCTTCCCCTCAGACTGCTCCAGAGACCTGCTTACTTTGTCCTCAGAGTGTCACCATGATTATTCTCCTTCTTGTCTCTGGCTGAGAAAGCTTCAGTTCGGTTGCAGCTGTTCTCTAGGCCAACCGAACATCTGCAAATCTTGTCCACATGTGCCCAACCCCAGAGTGCTCTGGCCATACTTACCAGAGGACGAGCTCATGGCACCCCAGCTACTGGCCCTTACGAGGTTGTGAGTGTTTCCTGGGCTTCCATCCTCGTAAGACACTACCTTTACTCGCTCTTACTTTCTGAAGCACTTCAACTCCTTAGGGCACACCTCCAAGGTTGTGCTTCTACCCATGGGAGTCGGGGAACAGCTTCCTCTTCATATTTCCCTTAGTGCGGTCGTCATTTCCTTGGTGATGTCTGAAGGGCCATAGTAAGAATTCATTTGGCTCTTAGGATACCACATATTGTCTCTAATGCTGGCCAAAGGCTGCCTGCTATTTGAAACTCATGCTCAGAAAAGGTCAGGGTCCTCGGTTTTGTGTGATGGAAGAGTTGACGTTTTCGACTAAGCTTCTGGGGCAGCAGTAGCAGGTCTCTAGGGCAATGGTCTCACGCCGATTGGAGTGCCGGCGTGGGAATGAGTCATGCTTCCTGGACTAAGAATATCTGTAGATGATTAACAGTTAAATCAACAGTTAACAGTTCCCCAAAAGCGCAGGAGTCAGATCTCTTTTAGCAGGGATCATGGATGCCATCTGTGTTGTTGCATGGGCTTTTTAAAGAGCGAATGTGACCCAGATCACTGTCATGACCTGTAATGCCAAGAGATGGAACAAGACATCTGAGCCCTGGTAGGGTAGGAACAGGTGTAGACACATGCTCAGAATCCCCTAGGGGAAACATGGAAAGGGCCCAAAGCCAGAGCCCTTCCTCCCTGTCCTACACCTCAGCTCTTCTCATTTTGGCGGTGATTGGAATCCCCGGGTGTCTTCTGCCATAGCGATGGAGGATTATGAATGAGACTTTGAGGGTAATTACCACTTGAAGGCAGAGCCGAGGACGTGCTCACCCACAGTGGCAGCCGAACCCAATTGAGCTCTGTATTAAAGGATGACTATTATATGAGTGAGAACAAGAGTGTGCCGGCTGCACAAGATAATTTGTTTTATGGCTTTAATCACTGCTGGTATGACAGAGCTGCTGAGAACCATCTATCAGGTCAGGAAAATGATTTTTCCACTCACGGCCCTTCGTTATAATCCTATCCTCACTTAAAGACTGAAGTGTTCAAGCAACTCAATCCAATTATCTGCTAACCCCACTCTCCCCATGCCAAAGGCTGAACACAGAGCGCTGGGACAGGACTCGTAGCCTTGAGGGTTCTTGCTCCTGGGGTGGGGCGAGAAGTTACAAGTAGTGATCACTCTGTTTCTACTGGACTGACGGTTCTCTCTACCTTGTCAAGTATCTGTCACACAAAGCCCTGGTACTTGAAGGTCGTTCAATTGGAAAGAAATGAAAACTCAATTGCTGTGCTAGGCCTAGCATTTGCTAAAATCCATTTACTAAAAACCTCAATCCCACGATTTGTGCAAGTCCTCAGCTTCTGCCTTACTAAGGTGAGGTCCCGGGGCTCCTCTCTGGATGGCTGAGCTGCGGCTGTGGTAATTGCAGTTCCTCTGCCCTGTGGCGTACTGATTAGATCTTGGCACTTGAGCCTCAGTGCCTGTTTCCCTCCTCTTCCCTCCCCAGACTGCCACTCTCTGTGCCAGCACTGTGTGGCTAACCTCCATGGCACCGGTAGTGTCTGCCTAAAGTGCCAGCATGCCCGCCACCTGCTGCTCGGGGACCACTGTGTTGCTGACTGCCCTCCTGGACACTATGAAGATAGGGGTGCTTGTAAAAGTGAGTAAGTGCCGGACTGGGGTGGGGGTGGAGCAGGGGCAGGGCGCTGACTTTTGACATCAGAGAAGGCTTTGGTGTCTCTAAGGGAAAGGAGGCTGGAAACATTGTGCAGGGCAGCAGCCTGCCCAGCAAGTGCCCCATCTGAAGTCTTCATCTCCACATGTTGCTTTGGGGGTGCCTGAGGGTGAGACAACTGGTCCCCCTGTATCCCCAGTTGGGAAGTGGAGAGAGATGAGTGTTGGGGCTCAGTTTACATTCTCCTTTGTAATCCAGGGCCTCAGCCCACACAATGGTGCTGCCTCGACTTAGGCTGTGTTGTCCCACCTCAGCTAACCTCAGCTAGAGGCTCTGCCACAGACATACATGAAGCTTTGTCTCCTGACAGTCTAGATCATGGCAGGTCAACAACACAAGGAGAGCACCCGGGTTCAGTTTTTAGGTATGTCTTTTTTCCCTCCATAGGATGCCATTCTTCCTGCAGAAGCTGTCGGAACGGAGGACCTTTCTCCTGCTCCTCCTGTGACGCCGGTCTGGTTCTGACCCACATTGGTACCTGCAGCATCACCTGCTTCCCTGGGTATTACCTGGATGATAACCAAGCTTGCCAGCGTAAGTGTGCTGAGTTGTCTCCCCGCTGCCCCGCTGGGCCTTTGGAAGGAATGTGAAGTTCTTGCTTCCACCTTTTCCTCCTGTAGCCTTGTTTTATCTAAGAAAGAAAGCTAGTCTGCAAAGGCCATATGGATACCGTTAGCAGACTGTGGCTTAGCTATCAGCCCAGTGGAAGGGGCTCGCCTTTCTAATTGGCAGCTATGTGACCTTGGGTGAGTCATTGAAGGTCTTGTTTTTGGTTACCTCATACCAAACAGAAGTGTTAGTTGATTTCATCTTTATGGTTATCTGAACAACCCAGCCCTTTGTTCCTGAGCAGACAAAGGAGCCTATACTGGTACACGGTCAGTGGGCTAGGCGCATCTGTGAATTTATCTTCTACCTTTATCTATTGATACTTGAAATGTGCAAGGTATGACATGTAAAATATTTCCGCTTCCTCCCACATTGCTAATTATTCTTTTTTTGTACAAGAGTTACACATATAGATGTCATCTTAAACACGTATGGGTCTAATTAATTACATTGAATCAGATGTAGAAAGTTTGTATATTTTAGAGAACTGATCTGGAAAACAATTAGAGCATTCTTCGCAGATGAAGGAAGACTGAGGCTGCTCATGTTATTTCAGACGTTGACAGTCCCTGAAGAACCTGTCATACTGGGGCTAGCGAGGTGGCTCGGCAGTGGGAAGCACCCGCTGTCCTTGCTGAGGACCTGAGTTGGGTTGCCAGCATACAACTGTCTGTCACTTCACATACAGATAAGATGTCCCCTTTTGGCCTCCATGGGCACTGCACACATGTAGTACTCATACATACATATAAGAAAGCACTCTATAAATACAAGTAAATAAATCCTTAAACATTTGTTATATCTTTGAAAATCACCATGAACAAATACAGTGGTGATATTTCATTTTATGATGTAGGAATTCTCATGTTGAAGACATTATAGACTAGTGGCTTTGGGGAGTCTCTAGAACTGGGGGGATTCTAGAAGTCTAAGTGCTAATGCCACTTCCCAACATTATGCCCTTAAGGAAACCACCTTTGACCTTGGGTCTTTCTCTAAAGGGGGAATGTCTTGGTTACATTCTTCTTACTGTGGTAAAAATACCCTGACGAAGGCAACGTAAGGGAGCAAGGGTTTATTTAGGCCTATCGTTCCAGAGGGATACAGTGCCCCGTGGGAGAGAAGATCTGTAGCCGGCAGCCAAGTCATGGTGACAGGAACAAGGCTGATTGGAGGCATTGCATTCACAAACAAAAAAGGAAGCAGAGAGGGAACTGGAAGTGGGGCTGGGCTGTGAGGCCTCGAAGGTCACCCTTAGTGATCCCCTTATTCCAGTGAGACTCTACTTCCTAAAGGTTCTGCAACTGGTGCAGGACAATTCTGTATCCTGTCAATCATGTCTTAAATAAATGCTGATTGGCCAGGCAGGAAGCATAGGCGGGAAAACCAGACAGGAAGTAGGTGTGGCGCAAGGAGAACAGGAGAAATTGGGAAGCAGGAAGGTTCCCTGGGTTTCCTGCGCAGATCTCCAAGGAAGCAGCATGTGTCTCTGTTCCAGCTGAGAAAAGGTACCGGCCATGTGCCTGGCATGGATGGGAACAATGGGTTAATATAACTTATGGGAGCTAGTAAGAAGCCTGAGATAATGGGCCAATCAGT